>BQMI01000246.1:600000-1152432 GCA_026005395.1 Asobara japonica | reverse complement strand
GAGGCTTTTTTTGTCGGTGCGGCCGCCATGTTAGGTATTTCGAGTAGGGGGTGGAAAAAAGGGTAGTTTTTTATAGGTACAGATCGACTCAGAATTCGATTTTGAGTCGACCTAGATATACGTGTAGAGACTTTTTTTTTGTCGGTGCGGCCGCCATCTTGGATATTTCTAGTAGGAGATAGAAAAAGGGTACCTTTTGAAGGGTACAGATCGACTCAGAATTCGATTTTGAGTCGTTCTAGATAAAGTTGTAGAGACTTTTTTTTCCAATCGGCGCGGCCGCCATGTTGGATATTTCTAGTAGGAGGTTGAAAAAGGGTACTTTTTGAAGGGTAGAGATCGACTCAGAATTCGATTTTGAGTCGTTCTAGATAAAGTTGTAGAGACGTTTTTTTCCAATCGGCGCGGCTGCCATGTTGGATATTGCGAGTAGGGGGTGGAAAAAAAGGGTAGTTTTTTATGGGTACAGATCGACTCAGAATTCGATTTTGAGTCGATCTAGATATACGTGTAGAGACTTTTTGTTTGTCGGTGCGACCGCCATCTTGGATATTTCTAGTAGGAGGTTGAAAAAGGGTACTCTTTAAAGGGTACAGATCGACTCAGAATTCGATTTTGAGTCGATCTAGATATACGTGTAGAGACTTTTTTTTGTCGGTGCGGCCGCCATGTTGGTTATTTCGAGTAGGGGGTGGAAAAAAAGGGTAGTTTTTTATAGGTACAGATCGACTCAGAATTCGACTTTGAGTCGATCTAGATATACGTGTAGAGACTTTTTTTTGTCGGTGCGGCCGCCATGTTGGTTATTTCGAGTAGGGGGTGGAAAAAAAGGGTAGTTTGTATGGGTACAGATCGACTCAGAATTCGATTTTGAGTCGATCTAGATAAATTTGTAGAGACGTTTTTTTCCAATCGGCGCGGGCACCATCTTGGAAATGTCTCGTAGGGGGTTGAAAAAAGGGTAGTTTTTTAAGGGTACACATCGACTCAGAATTCGATTGTGAGTCGATCTAGATATACGTGTAGAGACTGTTTTTTTTGTCGGTGCGGCCGCCATGTTGGATATTTCGAGTAGGAGGTGGAAAAAAGGGTAGTGTTTTATGGGTACAGATCGACTCAGAATTCGATTTTGAGTCGATCTAGATATACGTGTAGAGACTTTTTTTTGTCGGTGCGGCCGCCATGTTGGATATTTCTAGTAGGGGGTTGAAAAAAGGGTAGTTTTTTAAGGGTACAGATCGACTCAGAATTCGATTTTGAGTCCATCTAGATATACGTGTAGAGGCTTTTTTTTGTCGGTGCGGCCGCCATGTTGTATCTTTCGAGTAGGGGTGGAAAACAGGGTAGTTTTTTATAGGTACAGATCGACTCAGAATTCGATTTTGAGTCGATCTAGATATACGTGTAGAGACTTTTTTTTTGTCGGTGCGGCGGCCATGTTGGATATTTCGAGTAGGGGGTGGAAATAGGGTGGTTTTTTATGGGTATAAATCGACTCAAAATTTGATTGTGCGTCGATCTAGATAAATTTGTAGAGACGGTTCTTTCCAATCGGCGCGGGCACCACCTTGGAAACGTCTAGTAGGGGGTTGAAAAAAGGGTAGTTTTTTAAGGGTACAGATCGACTCAGAATTCGATTTTGAGTCGATCTAGATATACGTGTAGAGACTTTTGTTTTGTCGGTGCGGCCGCCATGTTGGATATTTCGAGTAGGAGGTGGAAAAAAGGGTACCTTTTGAAGGGTACAGATCGACTCAGAATTCGATTTTGAGTCGATCGAGATATACGTGTAGAGACTTTTTTTTTGTCGGTGCGGCCGCCATGTTGAATATTTCGAGCAGGGGGTGGAAAAAAGGGTAGTTATCTATAGGTGCAGATCGACTCAGAATTCGATTTTGAGTCGTTCTAGATAAAGTTGTAGAGACGTTTTTTTCCAATCGGCGGGGCCGCCATGTTGGATATTTCGAGTAGGAGCTGGAAAAAAGGGTAGTTTTTTATAGGTACAGATCGACTCAGAATTCGATTTTGAGTCCATCTAGATATACGTGTAGAGACTGTTTTTTTGTCGGTGCGGCCGCCATGTTGAATATTTCGAGTAGGGGGTGGAAAAAAGGGTAGTTGTCTGTAGGTACAGATCGACTCAGAATTCGATTTTGAGTCGTTCTAGATAAAGTTGTAGAGACGTTTTTTTCCAATCGGCGCGGCTACCATGTTGGATATTTCGAGTAGGGGGTGGAAAAAAAGGGTAGTTTTTTATGGGTACAGATCGACTCAGAATTCGATTTTGAGTCGATCTAGATATACGTGTAGAGACTTTTTTTTGTCGGTGCGGCCGCCATGTTGGCTATTTCTAGTAGGGAGTTGAAAAAAGGGTAGGTTTTTAAGGGTACAGATCGACTCAGAATTCGATTTTGAGTCCATCTAGATATACGTATAGAGGCTTTTTTTTGTCGGTGCGGCCGCCATGTTGTATATTTCGAGTAGGGGTGGAAAAAAGGGTAGTTTTTTATAGGTACAGATCGACTCAGAATTCGATTTTGAGTCGATCTAGATATACGTGTAGAGATTTTTTTTTTGTCGGTGCGGCCGCCATGTTGAATATTTCGAGCAGGGGGTGGAAAAAAGGGTAGTTGTCTGTAGGTACAGATCGACTCAGAATTCGATTTTGAGTCGTTCTAGATAAAGTTGTAGAGACGTTTTTTTCCAATCGGCGGGGCCGCCATGTTGGATATTTCGAGTAGGAGCTGGAAAAAAGGGTAGTTTTTTATAGGTCCAGATCGACTCAGAATTCGATTTTGAGTCCATCTAGATATACGTGTAGAGACTTTTTTTTTGTCGGTGCGGCCGCCATGTGGGATATTTTGAGTAGGGGGTAGAAAAAAAGGGTAGTTTTTTATGGGTACAGGTCGACTCAGAATTCGATTTTGAGTCGATCTAGATGTACGTGTAGAGGCATTTTTTTTGTCGGTGCGGCCGCCATGTTGGATATTGCGAGTAGGGGGTGGAAAAAAAGGGTAGTTTTTTATGGGTACAGATCGACTCAGAATTCGATTTTGAGTCGATCTAGATAAATTTGTAGAGACGTTTTTTTCCAATCGGGGTGGGCACCATCTTGGAAATGTCTCGTACGCGGTTGAAAAAAGGGTAGTTTTTTAAGGGTACAGATCGACTCAGAATTCGATTTTGAGTCGATCTAGAGATGCGTGTAGAGACTTTTTTTTTTGTCGGTGCGGCCGCCATGTTGGATATTTCGAGTAGGAGGTGGAAAAAAGGGGTAGTTTTCTATAGGTACAGATCGACTCAAAATTTGATGGTGAGTCGATGTAGATAAATTTGTAGAGACGTTTTTTTTCAAATCGGCCCGAGTGCCATCTTGGAAATGTCCAGTAGGGGGTTGAAAAAAGGGTAGTTTTTTAGGGGTACAGATCGACTCAGACTTCGATGTTGAGTCGACCTAGATATACGTGTAGAGACTTTTTTTTTGTCGGTGCGGCCGCCATCTTAGATATTTCTAGTAGGAGATAGAAAAAGGGTACTTTTTGAAGGGTAGAGATCGACTCAGAAATCGATTTTGAGTCGATATAGATATACGTGTAGAGACTTTTTTTTTATCGGTGCGGCCGCTATGTTGGATATTTCGAGTAGGAGGTGGAAAAAAGGGTAATTTTTTATGGGTACAGTTCGACTCAGAATTCGATTTTGAGTCGATCTATATATACGTGTAGAGACTTTTTTTTTGTCGGTGCGGCCGCCATGTTGGATATTTCGAGTAGGGGGTGGAAATAGGGTGGTTTTTTATGGGTATAAATCGACTCAAAATTTGATTGTGCGTCGATCTAGATAAATTTGTCGAGACGGGTCTTTCCAATCGGCGCGGGCACCACCTTGGAAACGTGTAGTAGGGGGTTGAAAAAAGGGTAGTTTTTTAAGGGTACAGATCGATTCAGAATTCGATTTTGAGTCGATCTAGATATACCTGTAGAGACTTTTTTTTTGCCGGTGCGGCCGCCATCTTGGATATTTCGAGTAGGGGGTGGAAAAAAGGGGTAGTTTTCTATAGGTACAGGTCGAATCAAAATTTGATTGTGAGTAGATGTAGATAAATTTGTAGAGACGTTTTTTTCCAATTGGCGCGAGTGCCATCTTGGAAATGTCTAGTAGGGGGTTGTAAAAAGTTTAGTTTTTTAAGGGTACAGATCGACTCAGAATTCGATTTTGAGTCGTTCTAGATAAAGTTGTATGGACGTTTTTTTCCACTCGGCGCGGCCGCCATGTTAGATATTTTGAGTAGGGGGTGGAAAAAGGGGTAGTTTTTTAAGGGCACAGATCGACTCAGGATTCGATTTTGAGTCGATCTAGATATACGTGTAGAGACTTTTTTTTTGTCGGTGCGGCCGCCATGTTCGAAATTTCGAGTAGGGGTAGAAAAACAGGGTAGTTTTTTATGGGTACAGATCGACTCAGAATTCGATTTTGAGTCGATCTAGATATACGTGTAGAGGCTTTTTTTTTGTCGGTGCGGCCGCCCTGTTGGGTATTTCGAGTAGGGGGTGGAAAAAAGGGTAGTTATTTATAGGTACAGATCGACTCAGAATTCGATTTTGAGTCGACCTAGATATACGTGTAGAGACTTTTTCTTTGCCGGTGCGGCCGCCATCTTGGATATTTCTAGTAGGAGATAGAAAAAGGGTACCTTTTGAAGGGTACAGATCGACTCAGAATTCGATTTTGAGTCGTTCTAGATAAAGTTGTATAGACTTTTTTTTCCAATCAGCGCGGCCGCCATGTTGGATATTTCTAGTAGGAGGTTGAAAAAGGGTACTTTTTGAAGGGTAGAGATCGACTCAGAATTCGATTTTGAGTCGTTCTAGATAAAGTTGTAGAGACGTTTTTTTCCAATCGGCGCAGCTGCCATGTTGGATATTTCGAGTAGGGGGTGGAAAAAAAGGGTAGTTTTTTATGGGTACAGATCGACTCAGAATTCGATTTTGAGTCGATCTAGATATACGTGTAGAGACTTTTTTTTGTCGGTGCGGCCGCCATGTTGGATATTTCTAGTAGGGAGTTGAAAAAAGGGTAGTTTTTTAAGGGTACAGATCGACTCAGAATTCGATTTTGAGTCCATCTAGATATACGTGTAGAGGCTTTTTTTTGTCGGTGCGGCCGCCATGTTGTATATTTCGAGTAGGGGTGGAAAAAAGGGTAGTTTTTTATAGGTACAGATCGACTCAGAATTCGATTTTGAGTCGATCTAGATATACGTGTAGAGACTTTTTTTTTGTCGGTGCGGCCGCCATGTTGAATATTTCGAGCAGGGGGTGTAAAAAAGGGCAGTTGTCTGTAGGTACAGATCGACTCAGAATTCGATTTTGAGTCGTTCTAGATAAAGTTGTAGAGACGTTTTTTTCCAATCGGCGGGGCCGCCATGTTGGATATTTCCAGTAGGAGCTGGAAAAAAAGGGTAGTTTTTTATAGGTACAGATCGACTCAGAATTCGATTTTGAGTCCATCTAGATATACGTGTAGAGACTTTTTTTTTGTCGGTGCGGCCGCCATGTGGGATATTTTGAGTAGGGGGTAGAAAAAAAGGGTAGTTTTTTATGCGTACAGGTCGACTCAGAATTCGATTTTGAGTCGATCTAGATGTACGTGTAGAGGCATTTTTTTTGTCGGTGCGGGCGCCATGTTGGATATTTCGAGTAGGGGGTGGAAAAAAAGGGTAGTTTTTTATGGGTACAGATCGACTCAGAATTCGATTTTGAGTCGATCTAGATAAATTTGTATAGACGTTTTTTTCCAATCGGGGTGGGCACCATCTTGGAAATGTCTCGTAGGCGGTTGAAAAAAGGGTACTTTTTGAAGGGTACAGATCGACTCAGAATTCGATTTTGAGTCGATCTAGAGATGCGTGTAGAGACTTTTTTTTTGTCGGTGCGGCCGCCATGTTGGATATTTCGAGTAGGAGGTGGAAAAAAGGGGTAGTTTTCTATAGGTACAGATCGACTCAAAATTTGATGGTGAGTCGATGTAGATAAATTTGTAGAGACGTTTTTTTTCAAATCGGCCCGAATGCCATCTTGAAAATGTCCAGTAGGGGGTTGAAAAAAGGGTAGTTTTTTAGGGGTACAGATCGACTCAGAATTCGATGTTGAGTCGACCTAGATATACGTGTAGAGACTTTTTTTTTGTCGGTGCGGCCGCCATCTTAGATATTTCTAGTAGGAGGTTGAAAAAGGGTAGTTTTTTAAGGGTACAGATCGACTCAGAATTCGAGTTTGAGTCGTTCTAGATAAAGTTGTAGTGACGTTTTTTTCCAATCGGCGCGGCCGCCATGTTGGATATTTCGAGTAGGGGGTGGAAAAAAGGGCTAGTTTTCTATAGGTACAGATCGACTCAAAATTTGATTGTGAGTCGATGTAGATAAATTTGTAGAGACATTGTTTTCCAATCGGCGCGAGTGCCATCTTGGAAATGTCTAGTAGGGGGTTGAAGAAAGGGTATTTTTTTAATGGTACAGATCGACTCAGAATTCGATTTTGAGTCGACCTAGATATGCGTGTAGAGACTTTTTGTTTGTCGGTGCGACCGCCATCTTGGATATTTCTAGTAGGACGTTGAAAAAGGGTACTCTTTAAAGGGTACAGATCGACTCAGAATTCGATTTTGAGTCGTTCTAGATAAAGTTGTAGAGACGTTTTTTTCCAATTGGCGCGAGTGCCATCTTGGAAATGTCTAGTAGGGGGTTGTAAAAAGTTTAGTTTTTTAAGGGTACAGATCGACTCAGAATTCGAGTTTGAGTCGTTCTAGATAAAGTTGTAGTGACATTTTTTTCCAATCGGCGCGGCCGCCATGTTGGATATTTCGAGTAGGGGGTGGAAAAAAGTGTAGTTTTTTAAGGGCACAGATCGACTCAGAATTCGATTTTGAGTCGATCTAGATATACGTGTAGAGACTTTTTTTTTGTCGGTGCGGCCGCCATGTTGGATATTTCGAGTAGGGGGTGGAAAAAAAGGGTGGTTTTTTATGGGTATAGATCGACTCAAAATTTGATTGTGAGTCGATCTAGATAAATTTATAGAGACGGTTCTTTCCAATCGGCGCGGGCACCATCTTGGAAATGTCTAGTAGGGGGTTGAAAGAAGGGTAGTTTTTTAAGGGTACAGATCGACTCAGAATTCGATTTTGAGTCGATCTAAATATACGTGTAGCGACTTTTTTCCAATCGGTGCCGGCACCATCTTGGAAATGTCTAGTAGGTGGTTGAAAAAAGGGTAATTTTTTAAGGGTACAGATCGACTCAGAATTCGATTTTGAGTCGATCTAGATATACGTGTAGAGACTTTTTTTTTGTCGGTGCGGCCGCCATGTTGGATATTTCGAGTAGGAGGTGGGAAAAAAAGGGTAGTTTTTTATGGGTACAGATCGACTCAAAATTTGATTGTGAGTCGATCTAGATAAATGTGTAGAGACGGCTCTTTCCAATCGGCGCAGGCACCATCTTGGAAATGTCTAGTAGGGGGTTGAAAAAAGGGTCGTTTTTTAAGGGTACAGATCGACTCAGAATTCGATTTAGAGTCGATCTAAATATACGTGTAGAGACTGTTTTTTGTCGGTGCGGCCGCCATGTGGGATATTTCTAGTAGGAGGTTGAAAAAGGGTACTTTTTGAAGGGTACAGATCGACTCAGAATTCGAATTTGAGTCGTTCTAGATAAAGTTGTAGAGACTTTTTTTTCCAATCGGCGCGGCCGCCAGGTTGGATGGTTCGAGTAGGGGGTGGAAAAAAGGGCTAGTTTTCTATAGGTACAGATCGACTCCAAATTTGAATGTGAGTCGATGTAGATAAATTTGTAGAGACATTGTTTTCCAATCGGCGCGAGTGCCACCTTGGAAATGTCTAGTAGGGGGTTGAAGAAAGGGTAGTTTTTTAATGATACAGATCGACTCAGAATTCGACTTTGAGTCGACCTAGATATGCGTGTAGAGACTTTTTGTTTGTCGGTGCGACCGCCATCTTGGATATTTCTAGTAGGAGGTTGAAAAAGGGTAGTTTTTTAAGGGTACAGATCGACTCAGAATTCGAGTTTGAGTCGTTCTAGATAAAGTTGTAGTGACGTTTTTTTCCAATCGGCGCGGCCGCCATGTTGGATATTTCGAGTAGGGGGTGGAAAAAAGTGTAGTTTTTTAAGGGCACAGATCGACTCAGAATTCGATTTTGAGTCGATCTAGATATACGTGTAGAGACTTTTTTTTTGTCGGTGCGGCCGCCATGTTGGATATTTCGAGTAGGAGGTGGAAAAAAAGGGTAGTTTTTTATGGGTACAGATCGACTCAGAATTCGATTTTGAGTCGATCTAAATATACGTGTAAAGACTTTTTTTCCAATCGGCGCATGCAGCATCTTGGAAATGTCTAGTAGGGGGTTGAAAAAAGTGTAGTTTTATAAGGGCACCGATCGACTCAGAATTCGATTTTGAGTCGATCTAGATATACGTGTAGAGACTTTTTTTTTGTCGGTGCGGCCGCCATGCTGGATATTTCAAGTAGGGGGTGGAAAAAAAAGGGTAGTTTTTTATGGGTACAGATCGACTACGAATTCGATTTTGAGTCGATCTAGATATACCTGTAGAGACTTTTTTTTTGTCGGTGCGGCCGCCATCTTGGATATTTCTAGTAGGAGGTAGAGCAAGGGTACTTCTTGATGGGTACAGATCGACTCAGAATTCGATTTTGAGTCGATCTAGATAAATTTGTAGAGACGTTTTTTTCCAATCGGAGCGGGCACCATCTTGGAAATGTCTAGTAGGGGGTTGAAAAAAGGGTAGTTTTTTAAGGGTACAGATCGACTCAGAATTCGATTTTGAGTCGATCTAGATATACGTGTAGAGACTTTTTTTTTTGTCGGTGCGGCTGCCATGTTGGATATTTCTAGTAGGAGATAGAAAACGGGTACTTTTTGAAGGGTACAGATCGACTCAGAATTCGATTTTGAGTCGACCTAGATATACGTGTAGAGACTTTTTTTTTGTCGGTGCGGCCGCCATCATGGATATTTCTAGTAGGAGATAGAAAAAGGGTACTTTTTGATGGGTACAGATCGACTCAGAATTCGATTTTGAGTCGTTCTAGATAAAGTTGTAGAGACGTTTTTTTCCAATCGGCGCGGCCGCCAGGTTGGATATTTCGAGTAGGGGGTGGAAAAAAGTGTAGTTTTTTAAGGGCACAGATCGACTCAGAATTCGATTTTGAGTCGATCTAGATATACGTGTAGAGACTTTTTTTTTGTCGGTGCGGCCGCCATGTTGGATATTTCTAGTAGGGGGTGGAAAAAGGGTAGTTTTTTGAGGGCACAGATCGACTCAGAATTTGATTTTGAGTCGATATAGATATACGTGTAGAGACTTTTTTTTTGTCGGTGCCGCCGACATGTTGGTTATTTCGAGCAGGGGGTGGACAAAAGGGTAGTTGTCTGTAGGTACAGATCGACTCAGAATTCGATTTTGAGTCGTTCTAGATAAAGTTGTAGAGACGTTTTTTTCCAATCGGCGCGGTCGCCATGTTGGATATTTTGACTAGGGGGTGGAAAAAAGGGTACTTTTTGAAGGGTACAGATCGACTCAGAATTCGAATTTGAGTCGTTCTAGATAAAGTTGTAGAGACTTTTTTTTCCAATCGGCGCGGCCGCCAGGTTGGATGGTTCGAGTAGGGGGTGGAAAAAAGGGCTAGTTTTCTATAGGTACAGATCGACTCAAAATTTGAATGTGAGTCGATGTACATAAATTTGTAGAGACATTGTTTTCCAATCGGCGCGAGTGCCATCCTGGAAATGTCTAGTAGGGGGTTGAAGAAAGGGTAGTTTTTTAATGGTACAGATCGACTCAGAATTCGACTTTGAGTCGACCTAGATATGCGTGTAGAGGCTTTTTGTTTGTCGGTGCGACCGCCATCTTGGATATTTCTAGTAGGAGGTTGAAAAAGGGTACTTTTTAAAGGGTACAGATCGACTCAGAATTCGATTTTGAGTCGTTCTAGATAAAGTTGTAGAGACGTTTTTTTCCAATCGGCGCGGCCGCCATGTTGGATATTTTGAGTAGGGGGTAGAAAAAAAGGGTAGTTTTTTATGGGTACAGGTCGACTCAGAATTCGATTTTGAGTCGATCTAGATGTACGTGTAGAGGCATTTTTTTTGTCGGTGCGGTCGCCATGTTGGATATTTCGAGTAGGGGGTGGAAAAAAAGGGTAGTTTTTTATGGCTACAGATCGACTCAGAATTCGATTTTGAGTCGATCTAGATAAATTTGTAGAGACTTTTTTTTCCAATCGGGGTGGGCACCATCTTGGAAATGTCTCGTAGGCGTTGAAAAAAGGGTAGTTTTTTAAGGGTACAGATCGACTCAGAATTCGATTTTGAGTCGATCTAGAGATGCGTGTAGAGACTTTTTTTTTTGTCGGTGCGGCCGCCATGTTGCATATTTCGAGTAGGAGGTGGAAAAAAGGGGTAGTTTTCTATAGTTACAGATCGACTCAAAATTTGATGGTGAGTCGATGTAGATAAATTTGTAGAGACGTTTTTTTTCAAATCGGCCCGAGTGCCATCTTGGAAATGTCCAGTAGGGGGTTGAAAAAAGGGTAGTTTTTTAGGGGTACAGATCGACTCAGAATTCGATGTTGAGTCGATCTAGGTATACGTGTAGAGACTTTTTTTTTTGTCGGTGCGGCCCCCATGTTGGATATTTCTAGTAGGGGGTCGAAAAAAGGTGTAGTTTTCTATAGGTACAGATCGACTCAAAATTTGATGGTGAGTCGATGTAGATAAATTTATAGAGACATTGTTTTCTAATCGGCGCGAGTGCCATCTTGGAAATGTCTAGTAGGGGGTTGAAAATAGGCTAGTTTTTTAAGGGTACAGATCGACTCAGAACTCGATTTTGAGTCGACCTAGATATGCGTGTAGAGACTTTTTGTTTGTCGGTCCGACCGCTATCTTGCATATTTCTAGTAGGAGGTTGAAAAAGGGTACTTTTTAAAGGGTACAGATCGACTCAGAATTCGATTTTGAGTCGTTCTAGATAAAGTTGTAGAGACGTTTTTTTCCAATTGGCGCGAGTGCCATCTTGGAAATGTCTAGTAGGGGGTTGTAAAAAGTTTAGTTTTTTAAGGGTACAGATCGACTCAGAATTCGAGTTTGAGTCGATCTAGATATACCTGTAGAGACTTTTTTTTTGTCGGTGCGGCCGCCATCTTGGATATTTCTAGTAGGAGGTAGAGCAAGGGTACTTCTTGATGGGTACAGATCGACTCAGAATTCGATTTTGAGTCGATCTAGATAAATTTGTAGAGACGTTTTTTTCCAATCGGAGCGGGCACCATCTTGGAAATGTCTAGTAGGGGGTTGAAAAAAGGGTAGTTTTTTAAGGGTACAGATCGACTCAGAATTCAATTTTGAGTCGATCTATATCTACGTGTAGAGACTTTTTTTTTTGTCGGTGCGGCTGCCATGTTGGATATTTCTAGTAGGAGATAGAAAACGGGTACTTTTTGAAGGGTACAGATCGACTCAGAATTCGATTTTGAGTCGATCTAGATATACGTGTAGTGACTTTTTTTTTGTCCGTGCGGCCGCCATGTGGGATATTTCTAGTAGGACGTTGAAAAAGGGTACTCTTTAAAGGGTACAGATCGACTCAGAATTCGATTTTGAGTCGATCTAGATAAATTTGTAGAGACGTTTTTTTCCAATCGGAGCGGGCACCATCTTGGAAATGTCTAGTAGGGGGTTGAAAAAAGGGTAGTTTTTTAAGGGTACAGATCGACTCAGAATTCGATTTTGAGTCGATCTAAATATACGTGTAAAGACTTTTTTTCCAATCGGCGCATGCAGCATCTTGGAAATGTCTAGTAGGGGGTTGAAAAAAGTGTAGTTTTATAAGGGCACCGATCGACTCAGAATTCGATTTTGAGTCGATCTAGATAAACGCGTAGAGACTTTTTGTTTGTTGGTGCGACCGCCGTCTTGGATATTTCTAGTAGGACGTTGAAAAAGGGTACTCTTTAAAGGGTACAGATCGACTCAGAATTCGATTTTGAGTCGTTCTAGATAAAGTTGTAGAGACGTTTTTTTCCAATCGGCGCTGCCGCCATGTTGGATATTTCGAGTAGGGGGTGGAAAAAAAGGGTAGTTTTTGATGGGTACAGATCGACTCAGCCGTCGATTTTGAGTCGATCTAGATATACGTGTAGATACTTTTTTTTTGTCGGTGCGGCCGCCATCTTGGAAATGTCTAGTAGGGGGTTGAAAAAAGGGTAGTTTTTTAAGGGTACAGATCGACTCAGAATTCGATTTTGGGTCGACCTAGGTATGCGTGTAGAGACTTTTTTTTTGTCGGTGCGGCCGCCATGTTGGATATTTCGAGTAGGGGGTAGAAAAAAAGGGTAGTTTTTTATGGGTACAGATCGACTCAGAATTCGATTTTGAGTCGATCTAGATAAATTTGTAGAGACGTTTTTTTCCAATCGGAGCGGGCACCATCTTGGAAATGTCTAGTAGGGGGTTGAAAAAAGGGTAGTTTTTTAAGGGTACAGATCGACTCAGAATTCAATTTTGAGTCGATCTATATCTACGTGTAGAGACTTTTTTTTTTGTCGGTGCGGCTGCCAGGTTGGATATTTCGAGTAGGGGGTGGAAAAAAGGGCTAGTTTTCTATAGGTACAGATCGACTCAAAATTTGATTGTGAGTCGATGTAGATAAATTTGTAGAGACATTGTTTTCCAATCGGCGCGAGTGCCATCTTCGAAATGTCTAGTAGGGGGTTGAAGAAAGGGTATTTTTTTAATGGTACAGATCGACTCAGAATTCGATTTTGAGTCGACCTAGATATGCGTGTAGAGACTTTTTGTTTGTCGGTGCGACCGCCATCTTGGATATTTCTAGTAGGACGTTGAAAACGGGTACTCTTTAAAGGGTACAGATCGACTCAGAATTCGATTTTGAGTCGTTCTAGATAAAGTTGTAGAGACGTTTTTTTCCAATTGGCGCGAGTGCCATCTTGGAAATGACTAGTAGGGGGTTGTTAAAAGTTTAGTTTTTTAAGGGTACAGATCGACTCAGAATTCGATTTTGAGTCGTTCTAGATAAAGTTGTAGTGACGTTTTTTTCCAATCGGCGCGGCCGCCATGGTGGATATTTCGAGTAGGGGGTGGAAAAAAAGGGTAGTTTTTTATGGGTACAGATCGACTCAGAATTCGATTTTGAGTCGATCTAGATATACGTGTAGAGACTTTTTTTTTGTCGGTGCGGCCGCCATGTTGGATATTTCTAGTAGGGGGTGGAAAAAGGGTAGTTTTTTGAGGGCACAGATCGACTCAGAATTCGATTTTGAGTCGATATAGATATACGTGTAGAGACTTTTTTTTTGTCGGTGCCGCCGACATGTTTGTTATTTCGAGCAGGGGGTGGAAAAAAGGGTAGTTGTCTGTAGGTACAGATCGACTCAGAATTCGATTTTGAGTCGTTCTAGATAAAGTTGTAGAGACGTTTTTTTCCAATCGGCGGGGCCGCCATGTTGGATATTTCGAGTAGGGGCTGGAAAAAAAGGGTAGTTTTTATAGGTACAGATCGACTCAGAATTCGATTTTGAGTCCATCTAGATATACGTGTAGAGACTGTTTTTTGTCGGTGCGGCCGCCATGTTGGATATTTCTAGTAGGAGGTTGAAAAAGGGTACTTTCTGAAGGGTAGAGATCGACTCAGAATTCGATTTTGAGTCGTTCTAGATAAAGTTGTATAGACGTTTTTTTCCAATCGGCGCGGTCGCCATGTTGGATATTTTGACTAGGGGGTGGAAAAAAGGGTACTTTTTGAAGGGTACAGATCGACTCAGAATTCGAATTTGAGTCGTTCTAGATAAAGTTGTAGAGACTTTTTTTTCCAATCGGCGCGGCCGCCAGGTTGGATGGTTCGAGTAGGGGGTGGAAAAAAGGGCTAGTTTTCTATAGGTACAGATCGACTCAAAATTTGAATGTGAGTCGATGTACATAAATTTGTAGAGACATTGTTTTCCAATCGGCGCGAGTGCCATCCTGGAAATGTCTAGTAGGGGGTTGAAGAAAGGGTAGTTTTTTAATGGTACAGATCGACTCAGAATTCGACTTTGAGTCGACCTAGATATGCGTGTAGAGACTTTTTGTTTGTCGGTGCGACCGCCATCTTGGATATTTCTAGTAGGAGGTTGAAAAAGGGTACTTTTTAAAGGGTACAGATCGACTCAGAATTCGATTTTGAGTCGTTCTAGATAAAGTTGTAGAGACGTTTTTTTCCAATCGGCGGGGCCGCCATGTTGGATATTTCGAGTAGGAGCTGGAAAAAAGGGTAGTTTTTTATAGGTACAGATCGACTCAGAATTCGATTTTGAGTCCATCTAGATATACGTGTAGAGACTTTTTTTTTGTCGGTGCGGCCGCCATGTTGGATATTTTGAGTAGGGGGTAGAAAAAAAGGGTAGTTTTTTAGGGGTACAGATCGACTCAGAATTCGATGTTGAGTCGACCTAGATATACGTGTAGAGATTTTTTTTTGTCGGTGCGGCCGCCATCTTAGATATTTCTAGTAGGAGATAGAAAAAGGGTACTTTTTGAAGGGTACAGATCGACTCAGAATTCGATTTTGAGTCGACCTAGATATGCGTGTAGAGACTTTTTGTTTGTCGGTGCGACCGCCATCTTGGATATTTCTAGTAGGACGTTGAAAAAGGGTACTCTTTAAAGGGTACAGATCGACTCAGAATTCGATTTTGAGTCGTTCTAGATAAAGTTGTAGAGACGTTTTTTTCCAATTGGCGCGAGTGCCATCTTGGAAATGTCTAGTAGGGGGTTGTAAAAAGTTTAGTTTTTTAAGGGTACAGATCGACTCAGAATTCGAGTTTGAGTCGATCTAGATATACGTGTAGAGACTTTTTTTTTGTCGGTGCGGCCGCCATGTTGGATATTTCGAGTAGGGGGTGGAAAAAAAGGGTGGTTTTTTATGGGTATAGATCGACTCAAAATTTGATTGTGAGTCGATCTAGATAAATTTATAGAGACGGTTCTTTCCAATCGGCGCGGGCACCATCTTGGAAATGTCTAGTAGGGGGTTGAAAGAAGGGTAGTTTTTTAAGGGTACAGATCGACTCAGAATTCGATTTCGAGTCGATCTAAATATACGTGTAGCGACTTTTTTCCAATCGGTGCCGGCACCATCTTGGAAATGTCTAGTAGGTGGTTGAAAAAAGGGTAATTTTTTAAGGGTACAGATCGACTCAGAATTCGATTTTGAGTCGATCTAGATATACGTGTAGAGACTTTTTTTTTGTCCGTGCGGCCGCCATGTGGGATATTTCTAGTAGGAGGTTGAAAAAGGGTACTTTTTGAAGGGTACAGATCGACTCAGAATTCGAATTTGAGTCGTTCTAGATAAAGTTGTAGAGACTTGTTTTTCCAATCGGCGCGGCCGCCAGGTTGGATGGTTCGAGTAGGGGGTGGAAAAAAGGGCTAGTTTTCTATAGGTACAGATCGACTCCAAATTTGAATGTGAGTCGATGTAGATAAATTTGTAGAGACATTGTTTTCCAATCGGCGCGAGTGCCATCTTGGAAATGTCTAGTAGGGGGTTGAAGAAAGGGTAGTTTTTTAATGGTACGGATCGACTCAGAATTCGACTTTGAGTCGACCTAGATATGCGTGTAGAGACTTTTTGTTTGTCGGTGCGACCGCCATCTTGGATATTTCTAGTAGGAGGTTGAAAAAGGGTAGTTTTTTAAGGGTACAGATCGACTCAGAATTCGAGTTTGAGTCGTTCTAGATAAAGTTGTAGAGACGTTTTTTTCCAATCGGCGCGGCCGCCATGTTGGATATTTCGAGTAGGGGGTGGAAAAAAAGGGTAGTTTTTTATGGGTACAGATCGACTCAGAATTCGATTTTGAGTCGATCTAGATATACGTGTAGAGACTTTTGTTTTGTCGGTGCGGCCGCCATATTGGATATTTCGAGTAGGGATTGGAAAAAAAGGGTGGTTTTTTATGGGTATAGATCGACTCAAAATTTGATTGTGAGTCGATCTAGATAAATGTATAGAGACGGTTCTTTCCAATCGGCGCGGGCACCATCTTGGAAATGTCTAGTGGGGGGTTGAAAGAAGGGTAGTTTTTTAAGGGTACAGATCGACTCAGAATTCGAGTTTGAGTCGTTCTAGATAAAGTTGTAGTGACGTTTTTTTCCAATCGGCGCGGCCGCCATGTTGGATATTTCGAGTAGGGGGTGGAAAAAAGTGTAGTTTTTTAAGGGCACAGATCGACTCAGAATTCGATTTTGAGTCGATCTAGATATACGTGTAGAGACTTTTTTTTTGTCGGTGCGGCCGCCATGTTGGATATTTCGAGTAGGAGGTGGAAAAAAAGGGTAGTTTTTTATGGGTACAGATCGACTCAAAATTTGATTGTGAGTCGATCTAGATAAATTTGTAGAGACGGTTCTTTCCAATCGGCGCAGGCACCATCTTGGAAATGTCTAGTAGGGGGTTGAAAAAAGAGTAGTTTATTAAGGGTACAGATCGACTCAGAATTCGATTTTGAGTCGATCTAAATATACGTGTAAAGACTTTTTTTCCAATCGGCGCATGCAGCATCTTGGAAATGTCTAGTAGGGGGTTGAAAAAAGTGTAGTTTTATAAGGGCACCGATCGACTCAGAATTCGATTTTGAGTCGATCTAGATATACGTGTAGAGACTTTTTTTTTGTCGGTGCGGCCGCCATGCTGGATATTTCAAGTAGGGGGTGGAAAAAAAAGGGTAGTTTTTTATGGGTACAGATCGACTAAGAATTCGATTTTGAGTCGATCTAGATATACCTGTAGAGACTTTTTTTTTGTCGGTGCGGCCGCCATCTTGGATATTTCTAGTAGGAGGTAGAGCAAGGGTACTTCTTGATGGGTACAGATCGACTCAGAATTCGATTTTGAGTCGATCTAGATATACGTGTAGAGATTTTTTTTTGTCGGTGCGGCCGCCATCTTGGATATTTCTAGTAGGAGATAGAAAAAGGGTACTTTTTGAAGGGTACAGATCGACTCAGAATTCGAATTTGAGTCGTTCTAGATAAAGTTGTAGAGACTTTTTTTTCCAATCGGCGCGGCCGCCAGGTTGGATGGTTCGAGTAGGGGGTGGAAAAAAGGGCTAGTTTTCTATAGGTACAGATCGACTCAAAATTTGAATGTGAGTCGATGTAGATAAATTTGTAGAGACATTGTTTTCCAATCGGCGCGAATGCCATCTTGGAAATGTCTAGTAGGGGGTTGAAGAAAGGGTAGTTTTTTAATGGTACAGATCGACTCAGAATTCGACTTTGAGTCGACCTAGATATGCGTGTAGAGACTTTTTGCTTGTCGGTGCGACCGCCATCTTCGATATTTCTAGTAGGAGGTTGAAAAAGGGTACAGATCGACTCAGAATTCGATTTTGAGTCGTTCTAGATAAAGTTGTAGAGACGTTTTTTTCCAATCGGCCCGGCCGCCATGTTGGATATTTCGAGTAGGGGGTGGAAAAAAAGGGTAGTTTTTTATGGGTACAGATCGACTCAGAACTCGATTTTGAGTCGATCTAGATATACGTGTAGAGACTTTTGTTTTGTCGGTGCGGCCGCCATATTGGATATTTCGAGTAGGGGGTGGAAAAAAAGGGTGGTTTTTTATGGGTATAGATCGACTCAAAATTTGATTGTGAGTCGATCTAGATAAATTTATAGAGACGGTTCTTTCCATTCGGCGCGGGCACCATCTTGGAAATGTCTAGTAGGGGGTTGAAAGAAGGGTAGTTTTTTAAGGGTACAGATCGACTCAGAATTCGATTTTGAGTCGATCTAAATACACGTGTAGAGACTTTTTTCCAATCGGTGCGGGCACCATCTTGGAAATGTCTAGTAGGTGGTTGAAAAAGGGTAATTTTTTAAGGGTACAGATCGACTCAGAATTCGATTTTGAGTCGATCCAGATATACGTGTAGAGACTTTTTTTTTGTCGGTGCGGCCGCCATGTTGGATATTTCGAGTAGGAGGTGGAAAAAAGGGTAGTTTTTTATGGATACAGATCGACTCAAAATTTGATTCTGAGTCGATCTAGATAAATTTGTAGAGACGGTTCTTTCCAATCGGCGCAGGCACCATCTTGGAAATGTCTAGTAGGGGGTTGAAAAAAGGGTAGTTTTTTAAGGGTACAGATCGACGCAGAATTCGATTTTGAGCCGATCTAAATATACGTGTAGAGACTGTTTTTTGTCGGTGCGGCCGCCATGTTGGATATTTCTAGTAGGAGGCTGAAAAAGGGTACTTTTTCAAGGGTAGAGATCGACTCACAATTCGATTTTGAGTCGTTCTACATAAAGTTGTATAGACGTTTTTTTCCAATCGGCGCGGCCGCCATGTTGGATCTTTTGAGTAGGGGGTGGAAAAAAGGGTAGTTTTTTAAGGGCACAGAGCGACTCAGAATTCGATTTTGAGTCGATCTAGATATACGTGTGGAGACTTTTTTTTTGTCGATGCGGCCGCCATGTTGGATATTTCGAGTAGGGGGTAGAAAAACAGGGTAGTTTTTTAAGGGTACAGATCGACTCAGAATTCGATTTTGAGTCGATCTAGAGATGCGTGTAGAGACTTTTTTTTTTGTCGGTGCGGCCGCCATGTTGGATATTTCGAGTAGGAGGTGGAAAAAAGGGGTAGTTTTCTATAGTTACAGATCGACTCAAAATTTGATGGTGAGTCGATGTAGATAAATTTGTAGAGACGTTTTTTTTCAAATCGGCCCGAGTGCCATCTTGGAAATGTCTAGTAGGGGGTTGAAGAAAGGGTATTTTTTTAATGGTACAGATCGACTCATAATTCGATTTTGAGTCGACCTAGATATGCGTGTAGAGACTTTTTGTTTGTCGGTGCGACCGCCATCTTGGATATTTCTAGTAGGACGTTGAAAAAGGGTACTCTTTAAAGGGTACAGATCGACTCAGAATTCGATTTTGAGTCGTTCTAGATAAAGTTGTAGAGACGTTTTTTTCCAATTGGCGCGAGTGCCATCTTGGAAATGACTAGTAGGGGGTTGTTAAAAGTTTAGTTTTTTAAGGGTACAGATCGACTCAGAATTCGATTTTGAGTCGTTCTAGATAAAGTTGTAGTGACGTTTTTTTCCAATCGGCGCGGCCGCCATGTTGGATATTTCGAGTAGGGGGTGGAAAAAAGTGTAGTTTTTTAAGGGCACAGATCGACTCAGAATTCGATTTTGAGTCGATCTAGATATACGTGTAGAGACTTTTTTTTTGTCGGTGCGGCCGCCATGTTGGATATTTCTAGTAGGGGGTGGAAAAGGGGTAGTTTTTTAAGGGCACAGATCGACTCAGAATTCGATTTTGAGTCGATATAGATATACGTGTAGAGACTTTTTTTTTGTCGGTGCCGCCGACATGTTGGTTATTTCGAGCAGGGGGTGGAAAAAAGGGTAGTTGTCTGTAGGTACAGATCGACTCAGAATTCGATTTTGAGTCGTTCTAGATAAAGTTGTAGAGACGTTTTTTTCCAATCGGCGGGGCCGCCATGTTGGATATTTCGAGTAGGGGCTGGAAAAAAAGGGTAGTTTTTATAGGTACAGATCGACTCAGAATTCGATTTTGAGTCCATCTAGATATACGTGTAGAGACTGTTTTTTGTCGGTGCGGCCGCCATGTTGGATATTTCTAGTAGGAGGTTGAAAAAGGGTACTTTCTGAAGGGTAGAGATCGACTCAGAATTCAATTTTGAGTCGTTCTAGATAAAGTTGTATAGACGTGTTTTTCCAATCGGCGCGGTCGCCATGTTGGATATTTTGACTAGGGGGTGGAAAAAAGGGTACTTTTTGAAGGGTACAGATCGACTCAGAATTCGAATTTGAGTCGTTCTAGATAAAGTTGTAGAGACTTTTTTTTCCAATCGGCGCGGCCGCCAGGTTGGATGGTTCGAGTAGGGGGTGGAAAAAAGGGCTAGTTTTCTATAGGTACAGATCGACTCAAAATTTGAATGTGAGTCGATGTACATAAATTTGTAGAGACATTGTTTTCCAATCGGCGCGAGTGCCATCCTGGAAATGTCTAGTAGGGGGTTGAAGAAAGGGTAGTTTTTTAATGGTACAGATCGACTCAGAATTCGACTTTGAGTCGACCTAGATATGCGTGTAGAGACTTTTTGTTTGTCGGTGCGACCGCCATCTTGGATATTTCTAGTAGGAGGTTGAAAAAGGGTACTTTTTAAAGGGTACACATCGACTCAGAATTCGATTTTGAGTCGTTCTCGATAAAGTTGTAGAGACGTTTTTTTCCAATCGGCGCAGCCGCCATGTTGGATATTTCGAGTAGGGGGTGGAAAAAAAGGGTAGTTTTTTATGGGTACAGATCGACTCAGAATTCGATTTTGAGTCGATCTAGATATACGTGTAGAGACTTCTTTTTTGTCGGTGCGGCCGCCATGTTGGATATTTCGAGTAGGGGGTGGAAAAAAGGGTGCTTTTTTTATGGGTATAGATCGACTCAAAATTTGATTGTGAGTCGATCTAGATAAATTTATAGAGACGGTTCTTTCCAATCAGCACGGGTGTCGCGGATCGCGTATTTCCTACAAAATAAGGAAAAAACCCAAAATAATAAGAGAAATAGTCAAGTAAACACGAAACGACGAGAAGAGGAACATTCTTGAAACTCGCTCAATGCTGTACAGTAACCCCGGCGAGTAGAGACGCGCAGATGGACCGAGTATCGAGGTTTCAAAATGCACGAAAAATCTCTAGTAAAATAGAGGAAGATACGGCAACAGAAAACTCTCGAAAACTGGAAAAAGAATGTAAAAGGTCGTAAAAATTGGCCCCAGCAAGTGCGTAGACGACGCACAGATGGTCCCAGCGGGGCCCCTCCGCCCGCTGCAAGTCGTAAAAATGGAGCGTTCGGGCTACAGCGGCTTGCTCAACGAAGGACCCTTAGTACTATCTGAAAATGTATAGCTTTGGGTACATTTTTTTTCCTCTTATGATGAAATTAAATGAAAGTTGAACGGAGCGGCACTGCGTTATCACAGAATTCGTGATTCCCACAACCATTTAAATGACATCTTTATGGTCGTCTTCGAAGAAATTCCGGCATATGCTCCAGTTTGACGTGGTTTCAACATAAACTGTTCGAGTGCCCATAGCGATTATGAGTAAAAATCAGGGTACGTTATCAGCCTGCACGTGTAAGGGAAATGTGTACACTTCTTGAACTTCGC
Organism: Asobara japonica; assembly: GCA_026005395.1. Lineage (NCBI taxonomy): Eukaryota > Metazoa > Arthropoda > Insecta > Hymenoptera > Braconidae > Asobara > Asobara japonica. The sequence goes on along the minus strand of BQMI01000246.1, from coordinate 1,131,132 downwards.
CCTAAGCTCAACCCCCACGTATTTTTTTTTCCGACCTGCAACGGCAATAAAAATGGACCACTGGCCCCGAGAAGAGCCAGTACCAGATTTTTCCTAGTTGTGTGAAAACGCTGCAGCTCTGTTTCTTTGGACGCCCCCCTTGCCTGTTCAAATTACACTCTCGAGTATCTTGAAGACATCGAAATCACAGTCACTCAATATACCATTGAACGACTTTCTTCTTCAGTTTTGCACTGTTAAACGAATACCGAAGAATTAATTCCAGTAAATTTAAACCGAGAAATACCCAACTAGTGCATTTTCCGAAATCTCCAACTACATCGAACGATCAATCGAAGGTCCATCTCTCTCTCTCTCCCGTGGACCAGAGGACCATCTCTCTCGCTCACCCGTGGACCAGAGGACCATCTCTCTCGCTCACCCGTGGACCAGAGGACCTACTGAGGAGACCAGCCACCAACTGAAACCGAGCGATCGCTACCCACCCATTCTTTTTCGATTACTACTGTAAGTCACACAAATTTGGTTACTCATTCTTGCTCGTTTTCGTTTCTATCTTTCTATTACTTCTACATTTCTACCGGTTTTATCTTGGTTTTTCTTCTTTTACAAATAAATAGTGTTTTAAAGTCAAAAAGCGAACGCCTGTGTTTCTTTCTCTATGATCTATAGTTGTATGACCCCTACGCTATAAACTATCTTACACTTTAGTGTTTTATCCCACACAATACGATCCCTCTTTTTCCTTCAAAATCACTTAGTATTCGTGATTAGTTGCGGTCTGTTCGTTGCTGGGGTTCACCTTCCACCCGAGTTTTCTACACGATTTTCAGCGTTAGGATCGTAACACGGGCACCATCTTGGAAATGTCTAGTAGGGGGTTGAAAGAAGGGTAGTTTTTTAAGGGTACAGATCGACTCAGAATTCGATTTTGAGTCGATCTAGATATACGTGTAGACACTTTTTTTTTGTCGGTGCGGCCGCCATGTTGGATATTTCGAGTCGGAGGTGGAAAAAAAGGGTAGTTTTTTATGGGTACAGATCGACTCAAAATTTGATTGTGAGTCGATCTAGATAAATTTGTAGAGACGGTTCTTTCCAATCGGCGCAGGGACCATCTTGGAAATGTCTAGTAGGGGGTTGAAAAAAGGGTAGTTTTTTAAGGGTACAGATCGACTCAGAATTCGATTTTAAGTCGATCTAAATATACGTATAGAGACTGTTTTTTGTCGGTGCGGCCGCCATGTTGGATATTTCTAGTAGGAGGTTGAAAACGGGTACTTTTTTAAGGGTAGAGATCGACTCAGAATCCGATTTTGAGTCGTTCTACATAAAGTTGTATAGACGTTTTTTTCCAATCGGCGCGGCCGCCATGTTGGATATTTTGAGTAGGGGGTGGAAAAAAGGGTAGTTTTTTAAGGGCACAGATCGACTCAGAATTCGATTTTGAGTCGACCTAGATATACGTGTAGAGACTTTTTTTTTGTCGGTGCGGCCGCCATCTTGGATATTTCTAGTAGGAGATAGAAAAAGGGTACTTTTTGAAGGGTACAGAGCGACTCAGAATTCGATTTTGAGTCGTTCTAGATAAAGTTGTAGAGACTTTTTTTTCCAATCGGCGCGGCCGCCAGGTTGGATATTTCGAGTAGGGGGTGGAAAAAGGGCTAGTTTTCTATAGGTACAGATCGACTCAAAATTTGATTGTGAGTCGATGTAGATAAATTTGTAGAGACATTGTTTTCCAATCGGCGCGAGTGCCATCTTGGAAATGTCTAGTAGGGGGTTGAAGAAAGGGTAGTTTTTTAATGGTACAGATCGACTCAGAATTCGATTTTGAGTCGACCTCGATTTGCGTGTAGAGACTTTTTGGTTGTCGGTGCGACCGCCATCTTGGATATTTCTAGTAGGAGGTTGAAAAAGGGTACTCTTTAAAGGGTACAGATCGACTCAGAATTCGATTTTGAGTCGATATAGATATACGTGTAGAGACTTTTTTTTTGTCGGTGCCGCCGCCATGTTGGATATTTCGAGCAGGGGGTGGAAAAAAGGGTAGTTGTCTGTAGGTACAGATCGACTCAGAATTCGATTTTGAGTCGTTCTAGATAAAGTTGTAGAGACGTTTTTTTCCAATCGGCGGGGCCGCCATGTTGGATATTTCGAGTAGGAGCTGGAAAAAAGGGTAGTTTTTTATAGGTACAGATCGACTCAGAATTCGATTTTGAGTCCATCTAGATATACGTGTAGAGACTTTTTTTTTGTCGGTGCCGCCGCCATGTTGGATATTTTGAGTAGGGGGTAGAAAAACAGGGTAGTTTTTTAAGGGTACAGATCGACTCAGAATTCGATTTTGAGTCGATCTAGAGATGCGTGTAGAGACTTTTTTTTTTGTCGGTGCGGCCGCCATGTTGGATATTTCGAGTAGGAGGTGGAAAAAAGGGGTAGTTTTCTATAGTTACAGATCGACTCAAAATTTGATGGTGAGTCGATGTAGATAAATTTGTAGAGACGTTTTTTTTCAAATCGGCCCGAGTGCCATCTTGGAAATGTCTAGTAGGGGGTTGAAGAAAGGGTATTTTTTTAATGGTACAGATCGACTCATAATTCGATTTTGAGTCGACCTAGATATGCGTGTAGAGACTTTTTGTTTGTCGGTGCGACCGCCATCTTGGATATTTCTAGTAGGACGTTGAAAAAGGGTACTCTTTAAAGGGTACAGATCGACTCAGAATTCGATTTTGAGTCGTTCTAGATAAAGTTGTAGAGACGTTTTTTTCCAATTGGCGCGAGTGCCATCTTGGAAATGACTAGTAGGGGGTTGTTAAAAGTTTAGTTTTTTAAGGGTACAGATCGACTCAGAATTCGATTTTGAGTCGTTCTAGATAAAGTTGTAGTGACGTTTTTTTCCAATCGGCGCGGCCGCCATGTTGGATATTTCGAGTAGGGGGTGGAAAAAAGTGTAGTTTTTTAAGGGCACAGATCGACTCAGAATTCGATTTTGAGTCGATCTAGATATACGTGTAGAGACTTTTTTTTTGTCGGTGCGGCCGCCATGTTGGATATTTCTAGTAGGGGGTGGAAAAGGGGTAGTTTTTTAAGGGCACAGATCGACTCAGAATTCGATTTTGAGTCGATATAGATATACGTGTAGAGACTTTTTTTTTGTCGGTGCCGCCGACATGTTGGTTATTTCGAGCAGGGGGTGGAAAAAAGGGTAGTTGTCTGTAGGTACAGATCGACTCAGAATTCGATTTTGAGTCGTTCTAGATAAAGTTGTAGAGACGTTTTTTTCCAATCGGCGGGGCCGCCATGTTGGATATTTCGAGTAGGGGCTGGAAAAAAAGGGTAGTTTTTATAGGTACAGATCGACTCAGAATTCGATTTTGAGTCCATCTAGATATACGTGTAGAGACTGTTTTTTGTCGGTGCGGCCGCCATGTTGGATATTTCTAGTAGGAGGTTGAAAAAGGGTACTTTCTGAAGGGTAGAGATCGACTCAGAATTCAATTTTGAGTCGTTCTAGATAAAGTTGTATAGACGTGTTTTTCCAATCGGCGCGGTCGCCATGTTGGATATTTTGACTAGGGGGTGGAAAAAAGGGTACTTTTTGAAGGGTACAGATCGACTCAGAATTCGAATTTGAGTCGTTCTAGATAAAGTTGTAGAGACTTTTTTTTCCAATCGGCGCGGCCGCCAGGTTGGATGGTTCGAGTAGGGGGTGGAAAAAAGGGCTAGTTTTCTATAGGTACAGATCGACTCAAAATTTGAATGTGAGTCGATGTACATAAATTTGTAGAGACATTGTTTTCCAATCGGCGCGAGTGCCATCCTGGAAATGTCTAGTAGGGGGTTGAAGAAAGGGTAGTTTTTTAATGGTACAGATCGACTCAGAATTCGACTTTGAGTCGACCTAGATATGCGTGTAGAGACTTTTTGTTTGTCGGTGCGACCGCCATCTTGGATATTTCTAGTAGGAGGTTGAAAAAGGGTACTTTTTAAAGGGTACACATCGACTCAGAATTCGATTTTGAGTCGTTCTCGATAAAGTTGTAGAGACGTTTTTTTCCAATCGGCGCAGCCGCCATGTTGGATATTTCGAGTAGGGGGTGGAAAAAAAGGGTAGTTTTTTATGGGTACAGATCGACTCAGAATTCGATTTTGAGTCGATCTAGATATACGTGTAGAGACTTCTTTTTTGTCGGTGCGGCCGCCATGTTGGATATTTCGAGTAGGGGGTGGAAAAAAGGGTGCTTTTTTTATGGGTATAGATCGACTCAAAATTTGATTGTGAGTCGATCTAGATAAATTTATAGAGACGGTTCTTTCCAATCAGCACGGGTGTCGCGGATCGCGTATTTCCTACAAAATAAGGAAAAAACCCAAAATAATAAGAGAAATAGTCAAGTAAACACGAAACGACGAGAAGAGGAACATTCTTGAAACTCGCTCAATGCTGTACAGTAACCCCGGCGAGTAGAGACGCGCAGATGGACCGAGTATCGAGGTTTCAAAATGCACGAAAAATCTCTAGTAAAATAGAGGAAGATACGGCAACAGAAAACTCTCGAAAACTGGAAAAAAAATGTAAAAGGTCGTAAAAATTGGCCCCAGCAAGTGCGTAGACGACGCACAGATGGTCCCAGCGGGGCCCCTCCGCCCGCTGCAAGTCGTAAAAATGGAGCGTTCGGGCTACAGCGGCTTGCTCAACGAAGGACCCTTAGTACTATCTGAAAATGTATAGCTTTGGGTACATTTTTTTTCCTCTTATGATGAAATTAAATGAAAGTTGAACGGAGCGGCACTGCGTTATCACAGAATTCGTGATTCCCACAACCATTTAAATGACATCTTTATGGTCGTCTTCGAAGAAATTCCGGCATATGCTCCAGTTTGACGTGGTTTCAACATAAACTGTTCGAGTGCCCATAGCGATTATGAGTAAAAATCAGGGTACGTTATCAGCCTGCACGTGTAAGGGAAATGTGTACACTTCTTGAACTTCGCCCTAAGCTCAACCCCCACGTATTTTTTTTTCCGACCTGCAACGGCAATAAAAATGGACCACTGGCCCCGAGAAGAGCCAGTACCAGATTTTTCCTAGTTGTGTGAAAACGCTGCAGCTCTGTTTCTTTGGACGCCCCCCTTGCCTGTTCAAATTACACTCTCGAGTATCTTGAAGACATCGAAATCACAGTCACTCAATATACCATTGAACGACTTTCTTCTTCAGTTTTGCACTGTTAAACGAATACCGAAGAATTAATTCCAGTAAATTTAAACCGAGAAATACCCAACTAGTGCATTTTCCGAAATCTCCAACTACATCGAACGATCAATCGAAGGTCCATCTCTCTCTCTCTCCCGTGGACCAGAGGACCATCTCTCTCGCTCACCCGTGGACCAGAGGACCATCTCTCTCGCTCACCCGTGGACCAGAGGACCTACTGAGGAGACCAGCCACCAACTGAAACCGAGCGATCGCTACCCACCCATTCTTTTTCGATTACTACTGTAAGTCACACAAATTTGGTTACTCATTCTTGCTCGTTTTCGTTTCTATCTTTCTATTACTTCTACATTTCTACCGGTTTTATCTTGGTTTTTCTTCTTTTACAAATAAATAGTGTTTTAAAGTCAAAAAGCGAACGCCTGTGTTTCTTTCTCTATGATCTATAGTTGTATGACCCCTACGCTATAAACTATCTTACACTTTAGTGTTTTATCCCACACAATACGATCCCTCTTTTTCCTTCAAAATCACTTAGTATTCGTGATTAGTTGCGGTCTGTTCGTTGCTGGGGTTCACCTTCCACCCGAGTTTTCTACACGATTTTCAGCGTTAGGATCGTAACACGGGCACCATCTTGGAAATGTCTAGTAGGGGGTTGAAAGAAGGGTAGTTTTTTAAGGGTACAGATCGACTCAGAATTCGATTTTGAGTCGATCTAGATATACGTGTAGACACTTTTTTTTTGTCGGTGCGGCCGCCATGTTGGATATTTCGAGTCGGAGGTGGAAAAAAAGGGTAGTTTTTTATGGGTACAGATCGACTCAAAATTTGATTGTGAGTCGATCTAGATAAATTTGTAGAGACGGTTCTTTCCAATCGGCGCAGGGACCATCTTGGAAATGTCTAGTAGGGGGTTGAAAAAAGGGTAGTTTTTTAAGGGTACAGATCGACTCAGAATTCGATTTTAAGTCGATCTAAATATACGTATAGAGACTGTTTTTTGTCGGTGCGGCCGCCATGTTGGATATTTCTAGTAGGAGGTTGAAAACGGGTACTTTTTTAAGGGTAGAGATCGACTCAGAATCCGATTTTGAGTCGTTCTACATAAAGTTGTATAGACGTTTTTTTCCAATCGGCGCGGCCGCCATGTTGGATATTTTGAGTAGGGGGTGGAAAAAAGGGTAGTTTTTTAAGGGCACAGATCGACTCAGAATTCGATTTTGAGTCGACCTAGATATACGTGTAGAGACTTTTTTTTTGTCGGTGCGGCCGCCATCTTGGATATTTCTAGTAGGAGATAGAAAAAGGGTACTTTTTGAAGGGTACAGAGCGACTCAGAATTCGATTTTGAGTCGTTCTAGATAAAGTTGTAGAGACTTTTTTTTCCAATCGGCGCGGCCGCCAGGTTGGATATTTCGAGTAGGGGGTGGAAAAAGGGCTAGTTTTCTATAGGTACAGATCGACTCAAAATTTGATTGTGAGTCGATGTAGATAAATTTGTAGAGACATTGTTTTCCAATCGGCGCGAGTGCCATCTTGGAAATGTCTAGTAGGGGGTTGAAGAAAGGGTAGTTTTTTAATGGTACAGATCGACTCAGAATTCGATTTTGAGTCGACCTCGATTTGCGTGTAGAGACTTTTTGGTTGTCGGTGCGACCGCCATCTTGGATATTTCTAGTAGGAGGTTGAAAAAGGGTACTCTTTAAAGGGTACAGATCGACTCAGAATTCGATTTTGAGTCGATATAGATATACGTGTAGAGACTTTTTTTTTGTCGGTGCCGCCGCCATGTTGGATATTTCGAGCAGGGGGTGGAAAAAAGGGTAGTTGTCTGTAGGTACAGATCGACTCAGAATTCGATTTTGAGTCGTTCTAGATAAAGTTGTAGAGACGTTTTTTTCCAATCGGCGGGGCCGCCATGTTGGATATTTCGAGTAGGAGCTGGAAAAAAGGGTAGTTTTTTATAGGTACAGATCGACTCAGAATTCGATTTTGAGTCCATCTAGATATACGTGTAGAGACTTTTTTTTTGTCGGTGCCGCCGCCATGTTGGATATTTTGAGTAGGGGGTAGAAAAAAAGGGTAGTTTTTTATGGGTACAGGTGGACTCAGAATTCGATTTTGAGTCGATCTAGATGTACGTGTAGAGGCATTTTTTTGTCGGTGCGGCCGCCATGTTGGATATTTCGAGTAGGGGGTGGAAAAAAAGGGTAGTTTTTTATGGGTACAGATCGACTCAGAATTCGATTTTGAGTCGATCTAGATAAATTTGTAGAGACGTTTTTTTTCAAATCGGCCCGAGTGCCATCTTGGAAATGTCCAGTAGGGGGTTGAAAAAAGGTAGATTTTTAGGGGTACAGATCGACTCAGAATTCGATGTTGAGTCCACCTAGATATACGTGTAGAGACTTTTTTTTTGTCGGTGCGGCCGCCATCTTGGATATTTCTAGTAGGAGATAGAAAAAGGGTACTTTTTGAAGGGTACAGATCGACTCAGAATTCGATTTTGAGTCGTTCTACATAAAGTTGTATAGACGTTTTTTTCCAATCGGCGCGGCCGCCATGTTGGATATTTTGAGTAGGGGGTGGAAAAAAGGGTAGTTTTTTAAGGGCACAGATCGACTCAGGATTCGATTTTGAGTCGATCTAGATATACGTGTAGAGACTTTTTTTTTGTCGGTGCGGCCGGCATGTTGGATATTTCGAGTAGGGGGTGGAAAAAAGGGCTTGTTTTCTATAGGTACAGATCGGCTCAAAATTTGATTGTGAGTCGAGGTAGATAAATTTGTAGAGACGTTGTTTTCCAATCGGCGCGAGTGCTATCTTGGAAATGTCTAGCAGGGGGTTGAAAAAAGGGTAGTTTTTTAAGGGTACAGATCGACTCAGAATTCGATTTTGAGTCGACCTAGATATGCGTGTAGAGACTTTTTTTTGTCGGTGCGACCGCCATCTTGGATATTTCTAGTAGGAGATAGAAAAAGGGTACTTTTTGAAGGGTACAAATCGACTCAGACTTCGATTTTGAGTCGTTCTAGATAAAGTTGTAGAGACTTTTTTTTCCAATCGGCGCGGCCGCCATGTTGGATATTTCGAGCAGGGGCGGAAAAAAGGGTAGTTTTTTATAGGTACAGATCGACTCAGAATTCGATTTTGAGTCGATCTAGATATACGTGAAGAGACTTTTTTTTTTGTCGGTGCGGCCGCCATGTTGGATATTTCGAGTAGGAGGTGAAAAAAACGGTAGTGTTTTATGGGTGCAGATCGACTCAGAATTCGATTTTGAGTCGATCTAGATATACGTGTAGAGACTTTTTTTTTGTCGGTGCGGCCGCCATGTTGGATATTTCGCGTAGGGGGTGCAAAAAAATGATAGTTTTTTATGGGTACAGATCGACTCAGAATTCGATTTTCAGTAGATCTAGATATACGTGTAGAGACTTTTTTTTTTGTCGGTACGGCCGCCATCTTGGATATTTCTAGTAGGAGATAGAAAAAGGGTACTTTTTGAAGGGTACAGATCGACTCAGAATTCGATTTTGAGTCGTTCTAGATGAAAGTTGTAGAGACTTTTTTTCCAATCGGCGCGGCCGCCATGTTGGATATTTCGCGTAGGGGGTGGAAAAAAGGGCTAGTTTTCTATAGGTACAGATCGACTCAAAACTTGATTATGAGTCGATGTAGATAAATTTGTAGAGATGTTGTTTTCCAATCGGCGCGAGTGCCATCTTGGAAATATCTAGTAGGGGGTTGAAAAAAGGGTAGTTTTTTAAGGGTACAGATCGACTCAGAATTCGATTTTGAGTCGACCGAGATATGCGTGTAGCGACTTTTTTTTTGTCGGTGCGACCGCCATCTTGGATATTTCTAGTAGGAGCTTGAAAAAGGGTACTTTTTGCAGGGTACGGATCGACTCAGAATTCGATTTTGAGTCGATCTAGATATACGTGTAGAGACTTTTTTTTTGTCGGTGCGGCCGCCATGTTGGATATTTCGAGTAGGGCGTGGAAAAAAAGGGTAGTTTTTTATGGGTACAGATGGACTCCGAATCCGATTTTGAATCGATCTAGATATACGTGTAGAGACTTTTTTTTGTCGGTGCGGCCGCCATGTTGGATATTTCTAGTAGGGGGTTGAAAAAAGGGTCATTTTTTAAGGGTACAGATCGACTCAGAATTCGATTTTGAGTCCATCTAGATATACGTGTAGAGGCTTTTTGTTGTCGGTGCGGCCGCCATGTTGGATATTCGAGCAGGGGGTGGCAAAAAGGGTAGTTTTTTATGGGTACAGATCGACTCAGAATTCGATTTTGAGTCGATCTAGATATACGTGTAGAGACTTTTTCTTTGTCGGTGCGGCCGCCATGTTGGATATTTCGAGTAGGGGGTGGAAAAAAGGGTAGTTTTGTATAGGTACAGATCGACTCAGAATTCGATTTTGAGTCGATCTACATATGCGTGTAGAGCTTTTTTTTTATGTCGGTGCGGCCGCCACGTTGGATATTTCGAGTAGGGGGTGGAAAAAAAGGGTAGTTTTTTATGGGTACAGATCGACTCAGAATTCGATTTTGAGTCGCTCTAGATATACGTGTAGAGACTTTTTTTTTGTCGGTGCGGCCGCCATTCTGGATATTTCGAGTAGGGGGTGGAAAAAGGGTAGTTTTTTATGGGTACAGATCGACTCAGAATTCGATTTTGAATCGATCTAGATATACGTGTTGAGACTTTTTTTTTGTCGGTGCGGCCGCCATGTTGGATATTTCGAGTAGCGCGTTGAAAAAAGGGTAGTTTTTTAAGGGTACAGATCGACTCAGAATTCGATTTTGAGTCGATCCAAATATACGTGTACAGACTTTTTTTTTGTCGGCGCGGCCGCCATGTTGGATATTTCGAGTAGGGGGTGGAAAAAAAGGGTAGTTTTTTAAGGGTACAGATCGACTCAGAATTCGATTTTGAGTCGATCTAGGTATATGTGTAGAGACTTTTTTTTGTCGGTGTGGCCGCCATGTTGGCTATTTCTAGTAGGGGGTGGAAAAAAGGGTAGTTTTTTATAGGTACAGACCGACTCAGAATCGAATTCCAAGTCGATCTAGATATACTTGTGAATTATATTTTTTTATTCACGCCGTTTTCCACGTTGAAAATCGTAGGGGGTTGGGACTTATTTAAATCACCGCGAAAAAAGGCATTAAGCCACATGCCTTCTCGACTGTTCTGGTCGGTCGTCGACCAACGACGGCTGTAAAAATGCTCGGATCCTCACTTGCGACTGAGGATGCCGTCACACGCGCCATCTGCCGCGATTATTACCCCAATTATGATAACCCAAAAATCGATTAATTGCTGTGTATTTAGCCAAAAACCATTAGCCCGAAATAGCCAGAAACGGCCAGGTAACAACCTGGCTCTAGTGCGGCTGCTCAATTGTCAGGGCGTGATGATTCAATTTGGAAAGTATCGATCGAGAATAGTAGAATCTCTAGGAAATTATAGCCCTGCATCCATCAATCAAAGGGCATCACATTTCTACTACCCTGTATTCACGGTTGATTGTTTACAGCAGATGACTGATATGGTGTATATAAAAATAATTAGGCGTTACCACTGAATTATTCTCCATTATAGGAGCGCACACTTGTGGGACATTTGGGAAAATCACCGATGACAACTTGTTGATTCCATCTCACTTCATTCGATTGAAGACAAATCATCCGATCTCTTGCGAAAATATGAACAAAATTCAACATCATAAGATTATTTCTTCGGATAAGAAAATTTCAGATCGCGTTGAATAGTATTTTTTGCAGTGAAAATAAAATACTGTACTATACATATAATATGTGTAGAAACGGAGAAAAAGTATGAACAAACTGATTGTTTTTTTTTCGTTTAAGTAAACAATTTCAGTCAAGAGTCCAGCGTAGAACATTTTTGAACTACGAAAATTTATTTGTATGAAGCATTTTTCTCAAAAATGTTCAAAAGGAATAATTTGTGAATAAATCGAAAGTCGTTTGGTAAAGAAAATTTGCTATTTGAAAGTTGGATTTGAGGAAAAGTAATGTAAAACCTCGTAATTGCTGTTTGACTGATATTTATACCAGTGTTGGAAAACAAATTTCGTAGCTCAACAATTGACTGCACTGGATTCGTTGATTTAATTTTCAGGAATTATGTATTGGTCAACTAACCCCGAATCTTAGATCTTATAGTTATCACCTCTCGAATATTTCAGAATATTGCGAGTCCGACACCCAAAAAAATCAAATCCTAATCCATGATTTTCAAATCGTAATTTACGAGTTCAAAATCGATTGGTTACGATTGGTATAGTTGTAACATACATTTTCAACAAAGCTCTTAAACACGTTTTTGAAATCGTTAGCGGAATACCATGAATTACAATTTAAAAATCGTAAATTTCGATTGTGGAAAATCGTAATTTCGGATTTTATAATTGTAAATTTTGATCGTGGAAAATCGTCATTTCGGATTTTATAATCATAAGTTACGAATTTCCATTCGCAAACCTACGATTTTCGAATCATAAATGATGATTCTATTTGCTGCGTGTAAGAAATTGAACAAATTCCGACAGACGGGAACCAAAAATATTACAAGTCAAAACTGATGAACATAAAAAATGATCAAAAATTTGTAAATTAAAAAAAAAGAAATTAAAAAACATGGGGAATCTGTCAAAATTTTGATTATCAAAAACAAATGGATAAATTCCATTAATTTCGAGAATATGAAGAATTTCGAGATTTCACAGGTGAAAGAATCGCAAAATTTCACATTTTTACAAGATGGTACTAATTTTAAGGTTTAAAACAAAAGAAATATCACACTAAGTTACACAAATTTGACACGTTTGGGAACTTCAATTTTTGAAAACGTTGACCAAAGTGAAACTTCATGAAATCGCAAGAATTTTAAGAATTATGAAAATACATGGATGGGGTTGCATGGAGATGATACTTATTTTATTTCATTATCGTTATTTATGAAAATATGATGGATTTTACCGAACATTTTCAACTCAGGTTTGCTTCCAGACGGGGTCAAACACATTTTGTTCTCATAATAGGTACCGTGAATTTTTGCCCAGGATACGAATACCCATTTTCAAAAATATTTTCCGGTATTTGATCTTTGAAATTCTCATAGTTATCAATAGTCCTGAAATTTTTATGAATACATTTACCCTGACAAAAACGAGATGAAAAGCCTTCGTTTTCTTTGAAGCGATGAGATAATCGTAGTTGATTTTTGAACAATACCGTATACGAAGGATTTAGTCGTGAGATTGTTGCTAGTGCCGCATCTTTCAAATACCGCTGGAAGCCTTCAAAACGGATGGTTGCATAAAAGACGAGTGGGCCTAAAAATTTTGTTGAATGAGGGTAATGTAACCAATTATGTAATTTTGGTGTCAAATTACGGCCAAATAATTTTTGAAACAATTTGTGATGGCTTGAAGTATTTTCATCTAACTCACAAATTGTTTCCTCAGTGTGAGCTTGGCTATGAACACTCAGCATTATTTGTCGATGCAACAAGTATAGATGCCACGTTTCACTCTGAGCTGGGACCAAATCTCGCACTAAGGAAGCAAAAAAAATTATGAATGTTTTCATCTCTGAAGCACTCATAACAATAAGCTTTTTCTTTAATGCATTCATTTTTAACTCGGGTGGTTGATTCAGTCCAGAAGTTGGCCCGTAATCAAAACATTTTAATATCCAATTCAATTCCTCGTCAATTAACAGTCTATCATTTTGTTTCATTTGCTTGTGTAGCATCGGTTTCTCGATACGACAAATTCGACAAACTGATAGACGGTTAAAGGAATGAGTGAAGCCAAGGATCGAATTAAGGGCCAGATTATCTCCCACGACTGCCAGAAGAGGGACATGCACATGAATAACGTCTGTGTTCGTCTGAACGACAATTCCATTCTGTCCTAAATCATTCATCTGCCCGATTATGCTGGAAAATAATAATTTAGTGGTCGTGGCATTGTGGTGCTTAGCATCATTAACCTGGGCTAAAAAAATATTTTCCAACATACCTGAATATTGTTTTGGGATGCAGGCCAAGGTGAAATAGGTTCCACTCAGCTTGTGGACATCTTTGCTAGATCCCAAAATATTATTTATTTCGAAGTCGTCATTGTAGACGCTTAGTGGAAGACAAATTTTTCCCTCATGCTTCGATTTAATCTTTTTCCACAATTCACCGTTTATTGGTGAACATAACTGTTTGGAACTTTCTATTTCAGCAATGTTGTCAAGAATTTCTTGTAAGACGTTTGGCAACGATAAAAATATTGTTAAAACTTTTCTAATGGAAATAACTTGGCAATTTATGGTCTTAATAATTGTTATTTATTCTCCATTTTTTCGACGACATCGCAAACTGTACTCGATTGTTTTACCTTCCGCGGGTATTAAGAAATTGCCATCTTTGAGTTTTTTTGCTACTTTCTGTTCGGAATTCAATTTGCTAAACTGATGTTCGATTACGGACTTCAGAGTTGAAGATTTTTCATGGTCAGTAAGATCCAAATACTTCATCACTTCATAGACGGGGCTTTGGCGTAGTCGGTAGAGTGTCTGCCTACTATTCTAAAGGTCCCGCGTTCGATTCCCGCTCACTGCAAAATATTTTTTCTGAAAAATATTTTCTCACGGACTCCGACCGATGGCAGGAACATTCCGTGTGTGCTATCGGCGGTATCCATGAAGTGAGACCGTGAGCCGGGACCGAACGCGACCCGTCGCGCGGGGGGGGGAGGGAGGGTTCCATCGTAGACGCCCGCCATCGTATCACAGGGGTTTCTGGAGGTTTAACCTGTGATTAGAAATACGATGAGCTGAAATGGCGAAGTCGGCCCCAGCCGCAATGGGTGGGTACTCTGATCCGTAGTATTGCCCATGTAGTAATGCTTACCAGCGGGGACGTGGGTGAATACGAATAGAGAAAGAGTGAAAAAAAAAAAAAAAAAAAAAAAAAAAAAAAAAAAAAAAACTTCATCACTTCATCAAAAATCGAGCTAGTTAAATTGCCCACCATAGAAAAAATGTCGAATGCTTGCGAGCGTGATAATTTTCTATTTGTGACTAGTTTCTCTATCATTCCAGATAGTATGTCGACTATGTTTTTATTAAATTCATCGGTGGGCTTCAAATTTTCGTCTGGGGAATGGATGTCGACAATAGTGGAAATTCCAAATGCATGTTCCACATTTTATGTAATCAAAGACCGATTTTGATTGGAGGACAACTCTGGTGCATCATTTTTGGTATGAGTTTTCAAATGTTGTTCAATCTAGATATTTCATTGTAATATCGAGAACATAAAGAACATTGAAATCTGTCTAAACAATTTCCACGATGCTGAGATCGCACATGACGTAAGAAATTTTCGATACTGACAGCTTCATTACAATACGGACACTTAGGATCCATAGCAGATTTTGATACACTGGAAATACTAGTTGCACAAATTCGAGAGATCGTACACTAAACTGAGAAAAGGAAATCGTGTGATCGTGAGAGTATACACGTGCGATGAACGTGGAACTTTAGAACATATTAGTGAGTAAATTTCGAAAATCTGAAATTTTTTTTAATAAAAAAAGATAGTGACGTTCAAAACCTGGATTTTTTAATGTTTTGACGGTATTTTCGGAATTTGGTAAATTTTACTGTTGAAAAAAATGGCGACTTGCAAAATTCACTTAAACTGTCATTTGATGTTACTTCACCTTTACAAACGGTGTACTAAACTTACCAAAAACCTCCGAGAAAGTAGGATCCCATGGTATGGAATTACCCAGTTGCTCAGTGTGGTGGTTGTGGAGAGGGGGGTGGATTCGTGGTGTAAGGAGACGCAACAAAACCGAATCAACGAAAATGACTAAACCCTTAAAATTAGCTGAAATAGATCAGGATCTTAACTCTAGAAATTACCAGACAGGATTGACCTTCAAAATCGATTTTCCCATTTATTCGGCGCTTAGACTAATTCTACATCTTATAGTTAGCTTAAATTCTAACCCGTATCCTTGGATTCTGGGACCAATACACATCCTGGAGTTGGAATCCTAGAAGACTCCATCGGGTAGCTGGAAAACTCAATATTAGGTAGCGTGAGGGAGAGAGAACAAGCCTTATCTTATCAGTTAGCACGATTTCATGTAATTACGTAGCGGCAACTCGTCGAAACGATAGACGGATTCGGATTTCGCCGGAACCGCATCGCTGCTAGCTATGAGCTAAACGATACCGGTTCGTGCGCTCATCTCCGTAGTTAGGCAGCAACGATACCAGGTCGCGGGGACCGTGAAGGGCACGAGTAGCCCTGATACCGGGTGGTATCAGTAACAGCGAAGAGAGGAAGCAGTGGTACCAGGTGATACTAGCGCCAGCCACGCTAGGGAACGATGGTACCAGGCGGAGGTAGCATCCACAAGACCAGGGAAGCCTGGTATCAAGTGGTAACATCACCAGCGAATCTAGGGAGCACTGGTACCAGATGGTTTCCCCACCAATAAGGTCAGGGGAGCTGGGTACCAGCTGGTAGCAGCACCAAAGAGGTTAGGGAGCGTTGGTACCAAGCGGTTTCTTCACCATTAAGGCCAGGAATGCTCGGTACCAGTTGGTAACGGCACCAGGGAGCTTAGGGAGCGTTGGTACCAAGTGGTTCCGCCATCGGTCTGCGCGGGAAGACTTAGTACCAGGTGGTAACATCATCAACGAGGTCAGGGAGCATCGGTACCACGTGTCTTCTTGGTCAGGATCAGCCAGAAGTCATGGTACCAGGGTCTAGCTGGTGCTCGCATCATGAAATTGGCTAGTGATGGTGCTAGAATTTAGGTAGCGTTTACACCAATGTCCAGGCAATCATGGTCTAGCCTTTGCCGGTGTTCCCAAGAGGTAGCAACCCAGAAAGGTAGCACCAGAGCTCAAGAGTTGGGTAGCTCGATAGCCTAGGTATAGGAAATCCGATTTTGGACGGAGAGCTAGGTAGCACGGTACCAAAATCCATTTTCAGGTAGCGGCGACTGGTGATTGTCGGTAATGCGTCATAGAGGTAGCTTGGATTCCAACCATTTTCTTCAATATAATTAGCGTCATTTCATCACCCATACCCAACCGGAATCCACCAAAAAAAACTCATCCTAACGCGTCCGCCATTTTGTCGCGTGTACGTTGACTATACCCATTTTACACTAGATTATCCGATTATCCCAAAATGCGCATGAATTTCCCGAGTCCGGTTGATTACGTAACTCTCGAGAAATTTGCCCAGAGCGAAATGACGATTTTGTAATGGAAAGTTGCAAGTCGGAATTGTTGAGGGTATCCGACCCTAAAAATTTCTTTCGCGTCCATATTTTATGCAAAATCGGAAGCATGCAAATTACTAATTGCGTAATTTTCCAATTGCCGATTTTATTATACGGGTTTGAAGCAAATACCCATAAGCAACCATGAGTGCAAGTGAGAAAGGTAGCGCCGCACACGGGAGTGAGCAAGAGGGAGATATGCCGATATGGCAGTCTCACGCACTTCCCGGGTCGAATTTTTCACCGAATACCTCCAATTATTACCCAATTATTTAATTGGATACATTCGGAACGATAATTGGGGGATATTTGGCCCATTAGGGGTCCTTATTATAATAATTAGGCTCGGCGCGTCATGTGGTGGTTTGAGGACGGAACAACCACATATTTTCCGTAATTTTTATTCATTCGGGGACACTCGCGGGTCTAATTACATTACTTATTCATATCTCTACTCACCATGTAGCAGTATGATGTAGTCCCACGGAAATTAGCACATAATACTCGCGAAAACCATACACGGAAAAATGTTGCTGTGTTGCACGCGGCGGGTTAACCGGGACTGACCAAAATGGCTGCCAACTCGCCCGTTCTGACTGGGCAACCTGTTGCGACGGAGGGGGGGGGGGGGAAGTCACGTGTTTCTTCCCCATAGCGCGGCGCCATCGGGCGGCTGGGGTAGCCGTTACTAGACGAATAGGGAGCGCGGGAACATTTAAAATGTTCCCGTTTCGTCTTATCGTGTTTTTCTGTATATAAATTTTTAATTTTCACGGCGATCCGAATCCCAAACCTAGAGAGATGGGGATAGATGGTTTAGGGAGCTTATCCCTGGGGAATGGTTCTTCGGGGAAAGAGATTTGAAACTCCAAACTTATTGAACCCAAAAACCGTACCGGGAATTTCCCAAATCCCTTTCCCACGCGGGGGAGCGCGATTTTCCTCGACTTTTCCTAGCTTCCCCAGGAACAGTTTTTTTCCCAAATGAATGAAGAGCACCGGCTGCTCAGTAATATTGTTGGCAATGTCTAACTCGGTACTCTCTAGATTCACTTAACCTAAATCCCGTCACTACATGTCTCAACACCCTAAAACTTTTACTCATTAATTTACTAATTATTTAAATTTTTCCTTGTTAACCCGAACTTTGTGCTTACGATACAAAACTTCCCACTATTTGTTAAACACGCGTTTGAGTGCCGATAGGTAGCTTTATGAATATTTATTAACCTACTTATAATTAACGAAGGGAGCATCCGCGGTAATTGTTCTCTCTCTGTCTCCAAATATAAATTGTTTACGTTACCCGGGGTGGCGAAATGGAATTTCGTCACAGACCATAATTTTGACAATTTTGATAATCTACACATGAATGTTCGAAATTTTTGAAAAATCTAGAAATTTTAAAAGTACAAAAATATTGAAAATTCAAGATCGTGAATATCTCGATTTAGTTTTAAAAGTTGCATCCCTCTGAAAAGTTGTATAAAAGTGCCTATATTTTTTAGCACATGTAAAGGACTTCCACGATGAAAAAACTTTTTACGCAGCTCGAGAATAACTATCTTTCTTCAATAGTTGTAGAATTTTTGCAATTTGAGGAAGTTGTTAATCTTGATCTGTGGAAAATTGATAGAGACCTAGCTGCATGAGATGCCAGATAGGCTTGCTTGCGGGGGGGGGGGGGGGATATGCACCTAAGACACGCATAATTTTGAAACAAAAATCCAGGCCATGGCTAGCATTGTCGACTGGATACAGCACTTCATCAATGCAGACGAAAACCTTTTCGGTCAAACAAACTACCTCCCACAGCAATGACGCATGGCTGCACCGTGCACCTTCCTGCAGCTTGTCATTTCCGTTTCTGAATAGATTTAATATCATCCATTCGAGATACGTGCTCTACGAGACTGTCCTTGGCGTCAGGAATGGAGGCTCGTCTTCTAGATAATTTTGAGTCCGACTTGACCTCGGAAGTTTCAGCAGCAGGTTATCTTGGGCGTTTCAGAGACGCTTTCGGTGAGACAACATGGCATAGAAGGAGGAATTGTCCGAGCATACGCCCATCAGGGGTGGTATCAGGTAGGTCGATGGTCTCTTGCAGGGACCTGGCGGGACGGTCACTGCTGGGGAATGAATTTTCCCGCAAAACAATGAATCTGAACTCCTCCCAAAATTGGATCTTGTTGCACTCCACTAGCCCTAGCTTGTCGAGATCTTTCGAAATGAGAGTTGGGGCCACTGGACTCTTGCGAATTGGCCAATCACGAAATATATCGTCGATTAGAGGATATTTGTTTGCTGTCATCCACTGTTGCCGAAAATCGAAGGTTTGTTCCCAATTCACAAGCAAGTCTTGAATGAGTGCAACGTTGGTGAGGAGCCAATTGTAACATTTTTGAACTCCATCTGCTTGCTCTGAAAAATAATTGATATATTCACATGAAATGTATGAATTATTGTAGATCTATAATTGCGACAATTTCTACAAGATCTGTTTACCACTCCACTCTATTTCCATTACACGGTAAAGCTTCATCTCAAATTCCGATGAGTACTACGTAAATTACGATTACTTCAACGTAAATTACGATTACTTAAACGTACGATTACGTTTTTCACAATCAGAATTTATGATTTCTTAAACGTAATTTACGCCTTCTTCTACGTATACAAGGCCGTAAATTCAATCCGGAATTGAGTTTAAAATCACTTGACATTTCAGTTTTGAAATGTTGCGATTTTGGAGTTTTGGAATTTGGAGATTTGAAAATTGTCAATCTTCGACTTTCGAAAATTTTGAAATTGCAACAGTTGAACATCAAAAATGCACATATTTTAATGTTGTGAAATTTGAGTTTCAAAGTTTCGAAATTTTCAAATTGTTCCCAAGTTTGAAATTTCAAAATTGCCTCATTTTGAATTTTTTTAATTTTGTAATCTTGAAGTTTTTAATTTTTCAATTTATGACATATTGAAATTTTTCAATTTTTACAATTTTGAAAGTTTTAAATTTTGAAATTTTGTGATTAGAAAATTTTGAGATTTTCGAGATTTCGAAATTCTAGAACTTTGAAATTTGAAAATTGGAAACTTTCGATAGGTTGGCACCTTCGTAAAATTTTCAACATTTCCAAAATTTACAAGAATTTTCAACATTTTGGGCAATTTCAAAATTGTTCGAAATTCCAAATACTTCCATCATTTCCACAATTTATACAACTTTTTAAATTTCTAAAATTTTGAAATTTAAAAATTTTGCAATTCTTAAATTTTGAATTTTTTTCTTTTTTAAATGTTTAAACTTTTAAATTTGAAAATTTTCAATTTTTAAAGTTTTAAAATGTTGCAGTTTTTTATTTTAAAATTGTAATGTAAACTTCAAAATATGAAAGTAACTTTCAAAATTTCAAAGTTTTCAAATTCGAAAATTGCAACATTCAAAACTTTCAAAATGTCAAAATATCAGAATTACAAATTTTCAAAATTTTCAAAATTGAAAAATTCTGAAATTTCAACATTCTAAAAGTTCAAAAGTGCAGAATTTCAAAATTAAAATTTAAAAATTTTGAATTTTCAAAATTTTCCAATATTTATATAATTTCCAACCTTTACGAAAATTTTGAAATTGCTAAAATTTTACGGTTTGTAAATTTTCACATTTTGCCATTCTGCAAGTTTGCAGTTTTTAAATTTTGAAATTTGAAAAATTAGAAATTTTCAAAATTTAAAATTTAGAAATTTTGAAGTCTGAAGTTTGGTGAAGTTTTGTCTAACTCGGGCGTATCGTCTGTCAATGCAGTAAATATGCTTAATTGATGAATATGTGTTTCAAATTATAATCACGTCATGATTGTTGCCTTCGATCCTCGGGCTGTCAGAGGGTCCTTCAACAGCGTTGCGCTTCTAGGCTCGAACCGTTCCGTGACATTTTCTCCAAAAATTCTTTTTGTTCTTGAACGTATTGGAAATTTTCCCTGAGGTGGTCCGTTTGTTTTTTTCGAGGAAATATAGTAAGTTTTTTTACACTCTCCGGGGAACATAAGCGTCAAATTTCTCGCCAAACGACTGTAATGACAGCATTCCCAGCTGAAATTGAAAACATTGTAATGTTAGCAGCCTAAAACTTTGATATTTATCCCATAAGATCTATCTCCTATCTAAGAGTAAACTCTGCAATAGCGAAACAAGATTTCTCAACAAACATCCATTCAATATATCAATGTTTTATGCAATTTGACCGCTAAATAGAGAACAGATACGTATTTTTTCGGTATGTGTTATACCATCTACACGAATAACAAAAAAAAATTTCTTAAGTACGTATTGAAATATTGAATAAAAAGTTTAGGATACAAAAATGGATGTTTCCAAGACACACGATGGAGTTTGTTGTAGACAAACTTTCAAAGAAAAGATTCAAAGGCAACCCTACGATTATAAGTAATATATTAATTACACAATATCAAAATAAGTGAAACTCGGACAGTTTTGAGTGAAAAATATATGTACCTGTTTTGGAAATTTTGAAATATTCAAGATTTTGAGAAACCTTCAAAAGTATTAAAACATTGTAAAATTTTGAAAATATCCAAAAACATTGTAACGAACTTTTCCTTCCTGAATTTATAAATTCATTTTCTCTCAACATTTAAAAATTTTTTCCCCAAACGCTCAGCTACCAGGGTCGCGGAATTTTCGATGTCGCTAATTTTGTTCGTCCAATTTTAATATTTATTTCTCACAACGTTTCTTCTTGTCTTCGGTTTTTTTTTCTTTCGGTTTCCCGGTGTGCGATCAAATGTCAAATTATCCAAATTTACACATTTATCTAATGTCGGTGTCGCGATGAAATGTCAAATTATCCAAATTTCCACATTTATCTCATTTCGGTGTCGCGAAGGCCCTATCAACCGCTTTTATCTAGTGCATCTCACGACTCGGCCCTCGCGATATTCAACTTTTCTCCTTGGTTATCCAACGAAGGTACTTATTACTCATTTCGGTAATTAACAACCAATTGCTAATTTCTGTGTCCAAAGAAAAACAACAACCAACAGGTACAGAGAAGTCGTCTTAGGGGTCGATTGGTGTACCAACGCTGCGACTACTCCCAACCCCCGTGGCTTGCTAATTTTCCCGGTTCTTTGGATAAACTCTAATTAGGAAGCAGAAAATTACTCAGTATTGGCATAGAACTAATAGTACTTGCACTATCATCATCGTAATTTCCACCCCTTTTTTTCTTCTCTTTATATTTTCCAAACATAACATTTAATACATAACTTAAGTACATTGATTGATTTCTATTGTTCTAACTTACTTCTTAATCAGAATATTCGTTAGTTCCGAGCCGCCTTCCCAAAAACAACTTTTCTTCTGTAGCAATATGGCGGAGCGGTTGATTTAACCCACGTGACTACGTCCGGTCGGTACGCCGCGCGGTCGGTAATGCAACGGTGTTTCTAGGTTGCGAGAACGTTTACCCCCACCCCAGAGTGCGTGCTTCTACCGGCTATCTACCGTAGAGAGTACCCCAAATCGGTCGTTAATTTCTCTTCCTAAAAGGGTGGGGTTGAATGGCTATCTCACGCAGAGGTTATCCGTCTTTGACCCCGAATGAAGGCTACCTCACGAAGAGGTTACCCGTACCTGGTCTCGACCAATAGGCTATCTTTCATAGAAGGTTACCCGCCATGAATCTCGACCCTAATGGCTACCTCACGAGGAGGTTACCGAAAATCCTGAGAACTTCCCCTCAACCCGGGGATATTCCATACGCGACCTTTCCACACTGAGGAATACCTTCCCAAAAATCGATGCTCCAGTTGCTTGACACAGTCGTGGTTTAATGCCTCTGATCGGTCGGAGCACACCCGTCTTTGCGATCGGGCCCCTCACTATAAAGGGTATTGCGAACTCTTGACTTCGGATAGAGGCAGCGCTCCAGTGTCGCCTAGCGGAGGCCGCCGTCAGTTCTAACACTTTGCGGTGACTTCTCGCTTTTTTTTTTCTTTTCTATCTCACTTTAAATTCATTAATATATTATTATTCTTTTCCTTATTCTCACTTTATTTCTTTCACATACCTTAGGTTCATTACAACATGAACACAAAATCGAAATGTAACGAAACTGGAAGTTCATAGGAAATCGCAAAATCAAAAATTGTATTTCTCTAATTTTGCATTGTTGTTGGTATTTATCTACAATTTTCATTTTTTTTTCTTTTTTTCGTAATTATTATCAAATTTATGTGGATTTTACATTTTTTCCTGAATTTTATATCAGCTCTCCGAATTGTAATGGAACGATTTCTTATTTTCGGATTCGATTAGAATTTGGAAAATCTTCTTATACAAAACATGAATCGAAATCTATTCATGTTTTCATTATGGTTATTTGTGCGTCATGAATTTATCAATTTACTAAGTAATTTATTTATCCACTCTTTCATGGTTTTCCATTGATTCATTAAGTTATTAATTCATCAATAAACCATTGAAATCGAATTTTCAAAATTCCAAAGAATTTGAAGGTTTCCTCAATTTTAGATATTGAAATATTTGAAGAAATGAAGAATTTTTAGAAACGGAAAAAATAGAAATTGTAAAAAAAATAAATGTTGAAAAAATTAAAAAATTCAACAAATTCAACATTTAGAAAATTTTAAAAAATTTTCAAATTGAAAAAATATTTTTTTTCCAAATTCATCAATTTTGTTGGATTTTACAATTTTTGAAACTTGAAATTTCAAAATTTCGAAAACTTTTGAAATTGCTCAAATTCTCAGATTTCTTTGAATTTTTGATCTTTTTAAAATTTTCAAAATCTGTTAACTTTCTGATAGTTTTCAATTTGTTCAATCGTTTTCATCGGTCAATTTTTGAAAATTTCATTTTTTCTAAATTTTAAAAAATTGAAAATTTTGAAGACACAAAAAATTAATGTGTAGAGATTTTAAAAATAAAAAACAATCAAGATATTGAAAATTTACCGAATTTGAGATTTTTTTGAAAATGTTTACAGATCAGAAATTTGCAAGTAAACGACTTCTATTCAGAAGCCACATTCAATGATAAAACGGAAAATCCGTAAACGACAAAGAAATAAATTGATATGTACTTACTCCCAAGATTTCATAAGCAGTGCCTTGACGATCACGTCCGTTATAGTCGAAGCAAATGCATCTGTTAACTTCCTAGTTAGTTTGAAGGAAACGATGATTGCACCCGTATCAAAATCGTTGTCGAGTATTTCAGTAAGCTCTGGAACAGTGATGTACTGAAAAAGTTCCTTCAGTTTATCGGCAATCCCCTCTTCCTGATCGTTATCATCTTCGCTATCATGCTGGGAGATAAAACTATCAAAGCCTCCATGGAAAAATACGTATTGAGAATCTCCTGGTCCTATCTCATATATCTTTATATATGGGTCGTTTCATAGAAAAGCGTTCAGTCATTTGGCACCAGGTCTGGAATTTATACCAATTTTGGGTATGTTACTACATATCATTAGAGAAGCTCATAGCAAAATGTTATCTATCTTTCTCTGAAAGCCCATGCAATATACGCAATTCAAGTGTTTCGTAATTTTTCACGCAAATTGCTTCAAGTTTCTTCGAGTATATAAAGTCTCTTCAATTGCTTCGAGTCTCTTGTGGTATCAGAAACGCGGAAATTGGCCACAGTGTAAGCTACACCTAAGACATTATTGGGGAAAATTTCCATCAAAAGTCAATTATTCGATAACAAGTTATTTTAGGAGAAAATGATATACGACACTGAAAACGTAATTCACTATGTTTCTCTCAATCGCCTCATTATTGAAATGAATCTACTTTCATATCTCCTTGTACCGTTGCAATGACAGAGGTCCTACTGTATTTCCGATCTTCCAGGCCGTTCTAAACCGTATGAGTATGTGCATCTGTTATTTATCAATTACTAATGATAAAAAATTAATAGAACAATTCCTAGCATAGACCAGAAAAACGTACCTGAGAAAATAATCCATCCAATTTGGCTTGAACTTTCAGACGATCGGCAATAATAGGGATCATGTTCTTTAAGCAGATCAGGTTTGATGGAGATTTGAAATAGATGATCTCTAGTTAGCAGTCGATTCGCTGGGTAAGTCATGAAAATTAGACAAAAAAACATGCTCAAGACCATTGTCCGCGACAAAATTATTAGTAAGAAAATGAAATTAGCAAAGCTTCCAAACATGTTCGAAATTATTGAAAATTTTCAAACCTTTCAATTTGCCGAATTTGTAAACATTTCTAAAACTAAAAATTTTTCCATTCTTTCAAAATTTTTCAAAACTGTCAAAACTTTTCAAATTGCCCATATTTTACAAAATTTTCAAAAAATTTCAGTTTTAATTCAAAGAATTTCAAAAATTTCCAACAATTTGAAAAAAAAATCAAAATTTAAAAAAAAATCAGAAATTTGAAAAAAAAATCAAAATTTAAAAAATATCTAAAATTTTGAAAAATGTTGAAAATTTTGAAACTTTTTGAAAATTTTCAAAAATTTCCAAGTTTTGAAGGTTCTGACACCTCAGTGACGAACAAATCATATTGACATTGCGAGAATAGGGTTTACAGAAACATGCTCAAAACCAATGTATGCAACAAGACTATTAGCAAGAAAAGAAAAATTGACAAAATTCGGACAAATTTTGAAAATTTTGCAAATTTTCCACATTTTCATAAATTTCCAAAAGGTTTCAATGTTTTCAAAGTTTCGACGCGTTAGTGACGCAAAAATTATATTAACATTGCGAGAATAGGTAGGGTTCACAAGACAGGGTGAGTACTAGGGTATTAAATTTATATTAAATTATTTCAGCACTGCCTTAATCATTTTGATGGACCAATGAATCAATTCATCAACTAATCAAAGATCTATAATCAATAATTAATGAATAATTAGTGGAGGATTGATAAATAATTATTGAATGATCGAATAAAG
Organism: Asobara japonica; assembly: GCA_026005395.1. NCBI lineage: Eukaryota > Metazoa > Arthropoda > Insecta > Hymenoptera > Braconidae > Asobara > Asobara japonica. Next base: position 1,105,574 of record BQMI01000246.1, on the reverse strand, counting down.
TGATGAGATAATACTTAACTAAATATTGAATATTTTATTTATCACATGTATACCCTTTCGGGTTTTTAGATTTTATTCCCTTCCCTACAAAGTTATAAGTACATTAATATTTCTGTTATAATTTCCGTTATAAAGCCATTTACATTGTGTGATCATCCTTATCACTAGTTTTCAGCCTCCCCACCCACAATCATCGCTTTGACCATTAGGCTGAGGGGAGAGAAACAGTCAAATAATGTCGATGAGCTAATTATCTAAACATGGACTATTGAAATATAGAATTTACAATCCTCAGCCCCCCCCCCCCCCCACCTGAACAGAGAATAATATGAATGGGTGAACAAGGGAAAAAACAAACAAGAACAAATCGAAAACAAACGGAAAAAAACAGACAAACAAGAAAAAAAATACGAAATAATAACAAAATGCAGGTGTTTTGCACTCCAACAAAACACGGATTATATGTGGAAGCCGATACACGGCATCCTTAATATAATGAGATGCTGTTGGATACTCGCCTTCACCTTTCTTCCCCTTCCCCCCCCCCCCCATCCTTCTATAAGAGAGGGGGTCACGTGGTCAACCGCCTGCGCGGATTTATGCGCGTCTTTCGTCATAGATTCTCTCAACAGCAAGACCCTTACCAGGATGCCGTGTATCAGCTTCCACATATAATCCGTGTTTTGTTGGAGTGCAAAACACCTGCATTATATGTTATTGGCCGATACAGGGCATCCTTAATATAATGAGAGAATGTTTGTTTTCTGCTGTTGACCACTCAATGCTATGTGAGATTGAGATAACGTATATTAATATGTTACACCATGTAATTAATAATGAAGTTTCGTTTATTTAGTAATTAAAGCATTTTCTAGCTCTTTGGGAACACTATAATATTAAATAGGAACGAAATTTTCAGATAACAAGTTAGATTTCGTGCCTGGTAGTGCAATTGTCTACAATAGTAATTTTTGAATGTTTCTGTACATTTCCAATTTCCTCTATTGAGGATAGTTTCCAGTGGTAAGTTGTCCAGCCAGCCTTTAGATGCGACTGCCGAACGAATGCTTCCCGCCGATGCGTCAATTCCTGCAGCTTTCAGAGCCGAGCGGGTCCATCCGCCAATCATGGTTGGTGATGCTGGTTGTAATGGCCCTTTTAGGGAAATGAAGAGTGCGTCACAATTACCTGAGCGACGACGAAGCTCCGATTTTTTGAGCAAGGCTTCAATCATTGTCACTGGACATAGCCAGTTATTAGGATGCTTCAGTAGTTGCCAACCTGATTGCCTGAAAGATACTCGATCGGTCTTCGACCCGAAACGTGGCCAAAAGATAATTTCATCTTGTGATTTTAGCATTAATTCTTTGGCAGTTGATAAAAGAGTTAAGTCGTGAACTCTACGTCCTGATGCCAGAAGGAGGAGGACTGCAGTACGACGTGAAAGTTGGAACAGTGACAAATTCTCTGTTCCTTCAGACAACCAGTTCATAAGGATACCGGCATCCCAGATGGGGGATTTAATCTCTCGCGGCTTCATGGTCCCAATAGCTTTAAGAACCCGGCGAACTATAAAGTCCGAGGACAAACTTTCTGTTGATTTGCCAGCACAGAAAGTTGAAACCGCAGCTCGGTGAACTAAAATGGTATTATATGCCAGCTTTTCTCGTATGAAAAGATCAGCCAAAAACCTTGCCAAGTCCGAGTTACTGGGTGATATCGGTTCTACGCTGTTTTCTTGACACCACTTGATCCATCGTTGGATTGGTGCACGATAGGTGGAGATTGTTGACGAACGCCAGCTATTTGAGAGTAACTGTTTTTGTTCAGGGGGCCAGTCATGAGTTAAGGTAGACCAGCCCCAATCTTCCACACTTGAAGAGAAATGTCCTCCACTTGTGGTGGAGGGTATCCTGTGCTCAGATCTACCAAGAATTTGTCCAGGTTGGGGATGTCTTTCGATGGCTCCAAGGACCTGTTGGATAGGTCTGTCATCCAAAATGTTTGTTTCCATTTGGGCGCGACCACAAGGAAGACTCCCTGACAATTGTTGATATGGGCTAGGACCCTGGGAAACAGGTTTGGTGGCGGGAATACCCACGCCAGTTTGAATTTCCAAGGTCGACTGAAGGCGTCGTGGATGCGCATTGATCGGAGGAGTCCAGCGAGACGTATTGAGGTACGACTGCTGACCTTGCGGACGCAAACAGATCGATTTCTGGTCTACCCCATTCTCTGAAGATGGGTCTGGTTGCCGTTCCGTAGAGATGCCACTCCGGTAGAGCCTTTCCTCTGGAAAGCTATTTTTGTCGGCTATTCCATTGTATCGTCCGGGCAGGTAGTTTGCTGAAAGCGTGACCTGGAGGTCGTCGACCAGTTGTAGAAGGCGATAGGTCAGAGAGAGCAGTTCGAATGACTTGGTCCCGCCTTCCTTTCTGATGTAGGCTACCAGCGACGTATTGTCGGTCTGCAGAAGGATGTGAGTACCCCAAACCTCCGGGGCTAGTTGTTCCAGGGCTGCAAACACTGCAAACATCTCTTTTTTGTTGGAGTGCCATCTCATCTGGTCGTCTGACCAGCTCCCCGAGAGATGGTGCAAACCCAGGTGAGCTCCCCAGCCACTGTCTGCTGCATCCGTCGTTAGGAACTGAGTTACTGGTGGTTTGTGAAGAGGGGAGTCTAGTGAGACTGCGTCTTTCCACCACCTCAACTCGTCCAATGCTAGGGCAGAGATTTGGAGAACTTGCCGTAGTCTTCGTCGATTGAATCGTGTCGAGAATACTTGTAGATGCCGACAGTGCAATCGCCCTCTGGGGATTACGAAGTTGGCAAAATTGAGGTGACCCAGCAGTATTTGAGCATGTTTTAGGGAGCAATTTCGACAGGTTATTAACTTTTCTACCAGTTGAACAATCTTCTGTGCCTTGTCGTTTGGGAGACGCATGATGTTTTCTGACGTGTTCCAGGTCAGACCAAGAAATTCCAACTCTTGACAGGGTTCCATAATACACTTGTTTGGATTGACGTGCCAACCTAGAAATTTGAGTCTTTCCACAGCTTGAATGGCCTGGGAGCGTAATGTGGTTCGATTCTGTGAAGCCAGCAGAAAATCGTCTAGGTATACTACTACCCTCATGCCTTGCAATCGAAGAGTTTCCGCAACCCAGTTCGATACTGTTGCGAAGGTATGAGGGGCAGATGAAAGGCCAAAGGGCAAGCATGTCATCTGATAAAGCTTCTCGTCGTAAACGAGACGTAGAAGCGACCGGTGGTTCCGAGCCACCGGGATATGGTAATAAGCCTGGGACAGGTCGATCTTGACTAGCCAGTCCCCATCCTGTACAAACTCTGGAATCTTGTAGTGGGAAATTAGTTTGAATTTCTTGGTTTGTACGTGCTGATTCAGTCCCCTTAGATCGAAGATTGGACGAGGATCGCCATTGCTCTTGGTTACCAGAAACATACGGGAGATGAAGCTGGGTCCCGGGCTGTGAGGTCTCTCCAGGATCCCTTGCGATTCCAGCAATCGTATTTGGTTTGACATTGCAATTGATTTTGTTGTTTTGAAGCGCGATGAGCGCCAATCTGAAATCAGTGTTGGTTTTGAAATTAGTGGAATTCGAGAATCTGTAATAATCTTTAAAATCGGAGTTGGTGCTCCCAACTCCCTCCATTGATCTCGGAAGTTTGATAACTGGCCTCCTGTAAAAAACTGAACTGGTTGATAGTCATTTGGTATCTGATTTACGAAAAAACTCGTTCTTGGGTTTCGTTTGAGCTTTCTTTGGATCCGTTTTGGGTTTGAATCGGCTGCTGCGTAGTCCTGCACCTGATTTAGAAGAACCAGGTGCCTTGGAAGGAGAGAATGTTGACTTGCCAGAATTCTTATGATTGTCTGCCCTTCTTGGGGGATGTTTCTTGGCCACATACGAGGGAGTGTTAAGCCAATTTTGAGAGCCACCCAATGACTGAATTAGGGGCGCTAGGTTTTCTTTACTGAAGAGGTAATCAGAGCTTGGTGGGACTTTTCGCAAGACCGCCTGGACGTTTTTGTTTTCAATTTCTGACAATAAACGTTCACGTCTGTTTTCCACACACTCTGCACGTTTACCACAAATGATCTGTAATACTTGGACGAAGTTCGCTGCTATCTTGGAACCTGCGCCAAACGCCCTCGATAAATTATCGAAGAGTGAGTCGGGAGTCAGCTCGGTTGGGTTGCTTGACGCCCAATTAACAATATCCTGGAGTCCATCCTGCAGTAGTTCCTTCTGCTCAAAGATGGCGTTTGCCATGCAAGCAAATGCTCGCTCAGTCGGTGCAGTAGAGTCTCTTCTTTTATCCAGCTAGCAGAGCTCTTCATTTACCCGCAAGTCAGTAAAGCCGGGCTGAGCTTGAAAATTTTTTAAAGCTTTTGAGAACCTTACCTCCTTCCAGTCGGGGGTATTAAAACGCTGTAAGGAAATTAATGTTCCCAAACGCTTCGGTTTCGCAGGTTTAATTGTTCTCTTCTCATCGACGTCCGTTTGCAGGTCGCCGAAATCGAGAATTTTCGGAGGCTCTGGTCTCACTAAAAATTGTTCCTCTGCAGGCGCATTTGCTTCATTTTGTGGGCAAATTATAGAGGCCAGTAAGTGGATTTGATTTTGCAAACTTTCGATCGCTTTTGCATCATAACAAACTCTCTTGGGTGATCCAGGTTGTTCCTCGATAGTGACGCTGTCATTGCTTTCATCGCCATCTTGATGTTGACGCTTTATGTGTTGGGAAGCGTCCTCCTCAATTTCTTCATTTTCACTCTCATCTACTGGATTATCTTGTTTCGACATCTCGTGAAATGTGCCTGATGTCCTGTCACGGCGATTGTAGGGAACTTTTGGTGGTGTGTAAACACGGCGAAAGTACTCAACGCTATGTCGAAAGACGCGCATAAATCCGCGCAGGCAGTTGACCACGTGACCCCCTCTCTTATAGAAGGATGGGGGGGGGGGGGGGAAGGGGAAGAAAGGTGAAGGCGAGTATCCAACAGCATCTCATTATATTAAGGATGCCGTGTATCGGCCAATAACATATAACCCCAAAGAACAAAAAGAAAAGAAAAGAAAAAGACCGTGAAACCTAAAAAACTAATTACTTTGCCCTGGCCCTAAGCTTTTTTTCGCCACGTGGTCCCAGGGACTTTGGGTAAAAGAGGAGAGAGACGTCACCTTGTAGCTATCGCGGTTTCGCACCTCACCGTCTCGGCCGAGGATACACTAACGCCCTGTTCTTAGTCTTTCACTCAGCCCTTGGAAGATTCTTCACAGAAAAATCTCTTCCTCTCCTCCTTGTCTAACATGCGTAGAGTGCATTTCCTTCTCACTTACTTTCATCATTTTTGACCAACTTCTTACTAGCTTCCACAGTTCAGATACGGGCCTTCCCCCCAGAACTTCCACTAGTGATTCTCCCTCCTTGAATCCCCCCCAATTCTCCCACAACCTCGGTGAAGTTCCCTTTTTTAACGCTTCACACCCCAGGCTGTGCTCCAGGTCCTCCTTTCCCTCTCCACATATCCTGCAGGACACTATCAAGAACCCCTTATTTCCCGCCCTGCCAATATTCCCGCATCTCATCCTTGCCCACATCACCTTATCCATCAGTCTTCTTCAGAGTTTTGTACATGGGGTTGTACGTTGAACCCTGAATCCTCTGCTTGTCTACCGCCTTCTCCTTTGCTTCCCCTCGTTCCATAAAAGCTTTGACTTCTTCCTCAAACTCCTTCGCCGTCAACTCTCCCTTCCTTAGTATCTCCCGCAATTCTTCGCCTTTCCATTCTTCCAAAGCTTTCCTCCATTCGTTCCCCCACACCGATGGATTGGCGTTGGCCAGGGCTCGTAGCATCTCCTTCAGGCATACCTTGACCAGTCTACACCCTTCTACCCTGCTTACTTTTCCCAGGAAGTCCAGAATTCTCGGTCTAGCTTCCACAATCAGCCTTCCTCTGCCGCTTTCTTCTATTCAGACATATCCCGGTGTTATTTTTGAGACTCCCATCCCCATTTTAATTGCCCTCCCTTGTACTCTCTCCATCATTTCCCTCGGCTCCAACCCCCATAAATCCAGTCCGTACATTGCTCCTGACTTCCCGAGTACATTCATTACACGGCTCTCGAGCGTGCTCAACCCTGCCCTTGTCGCCACCCCCCATGCCGCATTCACAGCTTTCGTCCCTTTTCCTGCCATTTTCCGCACGTGTCCCCCATATGTGTTCTTTATAGGAAACCAATAGCCCAGATATTTAAATGAGTTTGCGGCCTCCACTTCGTTGCCGTAAATCTGCCACTGCTCCCTCTTCCTCCTTCCTACCTTCCTAAAAATCATCACCTTCGTCTTACCCACATTGATTTCCAACTTGTTTTTTGTAAAGTACTTCTCCGCCGTATTTAACATTGTTTGCAGCTCCCTCGCATTTCCGGCAATGGCTACGATGTCATCCGCGTACTTCAGATAATAAACCTTCTCCTTTCCTATTACCACTCCTCCTTCTTTCTTTCCTTCCCATCCTTCATCAATATGATCTATAAACAACTTAAATAAAATCGGTCTCAAGGGACATCCCTGCCTCACCCCTCTCCCCGTTGCGAATCTGCTTGATATTCCCTCTCCAGTGATGACTTCATTCACCGTTTCCTTGTAGATTTCTCTTACCATCCTGTACAATCGCCCTCTGATGCCTCGCTTCCATATTTTCCCCAACAGCAAATCTCGATCCATTGTGTCAAAAGCCGCTCTCAAGTCAACGAAGGCTGCATATACCTTGCCTCCTTTACGTTTGATTTCATTCCCCACCACCGCATTGAGAATGAATATTTGCTCCCTTGTCCCTCTCCTCCTTCTAAACCCCCCCTGGCTTTCCCTGATTCTATCCTCCTCCTCCAGATATGTACTTAGCCTCTCCCCCATGACACTAGCTAGCACCTTGTATCCTAAGTTCAGTACTGCGATTCCTCGGTAGTTGCTCACGTCCGTTGCGTCTCCACCATTATGGATTGGGAAAATTCTTGCTACTTGCCATCCTGGTCTTAGTGTTGCAGCTTTCCATCCTTCCTGAATTACTCCCCACAGTTCCTTCTTCCATCCATCCGGTAGGTGTTTTAGAAATTCCCCCGTTACCCCGTCCTCTCCCGCAGCTTTTCCATTTTTGAGTGCCTTCAAAATCCCGCTGAATTCCCTATTTGAGATGTCTCTATCCAACTCATCGGTTCCCATCTGGTCTCCTTCATCCCATCTTCGGTCCACATCTCGTCCTCCCTCGGCCCCTCCCAGAAGCTTGCCCATATAGCTTACCCACATGTCTTCCGGAATATTCTCCCCTTTCCGTTCTCTTTTCGGTTTACACCCATTGACCGCCTTCCAAAATTCTCCTATATCTTTACTTTTTCGCACTCTCTCTTTTTTTCCCAGGCAATCTCCCTTATTCGATCTTTTTTCATTTTGTTCAACGTCGCTCTTTGCTGTTGAAATTCCTTTCTTTCCTCCTCTCCCTTCGTTCGCAGGTATCGCCTCAGGGATTTGAACGTAACTGTGCGTTGTTCTCGGTATTCTTCACCAAGGCCCTCCTTGTCTCCTATTCGCTTTCCCCCTCCTTCGTTTTTCACCATGCCTACCCCTTCCGCCGCTCCGGCTATTGCATCCTTGATTCTACTCCATCGTCTGTCCAGTTATTCCTCTTCGGTGACCAACTCCTTTTTCTCCATTCCCTGCTGAAATAGCTCTTTACTCGCCGGGATCCAAGTCATTTTCATTTCACCTGCCTTACTTGCTCGCTTCCTGCTTTTTTCCTCTTCGGGTTCCCTGTCAACTACTTCTGCCCCTCGGAGCATCAGCCCCACTCCCATATGGTCCGAATCAATTGTGGGCCAGATCTCCACTTCCTCTAGCGCGCTGTCCTGTCCCTCATGCAACACCAAATCAATGACTGACTCTTTCGCTTCAAATTGAGTCCCTACATAGGTGACGGCTCCCTCCCAATCTCCCTTGATTGCCCCATTAGTGACGTATAACCCTTCTTCCTCACAAAATTCCAACAACTTTCTCCCTTCCCTTGTTACCTTTGACATATCTTTCTCTCTCAATCTCCTATTGTACTGTTCCTCTCCACCCCCTGCTTGAAGCTCCCCAATCCTGGCGTTTGAATCGCCCACTACTATAATTTGTTCCCCTTTCTCTATTCCTTCTTCTATTTTAGCTTGAATCTCTTTCAGTATTTTATCAATCCCCACATTGTTATACCCTGCAATAATTCTTATTTTTTCCCTCCCTCCTCCCCCCTTAATGCCTGCTATAATTGCCCCGTTAGCCTATGTATCTATATATAATCCTTTTAAACTTTGTCCTACTCCTACTAGTATTCCCCCCTTACCTCTGCCCTTTTTGTACTTTTTGATCGCAGGTTGCATCTTCCATTCAAATTCTTTGGTAACTTTACCTAGCTTTTCCATCAGGCCTTCCTGCTGTTTCTGCAGCAAGTGGGTTTCCAGCGAAACTATTGTATTGAATTTCGATATATTTCCCCAAACTCTCTCAATTTTTCGACCCCCTAACCCCTGCACATTCCAGCAGGTAGCTCTGATGCCCCTCTTTCCCTTCCCCTTCCCTTTTATTAGTTTAAATTATTCCTGAAAATATTCCCTACACCAGCCTCCTCCATCTCACTGCTTTCCTCTCCTCGCGGATTCACCTCGTCCTGCTGTTCTTCACCTCGCCTAAGCTCCGCTGTCTCCTCGTCCCACCGATATCTAGCTCCCTCCATCCAAATGCTCTGCTGAAAGTCTATCACTTCCACTCTCCTCACCAGCTGCTTTGCCCTGCTCGCCAGCGTCTCTAGGTACTCAGTTACTTCCTGCTGCCTTGACGTGAGGTCATCTCTCAAGCGTATACCTCCCCTCGCCGTTATCACCTTCCTCCTTCTCATGACCACGCTCTTTTGCCTGTGTGACGCCAGTGTAAAAACGAAATCTCCCGAGGCCTTCCGCAAAAACCTCAATACTGTGAGGTTAAGCCCGGTACTTCTTTTGATGTTCTTCACAAAGTCCACTGCCTCCACTCCCCTTCTCGTTACTAGGCCTCTGACTACCACGTTGTTCAATCTCCTTTGCCTCTCCTTCCTCTCATAGCACCAGTCTCCCTTAGGCATGAATTCTGGGCTCCCCTCTCTCCAGTCTAGCTTCTCGATTAAATTCTGCTTCCGCGTGTCACTGCTTCTACCTGCTCCAGTGCTTCTCTCTTCCTACACTCTTGGCTCCGCCCAGGGGCTCACCTCCGAGTTCTGAGTACTCATCATCCCCCTTTGACTGCTAAGTACTCCATCGCTCTCCTTCACTCCACCTCGTACTACCTCTGTTACGAGGTGCTCCTCCTGCTCGTGTCTTCATTTTTCTCCCTTACCGTCCCCATTTTTGGTATTCAAACTATCTTCACGCAACCACGTATCTCGCTCCATCCCATTTTTGATCTCCACATCTTCCAAGAGTGCTCCCACCCATTGCCTCAGCACTTGTGTTCCCTCCTTGCTTTCTTCCAGCTTATCGCTTACTCCTTCCATTTTCTCTCTCATGTACTGACTCCCTTGTTCTTCCCTCTGCTCTCTTTGCTCACTCCTTCTGATTAGCAGATCTAATTCTCTCTCCATTAACTCCATCCTCCTCTCTACTTGTTGGAGCACACTTTCCTCCAGCCCTCCTCTTGAACCCCCGCACTTCCCACATTTAGTGCTCCCGACTTCGCTCACACTTCTTTTATCCTTGTCATCTTCATCATTCACCCTGCCCCAGTCCTTCTCCCGCACCCCATTCACAGTTTTTTCCCCGCCCTGCTTTTCTACCTGGCTCCTGAGTTCACTATCCTTCTTGGGACTTTCCTGGGCCTTCTCATCCCGTTCTCCACCTTCCGCATCTGTCCAGCTCCCCCCACTTGTTGGCACTTTTGGGGGTGTCCTGAACACCTTCCGACTCTCCGCGAAGGCGACCTCCTCCTTATCCGCGATTTTTCGGCCTCCCCCCTGGTCTCTTCGCTCCCTTTTCGATTGGCGCGCTTCGCACCGACCCCCTGCCGCCATCTATGTCCGCCGCCGTAGACTCCCTCTCAGAATCCGTGTTGTGCGGTCCTTGTCGCTCCGTATCACTTTCTCTCTCCTCCATTTTGACCGTTATAATGCAGCTCAACTTTGCTATCCCCCCAGCCTCTAAACTACTTCACTTCCACTGTTACCTTCACTTCTCCTAATGCCTAGCCACGTAATGCTCCGGACCTTTACATTTTTATTCTTCCCTTCATCAATTATCCCTCCAAATTTCCATAAAAACCACGCTCTCCCGGCTCCCGTCAAACCGTCTTTACCGCGATCGCAGCGCCACTCCATTTAACTAAATGATTATTCAATAAATAATTGACTAATTAATTGGATAAATAATAAAATGGATTGTTCGATTCGTTAAATTTGAATATTTCTTCAAATTTTTGAGAGTTTCAACAATTTTAAAATTTTTTAATTTTTGAAAATTCGAAAAATTTGAAAAATTTGAAGAATTTGGAGTGTTGAAAATTTTGAAAACTTAAAAATTTTGAAACATTTGAAAATTTTGGCGTGTTGAAAATTTTGAAATATTTGAAAATTTTGACGTGTTGAAAATTTTGAAACATTTGAAAATTTTGGCGTGTTGAAAATTTTGAAAATTTTGAAATATTTGAAAAATTTGAAATATTTAAAAAAATTAATAAATTTAAAAGGACTTCCGTTTCCGGTGCGAAAGGTGTCGGGCGCGTGAGGATAGGAAGGATAGGTGTTTTAGATTTTTCATGCAGAAAAATCAGGGAAAAAGTGAAGGGAGGCAAGGGAAGGGAGTAGGTGGTATCGGAGGAGAGAGAGAGTCAAGTTAGGATAGAAAAGTGTGTGAGGAAAGTGTGAAGCGTGAAATAGGAGGTAAGAGAAAAGTGAGGTTAGAAGGATCAGAGGGAGTGTGGGTGTAAGTGAGTGAGTACGTGTGGGCTGTGTGAGTGTGAGGCGACAGCGGAAGAGGGTGGGAAAAAGGGAAAGTTTCAAGACAGGTTGGGTAGAGTAAGGTTGAGGGATTAGAAGTAAGTGAGGCAATATAGGAGAGTGGGGATGTCAGGTGAGACGGATGAAAGTTCGCGAAAGCCGGGGGGGGGGGGAGATGGAGTGTGCGGTTAGGAGAGGGGGGAAATCAAACGGAGAAGATATAATGGGTATCGGAAATTTGGGTTTGTTGTTCGAGAAAATGACAAAGGAGATGAGGGGGCAGTGTGAAGAGATGGTAGAGCAGTGGAGAGGTGATGTAAGGGGAATGAGTGAGGAGTTAAGTGAAGGGGGAAAGGAATGTGAGGAGGAGAATGAGAGGATGCGGGCAAAGATAGGGGAGATAGGTGAAAAGGACGGAATGAAGGAAGATGATAAGAGAGAGGAAGTAAAGGTGATTGAAGAGAGGAGAGAAAGGTTGGAGGTGAGTTTGGGTGAGAAGGTTGGAGGGGATGAAATAGAAAAAGAAAGGGGTGAAATACGCATAGAAGTGGTGGTATCGATGATCAGTTCGCTGAAAAAGGAGTTGATGGGATGTTTGAGAGAGATGTAAGAGGTAAGAGAGGAAATTAAAGATGGTTTAAGGGGAATGAGTGGGGAGTTGAGTAAATGGGGGAATGTATGGAAGGAGGAGAAGAAAAGGATATGGAAGAAGTTAGGAGAGAAGGGTGAGAATGACAGGATGATGGAAGAAGAGAGGAGAGAGGAAGTGAAAGATATTGGAGAGAGGGTAGGAAGCTCGGAGGTACGTTTGGATGAGAAGGTGGGTGGAGATGAAGAGGGCTCCCAAAGGCAGGAGGTTGCGGTGGAATGGAGAAAGAGAGTGGGGGTGTGGGAGGATAAACAGGAGAAGGAGGAGAGAGATAAGAGGAAGAGGAACGTGATAATAAGGGGTATGTCTCTGATGAGTATGAGTGGTAGGGAAGAGGCGCAGGGGCTGTTGAGCTCGTTAGGGGTGGAGGGAGTGATTGAGGACACAAGAGTATTAGGGAGTGGGGATAGAAGGAATGAGAGGAAGTTAGTGTGGGTGAGGTTGAAAGATATGGATGCGAAGAGGGAAGTGATGGTAGGAAAGATAAGGCTGAAGGGGAGAAGAGAAAGGATTGACAACGATCTGACGTGGAGGAAGAGAAGAAGTAAGTGGGCAATAGAAAGGAACGCGAGGGAAGGGAGAGCTAAAGGTAAAGGAGTAAGGTATACAAGGGAGAGAGTATGGATTGAGGAGGAAGTATGGACATGGTGCGAATTAAAAGGGTGCTTGGTTAAGGAAGGACGGAAAGTGGGGATGGAAGGGGAGTGAGAAAGGAAGAGGTAGGGGGCAGAAGAGGAATGGGCAAGAATAAGAGGCTGGAGGGTTGAGGTGACGAGGCGAGGGTTGGGGGGTTAGAGGGGCGTGTGGGTGGGACTCGAAGGGGACAATTGTGCAAAAAAGAACACGAGGAGCACGGAAACGGAGGCCCCCCTGATTCCCTGACTCATTGCTCTGGTTTGATTATGGTTGATTTAGTTGGGTAAGAGGGATGTATTAGAAGGTAAAGTGAAGGTTAAGTTTAGGTTAAGGTTAGGTTAAGGTTGCCCTTTGTAAGAGTTTTGTAAAGGGAACGGAAGCCCTAAAAGTCCGTATGTTTAGGATTGATGTGTAAAGATGAGAGAGGGGGCGGAAGTCATTGTAACCCTTAGGGGATCAATAAACATCTACATACATACATAGTAAATTTTAAAAAAATAGGAAAATTTGTAAAAATTCGACAAAGTTGAACAATTTGGTGGAGTTAAAAAATTTTACAAATTTCAAAATTTCAAAAAACTTGAAAATTTTGAAATTTTCAAAAATTCTCAAAAAAAAAACAATTTATTTGATAATTTATTCCTCCAATTTTGTTTTGCATTTTCTAAAATAATTTATTTTTGTCGAACAATGGTGGATTTTTTTTTTAATTCCCGATTTGACAAATTTGACAATGTCAAAGGCTTTAAAAATTCAAAAACTCTCAAAATTTCCAAATATTCAAAAAAATTGAAGGAATGTAATAATTTTTGAAATTTCAAAAATTTGAAAATCTAAAAAATTGGAAAAATTTGAAAAATTAAAAAAAATTGAAAAATTTCAAAATGGAACAATGTTAAAGATTCAAAAAAATCAAGAAGTTTTGTTTAAAGTTTTTTTTATAGAATTTTAAAAAATTTTGAAAAATTAAAAAATTTGGAAAATTTGAAAAAGAAAAAAAAATTAAAAAAATAGGACAATATGTTTTATTTATTTATTCCATTATTCATTCAATTATTTAGTCAAGTATTTATTTATCTATTCAATCATTTATTTATTCATCCAAAAATTAAAAAATTGAACAATCTGAAAAGAATTTAAAAATTGAAGGGTTGGAAACGTAAAAAAAAATGGTAGAAATTGAACAATATATTTTATTATTTATTATTGATTATCTATTAATCAATTAAGTAATCAATTAATCAATCAACTAATCAGTCCAACAAAATAATTGAGCCAGTGCTATAGAAATTAAACATCGATTTAAACCCCACCAAGAAACCACGACCCTATGTCGGCCCTGGTTCCAGCATTTTTTATACTCACCCCAAAAACATGCTGAAGGTCATTGTATGTGGCAACACTATCAGCAACGAGAAAAATTGGCCAAATTTTCAAAAATTTTCTAAGTTTTCAATTTATTCAAAGATTTTTTGAATGTTCAAAATTTGCAAAAAGTCGAAATTTTTTCGAACATATCCAAATTTAAAAACATTTGAATAATTTGGAAAATTTGCAAACTTTTTTACAAATTTTTCAAAATTTTTAACAATTTTCAAAATTTTCAAAATTTTCAAAATTTTCAAAATTTTCAAAATTTTCAAAATTTTCAAAATTTTCAAAATTTTCAAAATTTTTAGAAATTCTTCAAATTAAAAAAAAAATAAAACCCTTCAAAAATGTTGAAATATCTTTGAAATTGTCAACAAATTGTTTTGCGTTGGAAACAAAATTCCAATGAGCATAATTGCAGTCGGAATATCAAGAACAGTAGCAGCTGATCCTTCAAGGGTGACAGTGTATATGTAACTTGGGGCCCGAAAGCGGGCCATCGGACCGAGGCTTTAGCGTGCAGTGACCAAGAAATCGTAGTGACATTGCGAGAATAGGGTTTACATTTGACAACAAGAGTATTCTTGAAACAAGAAAAGACTTTTTCAATCAGAGACTTTCTCCTTGCAAGAAGTACTTTTTTCCAGCGTTGCCTTTCTTCTAAAATTCTACGAAAACGCGGGGTTGTTTTGTTTCACTGAGTGAGTCATATCCAGTTTTTCAAATGATAAACAAAACTTTCTCGGCGCCCAATAATTCTCAGAAACATATGGAAGACACCGGCGGTTTGTTCACAAAGCTAACCGACATAGCATTTTGTTTATGAAGAAAAAAATAGAAAATTCGATTGAAATGTACATAGTATATATATATGTATATATCCTATAACATACTGATGAGCAAAGATAATTTTTATTTCTCAAAAGTATAGAAAGCTACGATGCACCGGAAAAGTCAGTGTTAAATAGGGGTGGATGTCGAACAATAAAAGATAAAAAAACAATAGAAAATAAATTATCAGTCTTTTCCTATTATTATTCATATTATTTGAAGTTGTTTTGAAGATTTCAGAAATATCACGAACTGCAAAAATTGTATGAAACTTGCAACTTCGGACTTTTTACAATAATCATTGTCCAATTATAATGACTAATACAAAGAGTTCAAATGTTTTGGCTTTGTTGCATTGTGTAAATTATTACTTACTTTCAAAGTCTCTATCAGATAATGAAGCCCTAGCTCCTCCAGCAATTTTGAGACGAATGTCTCGACCATGGTAACGTACTCGTAATTGCTTGTTTCAAATGTCTGTGTCCATTGGCGCCTTCAATCACTGTACTTGTTCAATAACCTTAACGTAAATAACGCACTATGCTCGCCGAT
Organism: Asobara japonica; assembly: GCA_026005395.1. Taxonomy (NCBI): domain Eukaryota; kingdom Metazoa; phylum Arthropoda; class Insecta; order Hymenoptera; family Braconidae; genus Asobara; species Asobara japonica. The sequence goes on along the minus strand of BQMI01000246.1, from coordinate 1,090,515 downwards.
GTCCGTGAGAAAAATGAAGGCGCTGACGCGTGAGCTGCCTCCTCATGTGAAAATTTAAAAATAACTAACAATTTGAATTTAAAAAATTATCCTATCAATCTCCAAATTCTTGTGTCGGGAAATTTTGGCCCATAAGTATTCGGCGCACGTGAGTGAGACAGAAAGTTCTGGACTCGGCAAAATCCGGTACTGCGACACGCTAAGTGATTGGTCAAGTGTTGGGGAAGGGGAAAACATCGTGCAATGTCGGAAATTATCGGCAAAACTCGCCACACGGTCGCGCGAAAGTTATTATGTTGATTTCATGGAGATTGTGGCACGAAATAGTGGGTTTTTCGAAAAGCAATAAGTATTTTCACCAGATATTGTTGAATGATGATAGTTTCGCTGTGAAAAAATGGAAAGGGATGTGATTGAAAAACACCATTCTCATTCTCATCACGTCCCTCGACTGATCAGCAAGTTTCACTGTTCTGGTGATCTGGTATAATAGTGGAACATTTTCAGTAAGTCATTTTCAAATTTGAATTCCGTCTGCATAAGTTGATAGTAAAATTACATATAATTCATTCATTAAATTCAATGTAATTTTTTGACCAAAAATTTCAAACAATTCTCTAATAAAGTTTACAAAAAGAATTAAAAAAAAAATGAAATAATTATAATGAATTTTTAGAACTTTCAGAAACGAAAAAAAAATATTTTTAGAAAAATGAAGATGAAAATTACAATTTTTGTTTTGGAAATTTAAGAATAAGTTTTAAAAAAATTGTAAAAATGGAAATTAAAGCAGAAAATATTTTTTAAAAATGGTTTTCTTGGAAAAACATTCAAGAAATTTCCAGATAAAAAATTGACGATTGTCTAAAAATGATCACAGGATTTTCCACAATATACTAAAATTTCCTCAAACACGATATCATACAATATAATGATAACGTGATATGACACCGAATCCATGAAATTTCAAAGTATTTTCAAACATTTTGAAGAAAGATTCAATTATCTCCAAAAATTTATTCAAAATTTATTGAGAATGTATTCATTAAATTCAATGCAGATTTAAAACCAACCCTCTTCAAATGAAAACTATAAAAAGATATAAGTAATTATCAAAGTAAGGTCAGGTAAGTTTGAATAAATCGACAAAAAGTAAAATCATCAAAATTTAGAACATGTTGGGAATTCGGATGATTTTTGAAACACCAATATTTTGACAAATTCAAACATTTCAACGTTTGAAATTGAAAATTTATTTTTTCTCCATTTTTAACTTCCAGAATCTTCACATTATCAAAATTCTCACAAATTCTAATTTGTTACAATGCACAAAATTTTAAAAATTCGACAATTTGAAGAAATTTCAATTTTCAAAACTTTTGATTTTTGAAATTTGTAAACAGCATATTTGTAAACAGTATTTTTGTAAAATTTTTAAAATAGAAAAGTTTAGCAAATTTATAAACTGTCCAAAATTTGACAATTTCAATTTTTTTGGACAATTCCGAAAGTGGAAAGTTTCAAGAATTGAAATATATTTCAAATTTTCCAAATTACAATATTCGAATGTTTTTAGTTTCCACTGCTTCAAATTTTGCGAAGAAAAACACTATGATTTTTCCAACATTTTACGTATTATGAGGCTTTTCATTTTTTTTTCAATTTTTGAATTTGTAATTTAAAAAAAATTTAAAATTCTAAATTTTTAAGTTTCCAAATTTTTAAATTTTTATTTTTGTAATTTTTAAAATTTTTAAATTTTTAAATTTTTAAATTTTTAAATTTTTAAATTTTTGTTACCAAATCCAAATTCTGTTACTAAATAGAAATTGACGATTGTCTAAAAATGATCAAAAGGTTTTCCAAAATATACTTAAATTGCTTCAAACACGATATCATACATATTACCTAGATGATAATGTGATATGATACCAAATCCACAAAATTTCGAAGTAATTGTCAAGCATTTTGAAGAATCATCAAAGACTATTCAAAATTCCCAAAAACATCCCAAATCATTTCCAATTATCTCCGAAAAGGTACTAAAAATGTATTGAAAATGTATTCATTAAATTGAATGGAATTTGATGACCAAAACTCTTCGAATAAAAACTCTGTTTAAAGCTATGAGAGGTCAAGTTAAGCTAAATAAATTATCAAAAAGTACCAAAAAAATTACAATCCTGTTTGAAAAGAAAGAAAAATTTTTCAACAGATTTAAAAAATAAATAAATATTAAAAAGTGATGAAGAAAGCTTCTTGAAAATGTCTAAAATTTGGAAGGAAGAATTGAAAAAAAAAATACAAACAATGCAAAAATGTGTCGAAATTTATAAAACTGTTGGTCAAGGTTGAAAATTCAAAATTTTCTGAGAATTGTCAATATTTACTAAAATTTTTCTACAATTCCCACAAAAAAAATTCACTAATTTCCAAAAACAATTCAAAAAATTATCACCAAATGTGATGGAAGTTGTAAAGGAATAAATATACCGTATAAATACTCAATTTTCGGGAAAACTTTCAAGCGTTCCACAAAATTGTAAAAATTTTCAAAACAAAAATCAAAAGTTCTTGATATTCTTTGGAAACACCGACAATACTATGCAAATTCTATTTTTGAAACTTCTAGTTATTTACAATTTTCCTATGTATACTATGAATGACTGTGTCATACAACATCTTTGGGGGGAATTTTTGAAGTGAAACTTCTTATGGGAGGGTTTTGAAATCTCGATCGGCAACCTTTTTGGTGACGCTCGCTCTAACGTAGTAAGTAAGAGTGAGAGACCTCCGGGAATCGAGCGAGAGTGAGACAGACTACCTTACGTCTCGTCTATCGGGCGAGAGAATGAGACAGAAGACTTTCTGTCTTTCATGTCATTCGCTGCGTTCAGGCGGCGTCGCGATCGCGGAAAACAGCTGTTGGTTTCTAACACAGTGATCACAAGCAACGTATTTTGTTTTTGTGCGTGTCTTCATTACTTAAATCGAGAGTTTTGTGCAAATATGCCGAAGTCGGGTGCAGAAAGGACAAAAACGTGGCGAGAGAAAAAACGGGCGAGTGAAGGAATTGATCAGAATAGAAAACGGAAAAAAAGTAGAACTGAAATTGAACGAGATAGCAGGGAACGGAGGCAAACACGTGCTAACCTCTTACGTGACAGTGTGGACGATAGTGTAAATAATCGAGAGAATGAACTATTAGCAACGACTTCGACTCATCCTCCTCCTGATTGTGATGTACATAGTGGTGATCGATTACAATATTCAGACTTTAATGAGTTTAAAACTGCACATAAGAACTTTCACCGTGATTTTATAAATAATCCATTCGGTTTTACGTGTTGTGTATGTGATAGATTATGGTTTAAAAATGACTTGAAGACTCTATCCGTTGAAAATGAAATTCGCATTCAACAAAAATTTCCAGAATTCAGAAGTAATAATGAGCTGGCATGCACCAGCTGTCGCCAGGCTTTGAGGAGAGACGAAATTCCAACATTGTCGAAATTGAATGGCTTTGTATATGCCCCGATCCCTGCACATCTTCCGAAGTTAGATTTAGTGTCCGAGAGACTGATTTCTCCTAGAATTCCATTTATGCAAATTCGCAGATTGCGGCATGTGCATGGACAATTTGGAATTTTGGGGCGGGTGATGAAGGTTCCAGTGGATGTCAATACAATGGTCAATCACTTGCCCAGGAACATTGACGACGATCACTGTGTTTACGTTCATATCAAGAGAAAAAAAATTCATCGATCAAGCTACTTGACAGGTTTAATAAACAAGAGAAATATTAAAATATGGCTAAGATGCTTAGTACCGAGTCCATTGTATCAACTGTACGACATCAAAGTTGATGAATCTTTCTTTAATGACGATTGTGTCGTTCATCAGATACCTATAGATGAACTGAGTGAAGACATCCCCATGGAGGAGAGCCTATTCGCTCAGCAACACACATTACTCTGGAATGACGATAAATATTTGAGGATTGCTCCTGGAGAAATGAATGTCCCTCACAGTCTATTATTTGATGAGCATGCAGAAGAGTTATCTTTCCCTCCTATCTATCTCGGACAATTCCGGTGCTTTAGTGAAGATCTCAATGTGACTCCATTCATGATGGCTACCAGTGAGCTAAGGAGATCTGATCGACGTGGGGTTACATCTCATCATTTACTCTATATGGCAATGAAAATTATGAGGTTTAGAGTCCGTGACAGTCTATCCATTGCTTTTAAACACGTAGGTAAAGACACAAAAATTACACGTGAACAAATTCAATCAGAGGAGTATATAAATCATTGTATAGAAAGCAACTTGGCTTTTCTACGTTGTATCCCTAACTCGACTTGGTATTGGGCTGAAAGAAAGAGAGACTTATTCGCAATGATCAGACAACTCGGAAAACCCACGTTATTCCTAACTATGAGTGCTAATGAAGTTGATTGGCCCTCATTATTACAATTATTATATAAATTGAAGAATAATGGAGCAGAAATTACAGAACAAGATGTTCAGGAACTCCATTATATTGAAAAGAGCACACTCATCAATCAAGATGCTGTAACATGTGCGATCTATTTTAATAAGCTCATCAATGTTATAATGAACATACTTCAGTCCAAAAAGTCTTCTCCCTTCGGGAATTATCGTGTTGTCCATTATTTTAAAAGAATTGAATTCCAGCATCGTGGGAGCCCCTATGCACACATTCTGCTATGGCTTGAGAATGCTCCGGCGGATCCACTAGGTGCTGACCGACTAAAAGCTATTGAACTAGTTCATACATTGATATCAGTGGCCACTTCAGAATCGTCGGGGAACATCAAACTACAGACTGTAATGATTGGGATATCGGGATGTCCATCGGTCACGTGCGACAAGAAGTAAGAGGGGGGGCTAGAATTTTTCATGTGCCTCGGGCATGCGAACGTAACGTGCGTTCTCTCCGATCCTGACCTCGAGACCGTACGCAAGTAAATTTTTCGGGTTCCGTGAGCAGAGCGATCTCGATATATGAGGCTCTATCGTATCGCCACTTTATATTTTTTCTATGTAATTTGATATTAAATTTTTGAGTGCCCAACTATTCAATACGGTCGCGTTTTGGACCCTCTCCCCGACCATTATCGTGCAAGCGGTTTGGTACAAATTCAGGACGATTTGGGGTAAGCCTTGAACAGATTTTGTATATAGAAGGAGACGCTACTATTAGAAGATTTGTAACGAGGTAACGTACTCTGATTTTCAGTAAGTGGATATGTGAATGAAAGGTGAAGAAATAAATGTACATATTAATCGATGGTAGGATATTGAGTGTTTATCATTGTGTGATTTTTCATGAAAGTTTTGACAAGATTGTGATAAAAAACAATTGGATATTTTCTTCTTTTTTTCTTGTTTGAGGATAAAATTCTTGATCGGCAAGCACGTGTAAATTTTGAGGCAAAGAGCTTTTATATGTTCTGATGGATTGGTGTTTCAATTTAAACTTGTTTTTTAGAATAATTAAGTCAAGTTCTTTAAGTTAAGGGTAATCGGACAAAGGTGTGAATATCTCAAAGTTGGTGTATATAGATGAATGGACGAGCAATTAAGTTGTGAAGTTACTAGGAATTCTGGACATGAGATACAGTCTTTTGGGACAACCAAATACATTCACCACAATCATAAATTGTTGTGTTTGAGTCGGTTATTTAAACCTTTAAAACCATTTCTCATTTTCAGCTAGATAGGCATACTTTTAAGGTTGCTCGACAATTAAGGTTATGGGACTATTGATTAAATTTAACAAAAACGGTGAGAATTTATTATTCAAATTAACCTGAACATTTTAAGACACATAAGCACACGTTCACATGTTACAGAAAAATAGCTGCGAACGCTCATCAAAAATGCAGATTTGAAGCTCCATTCATGCCATGCAGATACACAACTATACTGACACCAATGCAGAAAGAAGAACCAGGATTCCACACGTATAAACAACATTACAACACGATAAGAACAAACTTAGAGAACAATGACTATGCTGATATTGATAGTTTCTATCAGGGAAATGGAATACTATCAGATGATTACTACATGAATGTGCTTCGAGCTGGCATCAATCGTCCCAGAGTATTTCTTAAACGTCAACCCATGGAAAAGTGGCATAATCCATTCAACCCATTCATTTTCAATATTTTGAAATCAAACATGGATGTGCAATTTATCACCGAAGAATACTCATGTGCTGCATACGTAGTGGAATACGTCAATAAAACGAACCGTGGAATTAGCAATCTCCAACGTAACATCACTGAAATAATGGATGAACATCCAGAGTTCGATATTGTCGAAATTACTAGGAAAATGAGCGTTGACATGCTAAATACTGTCGAAATTACCAGTCAGGAAGCTGCATGGTACCTTCTGCGTGAACCGATGTCAAAGTCTTCTTCAGTTGTTACCTATATTTCAACAATATGGCCGATCGAAAGACAAAGAATTCGAAAAACTCAGAAAGAACTCAATGAAATGGATGCTGATGATGATGCAACAAACATATGGGAAGAAAATTGGTTTGACAAGTACGAAAAGAGACCTGAAGAGCTAGAAGATGTCAATTTGGCCCAGTTTGTTGCTCATTACACACTGAATAATCAGGGGAATTGGACACGAAGGAAAGAACCTCGGATTATTCGGTACAGAAACTACGACATGGCTGATGATTTCAATGAATACAAACGGGAAATGGTGACTTCGTATATTCCATTCCGAGACGAAGAAAATAAAGTTCTTGCAGAAACTAAATTCATACAGATTTACGACGACAACGAAATATTGATTTTGGCGCGACATAAAGAATTCTCCTCGAATTTAGATATCCAGAAAACCATCGAGATATCCCGAGAGTTGTATCGTGAAGATGAATTGAATCAAGATGATGATGCTGAAGGAGACAACGTAGCTCGCTTGTTTCCTGAAGCAAATCCTTTTCAAGAATTGTATAACGCTGACCACCTAATGAACGACGATCTGCGTTTAGCAAGACTTAACAAACTGGGTGCTATCGCAAAGAAGAGGGATAATTTAATGTCTAATGAACAATTTTATGAACTAATGAGAATGGCCAATCAGAGGCAGAAAGCACTCCTGATGCATGTGATTGCCAATCTCCTCTCATCAAACCGATCACCACTCCAAGTTTTCTTCACTGGGCCAGCAGGATGTGGGAAGACATTCCTCATTAGACTCCTCATGGAAATTTACAACCGCTTCACAGATAATGATGGTTTTTGCAATGCTTACATCGCATGCGCATCAACAGGAAAGGCTGCAATAGCAATTGATGGTACGACAATCCACACTGCATTGAAAATATCCCTTTCCAAACTATTACCATTATCAATTGAAGTGGCTCAACAGTACAGAATGCTCTTCAAGTACGTCCAAGTTATACTCATCGATGAGGTCAGTATGGTAGGAGCGGAATTGGTGTCTCAAATTGACGCACGGTTAAAACAAATAACAGGAAATTTCCAAGATAATTTTGGAGGAATGGATATCATTTTCATAGGTGATTTGCGTCAGTTACCTCCAGTGCGTGCTACACCCATCTATCAAGCAACAAAACGACGCATAGCAGCACCAACACTTTGGCGTGACTTGAAGTTCTATGAATTGGATATGTCATGAGACAAGCGAATGCTGATTTCTCCTCTTTATTAACTAAAATTGGAAATGGCGAAGAATTGGATCAAGAACAGATACACCTAATCGAATCTCGTTTTTATACAAGAGAGGAAGCAGATCGTCTTTGTCCACATGGAATTCGGCTATATTTGACAAATAATGCTGTAAACGAATACAATTTGACAATTTTTAATTCTGCAGGGAATAAAACAGTCTCAATAGCTACTGAGGTATTCACCGGCTGCCATATTGCTGAGCAACAATCATTTGTACGACAAAAATTGCATAAAAAAACGGTAATAGACACTGGAGGTCTGCCCTACGAGATAATACTGGTATTAGATAAATGGTATATAATAACAACCAATCTGGATGTCTCGGATGGTTTAGCAAACGGCGCAGTTGGTAAACTAGTTCATATCGAAACTGATGAGGCAGGGGCAGTAACTCGTGTGTGGCTGGAATTTCCAGACTCACCAAAGACGGGGCAGAAGATCCGGAGAAAAGCTGCTGCGTTCATCCAAGCAAACAACATCAGCCACACGGTAGTTCCCATTGCACGAAGAACTTCTACGATATATATGTACAATAATAAAACGATTTTCGTCAAAAGAAATCATCTGCCATTGGTATCAGCGTGTGCTATTACTATCCACAAGTCTCAAGGTGGTACGTTTAATCAAATCGTCTATGAATACGAAAAGACACATTCACAACAACTCCTTTACGTAACCTTGTCCCGTGTCACAAGTATACAGGGATTGTACATCGTTGCGAAGGATGGAAAGAACAAATTTGATCATGGATGGAAAAAAGCTTAATCAATGGACAAGCTACAATCAGAATTTAGAAGATTATCAACAAATCCATTGATAACTTTGACTGACATTCTCCGAGAGTTCATCAGCAGACCAGGCTTATCAATAACAACCCTCAATTGCCAAAGCTTAGGAGCTCATAGCGGAGATTTCAATGATCCGGTGATTCTACGGTCTGATATATTGATACTTTCAGAGACGTGGAAGGAAAATGATCAAGAAATTGATGTTCCCAATTTTAATTGTGTCGTACAGTTCAAAAGACATAATGTGAGAGCAGGGGGTGTCGCTTTCAATTGGGTTGTCATCTGTTGGAGAAATGTGTGCAGCTGAATGTCGCACAGAAAGCGGACAGCGGATTATGCTTATAGCACTCTATATTTCACCAAATCAGAAGATGGCGAAAATAATAGGGTTTATTCACCTTCACTTGCTGCCGTATACTCCAATGGGGGCTGCAGAAGTTGGAGTAGAGCTGGACAAAATACCTATGATTCTAGGTGGAGATTTTAATGTTAATTTTGCTTCAGAGGATTCCAAGCCATTAATTCAGTTCTTGCAACAGAAATTGTCATTGGAAATGAACAATTCACCAATTGAATCGACTACACGCCATGGTACCACGATCGATGCAGTTTTCTCACGTTACATCGAAAATTTGGAGTCAAGAGTCTTCATTACCTATTTTAGTTACCACAAACCTATCATTTCGTTCATGAAGAGTCTACCAGAGAATAAAGGTGAAGCTGATTGAGATTTAATTCATCATATTCATACTAATATTATTGTATCTTGAAAAACGTATAATTATTATGATGAATAAATTAATATTTACTATCAAGAAGTGTTTGACACGTGATTAAAATGATTCCTCTCCCTCTAAACCTAGAAAATTAAATAATCCTCGCCGATCCAATCATTCAGTTTCACGTCTATCGCGTGTGTTCATGACACCCCATTTTTTTATTTTCCAGAAATTTCAGATATTGCAATGTGCTGAAAATTTGAAAATTAAAAAAAAATTATAATTTCAATAATTTGAGAATATTTAGAGGAGAAATATTTTTGGAGGAAATTATCCTTATTACTCGCAATCCGCTAAGTTTTTCAATATCTTTTAGTTCAAGGGGTGAGAAACGCAGGGATCATCTCAATCGACCTCTTCGTCGCAGCTCACGGCCAAGCTTGGCGGTGCAACGTACATGTTGCGACTAAACTTATGACGCTGAATCCAGCAAACGTAGGGCTCCTCCGAGGTTGCGCCAGTGCTGGGTCACATGTAGTTCTGAATAAATGGCGTTTTTTTTCATAACATAAACGGAAAAAAATAATAAATGACCAAATTGCCTTGATTTATTTATATCTTTGGATGGTCAAGAGTTTTTTTTGGATTTGGAAAAAATATAATTGCAATTTTTGCGAAGTTTTACGCGGGTTTTTTAAACGGGTGGACAAGGGGGTGACAAGCAAAGGGGGTCTCAATTTCTTTGTACAAATAGGGCGGAGCGTATGTTATACGAAAAAACTAATTTAGTGAAGAAGACAAGTCATTTTGAGACTTGAGAACAAATTGAAATTTAATTTTTCCGGAATTTTAATTGTCTTTTTTCATGGAGTGGGCTAGCAAGCTAGGGGAGGTTCGATTTTTTTGATACAAATAGGGGAGGAGGTATATTATCCGAAACAACTGATTTGGTTAAGAAGAGAAGCCGTTTTGGGACTTGGAAAAAAATTGAAATTTAATTTTTCAAGAATTTTAATTTTTTTTTTCCATAGAGTTAGCTAGGGAGGTAGCAAGGTAGGGGGCGCAATAGTTAAATACGAGGGGGGGGGGAGGGGTATGTTATACGAAAAAAGTCGTTTGGTTAAAAAAGAAGCCATTTTGGAACTTGGAAAAAATTGAATTTGATTTTTCGGGAATTTTTTCTTTTAACGTATTGCACAACCTCACAGTACCCCACTTTTCGCCAGTTTTTAGTGGTGTTCGAGCGCCGCCATGCTTTTCTTATGGCGCACTAATACATTGACGGGTCCCCCACTTTCTCACAAACATGGCGGTCGGTGACTTTGGTTGTGCAATGGGTCAATAGAGTGAGCTAGGGGGGTCGCAAGCTAGGGGAGGCTGTATTTTTCAATGAAAATAGAGGAAGGGGTATATTATACGAAAAAAATTGTTTGGTTAAGAAGCCATTCTGGGACTTGGAAAAAAAATTGAAATTTAAATTCCGGAATATTCGCGAAAAATTAAATAAATTTTTTTCCAAGTCCCAAAATGGCTTGTCTTCTCAACCAAATGAGGTTTTTCGGATAATATACCCCCTGCCCGATTCGTATAAAAAAATTCGAGCCTCCCCCAATTTGCTCATTTATTATTTTCCGTTTTTGTTATTCAAAAAAATCTGCATCTGCCAGTACCGTCTGGTAGATTCAGCGTCATCTAACCTTCCTATCGAAATAGACTCTCTTGTCCAATATATGAACGAAGGAAGCGAAGATGATAAAAAATTAACGAAACATCAATTCACTGTTGTTCAGCCTTGTAAAATTGAACATTATAGATGAATAAATATATTGATAGAAATTAAGAATTTTGATTACTTGGGAATTTAACAATTTGAAAACTTGACAATTTGAAGATCAGTCGATTTTCAAAAAATGAAAATTTTGGAAGTATTACCATTTTGGAAATTTAAAAATTTAAAGGTTTTTCAATAATTGAAAATTTTGAAAATTCTCGAATTCGAAAAAATTTCTACATGTTTTTTTTTCGTTCCACGTATAGCCAACTGAGCTGTTTACGTTAGCCATGGATCCTCTCCAACCGTGTCGCATTCACCCCGAAAGCTGTATTTCATATAGAGCTCTACTGGTGATCCGATTAAAACCTGGGCATCATAAGCAATACATTAAGCGTCATCATAAAATAGTGTTTCTAATACTTTCTGATGAGTCTCAACTTCTAGACTTTCGAACAACGATTTCGGAGCAAGAGAAAATCTTTACCATGCCCCGGATTTGAACCCACTACGTTCAGGGTCGTGGCCCGGCACTTAACCACTCGGCCGCCGTTGACTTGACTTGACTTGAAAATTGTTTATTAACTTTTGTCATATATACATACTATATACAGCATGAATATCTTAATTGCTACACTCTAGATCACCAGCCATTGGCTTTATATCTAATTTGATTCAAGTTTAAGCTAATTTTTCATTAATATAAATGTTTGTGATTTTTTTACAGGATGACTCGATATAAGGAAAACTGACTTCTAAAAAACCTTATAAGTAATGGGTGCATGAGGGGAGGGGGGAAGCGGGATATACGGGAAGGTGGGACAACCAGGTGGTCAGCGGGACCGATTGGATATCTTGTCAATATTGATGTTTTGGAGCTGGGGATTAGGATGGGATTGTAGCTTAAATTTAAATGTCTCATTGATTCTGTCGATGAATTCACCTATGGGTGCCATGCCGAGCGTTTCGTGTATCTCCACAATAGTGGTTCTTCTTTTAAAATTTCCTATTATTCGTAGGAATTTATTTTGGATAACTTGAAGATGATTCAAGTGGATTTTCGCTGCATTGTGCCAGGCGGGACAACCATAAGTGATAATAGGTCTAATTGAGCGTTTGTATAAAGTGAGTTTTAGGGATTCGCTAAGCGCAGGAGATTTTAGCAGATTACATAATCTTATTAGAATAATTTTTGTTTTCAGCTTCACTTTGTCTATATGTTTTTTCCACAGGAGTTTGGAATCAATATGTAACCCTAAGTATTTAACAGAGTTCACAGGAGTGACTTTATCGCTACGAATAGTCAAGGTGTGATTGGCCTTGGAGCTAGTAAATAAGATTGCTTCTGTTTTGGCAGTGTTACTTGCATTTTCCATTTCATGAGCTCACTGATTGTAAGAGCAGCTGCGTTTTCGACTCTTTTAACAGCTTTATTTATCGATTTGCTAGCTGAGTACAGCGCGATGTCATCGGCATAGCCAGCGATAGATACATTTCTAGGAATTCTGCTAAAAACAGAGGCAATGTACAGGTTAAATAGTACGGGGGAGACGATAGACCCTTGTGGGACCCCCGCGACTATTTCAATTTTATCCGAAAGCGAGGTTTCAACTCGAACTCGAATATATCTATTTGAAAGATAAGATAGTAAAATTTTACATAAATATTTAGATGCATTTAAACTGGCGAGTTTACATATAAGGCCTGCGGTCCAAACATAATCAAAGGCCTTCTCGCTGTCCAGCAGAAGAAGAACGGTATCTTCTTTCCGGTCTTTCGCGGATTTTATATCGTCTGTAATTCTGACCAGCTGGTGGCAGGTTGAGTGTTCTGAGCAGAATCCAAATTGATTTTCAGGCATTAGTTGTAACTCTTCTATAGGTTTTCTGAGACGAGCTAAAATTATTCGCTCAAAAAGTTTGGCCGATACTGGCAGAAGGCTCATCGGCCTGTAGGTCACCGGGTACGAGGGGGGCTTGCCAGGCTTGAGAATCGGTATGACCACCGCTCCTTTCCAGAGTTCCGGGAAATTTTGTTTCAGGAGGCATGCATTATATATTTTTGTTAGAAGGCTTATTGCTGTGATCGGGAGGTTTTTTATGACTATGTTGGGAATGTTATGCACACCCGGGGCTGATTTGTTTTTTAGTGTTTTGATGGCGGAAATGATTTCACGGGGATTTGTGAGAAATTTAATGGTAGTTTCGATAGGGGCTTTGAGGATAGTGTTTTTCACATGACCTATGACTTGCTGTTCAAAAGATTTGGTTCCTCGAGAGGCTTATAGTTCGTGGATATTTGCGTAGTGTTTACAAAGTGTATTAGCCTTATCATGGTCTTCTGTGTGGAGTGTGTTGTTTGACTTTAGTGTGCGGATTTTACTTTTACCGGTGTTATTAAAGTATTTTGCTACACGCCAAATAGAGTGATCTTTTAAGTTTATGTTTCTAAGTTTGTTGTCCCAAGATGATTGTTTCCATTCGGTTAATTTAAGTCTGATTTCTCTTATCAGCTGATTGAGTTCGGTTTTAAGGTAGCGATTTCGCATTTTTTGCCATCTTGACCTAATATAATTTTTTAGTTTTATTAAGGAGGCTATTTCGAGTGGGAGAGGCGTATCGGTGGATTTTGATGAGCGGGTGGGAGTGGAGGAGTCCAGAGCTATTTGAATAATTTGGGTGAAACTTGTTATGTGTTTATCTATTGTATAGTGTTATTCATGTAATTATTCACTGTATCTTAATTTACAGATTATTTTTACCAATTTGCCCTTTACCTGGATCAATTTTACCAATAAATTGACACAGCCAGTCCAAATGACTATATCAATCGATTGTAGGTTATGGATGTGGCGCATCGCCATGTACAGGAAATAACCGTAAATATTAATTTGGTGGGTGACTTTCACTTCGGGGATTCAACTCAAATAAATTAATCAAGATCATTAGCATTAAATTGGCAATTTATTAACGGACCCTTCATCTCTTTTCGTTGAAATAGTGAGACTTAACCTCAAACACGTGTCGTAACCGTCATTCGATTTTCATTTCTATAATCATTTTCCCACGTCATTCGTATCGTTCGGTCTTTACAATTAATAATTATGGCGAGATTTTGGACAAATACTCCTCCTTATCTTAGCTATCATACACATAATACAGTACTCACCGACATCCACTGCACATCACATACATACCAATATCAGCAAAGCTTCTTGACCAAATACACCATTACCTTCTACTCCATTAGGCCAACCACGGGAAATTAAATAATTCAAACAAAGATAAATAGGTAACGATTTGTGTGACTTCTGTCAATTCGATGAACCGCGATGACTCTTGTCCACAAATTCAAAATCAAACTAATAAAAGAATGGCTACGATCTCGAAGGTTAGGCGACTATCTTAGTCGACGATCCAGGATAAAGAGGACGAACGTTGCAAAATCAACGTATATATAGCCTCCGGCTTGGCCTCATCCTTCCGGCCCGTTACCACACCATACCCTTCGGGACATGCTGCCCTCTGACTCACCACATCATCCCCCTTTTTGATTTGATGACCCTCACCAGAACATTGGATCAAAAACCATGCAAGACCGGATTGTAAGCATCCATAGGGATCACATGATGTCTAAGACATACACGCGTTATGTGGATGTCTCGATCACGAGATAATACAGGGATTCAACAAGTTTCATATCATGAACGGTGGCATCCGTCACTCCTTCTACACATGGTATCGAGACAGGGATTATACAAACCTCGATCCATTTCGGTAGTTACTTAAGTGATTAGGGATATCTCGCAATTAGTTACGCAACAGGAATTTACCAGTTCCGCAGCCCAATTACACGATCATATTTCAAAATGACAGAGTACCCCATTATAACTCACACACAGTCCTTATGGTTCTATTACACGCCCACCGATAGAGGTCAATCTTATCACGAAAATAGTACCATGATCCAGCAATACTAATAAAATGACCGCGGGATCAGCGTGGTATCTCACCTTGCCATCATAGAGCCATTTCGTTTTCATTCATAAGACAGGACAGCATCCCGAACTGCATAGTCTGCAGCAGGGGGAGGTAGATACTAGACATACTTATATACGATTATTATCACCTCAGAGACCGAACCCAGACCGACTATAATCCATTCACTAACAGAGATCACGGTTCATCATTACTCGATATCCTTCCGCGCAACTGTAACCCGTGGTCAAACCCTTACATTGTATTAATATAGCATTCACTCACTATTCTTCAACACACTTTCTCCATGCTACAATCTCCCAAATTGCGGTGATACATAGAGCTCAAATTACCTTTCACCTATATATTACATAATAGATCCTTATTGACTGTTTTCGGTCGTCTCGGCGCTAACATATTTCCTTAAGCTTACACGATTATATGTGCCTTTCATGATTTTGTCAAGGGAATTTCTTAATACAAATGCATTTTGGCCAATCATATCCACAATCGTAAATGGCCCTTCATAAAAATGGAAAAAATTATGGATAACTCGGTCCGTATTACTCGAGAGATAAGGAACCCGCAATAACACTTCGTCACCTACTTTCAGAGGCAGAGGGTGAATACTTCCTTGATCCCTGGCACGTTTTTCGATAGATCGTTTTATGGAATCCCTAGCTAAAGTTAGAACTTGATCTCGGGGCAAATCGGCCATATCCTGACGGTAGGATACGAGTTTACGAATTTCATCGATGGGGGACTTACCATAATGTAAATATTGCGGGGAAAACCCAGTAGTACAATGTGTTGTCAGGTTAAGATGATTCTCAATATCAGGTACAAATTTAGCCCAAGCCGTGTGCTTAGACGCGCACAACGTGCGAAACATACGTCCTAACTCGCGCATGATCCGTTCCGTGGGATTAGATTGGGGATGTCTTATGGAGCAAAAATGGGTAGATATTCCCAGCTTCGCTAGACCTTCTATCCAAACCGATGACCGAAATTGAGTGCCATTGTCTGCTAGAATTCTACGTGGTTTGCCCACAGTACGTATATAATCTCCCGAAATTTTACTCAACACCGTTCGCGCATTTGCTCTTTTTATTGGATATAGTCGGACTAACTTTGAAAAGGCGTCAAGCACGACGAAAATATATACCATACCTCTAACGGATCTCGGTAAAGGGCCATAAAAATCTACGGTTATTAATTCCCCGGGATTGTTGGCAGAGACCGGACCGAATTTTCCTTCCACGCTGCGGTTGAGATATTTCGTTCTTTGACATAAGTCACAACTAATTATATAATTTTTAATGATCTTCGACATACCTCTCCACCAGAAATTAAGGCGAATCTGACACGTGGTCTTGTAGATTCCGCATGACTGATTCGTTCGTGTTCATTCGTAATAATCGGTTTATATAACGCTCGGGGTAAGACCAATTTCCAATTTCCGTTATTATCTTCCCTGATGAACCATACTCCCTCATGTTTAGGAACCCTATGGATTCGATCAGACTCCAACATAGATTCCATGATCCGAATACACTCATCACCATTGATTTGTAGGCGATCGATGTCTTTCAGAGAATTCTTGACCCCTTTCTGTAAATTTAAATAGTTCAACGGAACCAATATATTGTTCGCTACTCCGGACCCGGGAACGTCGCAACATAGTATATTAGCTACACAATATCGGTTTGAACGGTTAACGTGGAATTGGCCCCTTGGATTTCTGCTAAAGAAGTCCGCTACAATATTATCAACTCCCCTACAGTGTTCTATAGTAAAATCAAATTCTTGTATACATAAATTCCACCTCGCTAATCTTGCTGTATGGAAAGGTGATGTAGTTAAAAACGTTAAAGCTTGATGATCCGTAATAATAAGAAATTTTGTACCGATTAAGTACGCCCTACACTTACCTAGTGCATATACCACCGCTAATAACTCTTTTTCCGTTGTAGTGTAATTTATTTCGGCGGAAGTGAGACCACGACTCACCAAAGAGATTACGCGATGATAACCCTTCTCATCGATCTGATATAGAACGCCACATATTCCGGTATTGGATCCATCGGTTTGCACTCTAAATTGCTTACTCAAATCGTAATGTTGCAAATGCACGCAGTTCGCAAAATTTCGCTTTAGTTCCCGATACGCTCTGTCATGACTGTCATTCCATTGCCACGGCATATTTTTCTTTAAAAGACTCCTAAAAGGATCAACATAACGCGAATGAACGACACTGATTTGTCGATAGTAATTGCAGACTCCCAAAAACTGTTAGAGCTGTGTTTGATTTTTAGGCGCTTCAAAGTTTCTAATCACTTCTAACCTTCCTTCCTCCGGTCTGATTCCTTCGGAAGATAACGTAAAGCCCAAAAATGGCACTTCCTGACAGCAGAATCGCGCTTTGGCTAGTTTTACTGTAAAGTTACATTTAGATAATCGCTCCAACACTAGTTTTAAATGTTCTAAGTGTTCCCTTTCATTACGAGACGCGATCAGCAGGTCATTAATATAATAGGTGAGGAACGATTTAGAACTATCCCCCAACGCCAAACTCAGACCCCGAATAAAACCACTTCCGGCGGTTTTGAGACCAAAAGGGATACGCGTGAATTGATATAAGGTTGATCCGTGAAGGAAAGCCGTATACTGACGAGAGGATTTCTCGAGAGCGATCTGCCAATATCCACTTGTCAAGTCGAGGGTACTAAAGATCGTAGCTCCATGGAACGCCTGCATGATTTCTTGTATATGTAGTGGAGATTCATTGTCACCCTTTATGACCGCGTTAATAAACCTAGCATCTAAACAGAGTCTTATCGAGCCATTTTTGCTTTTCACTATCCTCATGGGATTGCAGAATTGACTCGTTGATCTTTCAATCACCCCCAGATCGAGCATGCGTCGAATCTCCTCATCAACCAATGGTCGATAAGCCAACGGAACCGGATACGATTTACGAACGACAATTTTTTTATTCTCTAAGGTTATGCGGTGTTCATACACTGGCGTACAGCCTGGTTTATCTGAGAACAATGACTGATATGTATTTATTAAATGATTAACTCCGGCGGGGATGCGTGGACACTCCATCCCTAAAACAGCGAGCGAACTAGAATTGTCAGATTGATCCCTCTCGCTAAGATTTATTATTAGGTCTTCTTCGTTTGGTATGTGAGCTTTTATAGTACCGCACCGAATATCCCCTACCCTAACGTGACCGACACAATCTGACACCCCTCGTTCGAACGATGTAGTATCCTTTGCGAGCGACTTACCCCGGAGCATAACACTATTATCAGCATAATTAATTATGACCCCATTCCTCTTACACCAATCACTACCTAGCAACAATTGTTGATTCAGACCCGGTCCTATGATAAACGGGTATTCTATAGTTTCACCCTCAATCATCATTACCAACATAGTTTGATGCTTAATTACGGTAGCCCGTTTGCTCACAGCAAGTGTCAATTGAATGCCCGTAACTGGTAAAATCTGCAGAGTTTGGTACGTTTTCAATTCTTTGCACGTATCTTCCGAAATGGCCGATAGCTCGCTACCCGTATCCACTAATGCATCAATATCTATGCCGCTAACTGTCATACTAATATGAGGACACGATTGAATGACTGGAGTCTTCGTATACATATCCCCCTCTTTTCCCGCAATCTCATTGCTCACTTCTTCCATGAAGTCTGAAATCTCCGCACTAAATGCCTCACACGAAGTTATCTGATTTAGGTATGCCAAATGGTTCGACGCGTCACTAGCCTATGGCTCTTTAGGTACATTCATCTGATTGACGTCATTTTATACACAAATACTAGGGGGGGGGGGGGGTTCGTCATATCTGGTAATACTAGTACTGGTGTTACTTGTACGCTACTAGTCTTCACATTCGCCCGGTATCCCCCATTCCTCTGATTTCCTCGAAATTGACCGTTACCTAGATTTTTTTTCTGATTAACGCTCCCATTAGGCTGATCCTGATCACTCGGAGCACGATTACTATGGAATTGATTTCCTATTATTTGTCGACCGCCCCAAATGTACGGAAATAACTCCTCTGCTTCTATTTGATTAACTTTAACTCCCATATTGTCTGCCTGCATTTTTTGATGTGTTATATCTAACTGCGCTAAAGCTTGCACGACCGCCGAAGCTTCGGCAAAATTAACGGTAGACAATGCTATCTGTACGCTCATGGGCATTTGTTGAATTATTGAGTTAATCTCAGTTAAGTTAATCTCATATGGCATCATGGGTGGATCAAAATATTTCGATTTGTTCAATTGGTTATAGAAGTATTCCTGTAAAATCCCCTCAGCCCTCGAGTACCTCCGAAACATCCATTGCGTTTTTAAAACTACTCTAATCGGAATCGAATAGAATTCATCAAGGAATTTCTTCTCAAAAATTACAAGTGATGTTATTATCTCCTTATTTGCCTGATACCACGTTTTCACTTGCCCTGACAGCATACTTTCCAACAATAACATGTTCATATCTATAGGAAAGTTTTTAATTTTTATGTAATCTTTCAATTCCTGCATGAATTCTTTTGGATTTGTATTCTCTTTAAACACCGGAACTTTGGGATTAATGCCTATATTTCTAAATTGATTAGCTGAACCATAAATAATCTGATCGCTCACGCTACTGCCATTCGTATTTGTTGGACTCTCCTGGCCTGCATTTGTATTTGACGAAACTCGTCTTTGCGCTCTGGTCAACGCTTGTTGCATTTGTCGTTTCTGTTCCTCCAAATCATCTTTTGCCGTCATTAGGTTCCGTATCGTCTGACGTTGATGCTCTGCCTCAGTTAAAGCCTCTTCCGACTTCCTCTTTTCTTCCTCCAATAGCGCCCTTAGTTTCTCCAAAGACTCCATTGTTTCCGTTAGGCTCCAAGTAAACTGCAAATGAATTCGAGTTACTTTTATTTTGTGTAAAACCCTTGCAATCAGGCGACCGAATCATGGGTGTTTTTCGTTTACCCTTTTCCGGTAATAATCCCTCTACCTTAACCCCTTTTGTTTGTCGCGTAACTTTGACTATCTTTGGCTGTCCCGACATATACTATACTCTCAAAATCCGAGTTTCTAACTTCACTTACACGAATATCACATCTCTCCTACACAATGTTTTATCGAACATGCATGGCCCGATTTCACTAAACCCTCGTCCCTCAATTTGTCAAATATTCGTGACTAAAAATTTTCTTTTTCTATTATTTTAATTTTAACCTATACACGTGGCACGTTTCGCCAACTTAATCCCACACGAGTCACATATTCCGCATAGTACGCATATTCCGTTGAATACGCGTAACTAAACTTTCCTCAAATTTATCCACACGAGTCACTATATTCCGTTAAATACGCGTAGCTAAACTTTCCTCAAATTTATCCACCCACGTGGCTAAATTTTTATTAGATGTCGAGTGGTTACTGCCTCACTTTGGGCGCCATTTATAGTGTTATTCATGTAATTATTCACTGTATCTTAATTTACAGATTATTTTTACCAATTTGGCCTTTACCTGGATCAATTTTACCAACAAATTGGCACAGCCACTCCAAATGACAATATCAATCGATTGTAGGTTATGGATGTGGCGCATCGCCATGTACAGGAAATAACTGTAAATATTAATTTGGTGGGTGACTTTCACTTCGAGGATTCAACTCAAATAAATTAATCAAGATCATTAGCATTAAATTGGCAATTTATTAACGGACACTTCGTCTCTTCTCGTTGAAATAGTGAGACTTAACCTCAAACACGTGTCGTAACCGTCATTCGATTTTCATTTCGTTCGGTCTTTACAATTAATAATTATGGCGAGATTTTGGACAAATACTCCCCCTTATCTTAGCTATCATACACATAATACAGTACTCACCGACATCCACTGCACATCACATACATACCAATATCAGTAAAGCTCCTTGACCAAATACACCATTACCTTCTACTCCATGAGGCCAACCACGGGAAATTAACTAATGCAAACAAAGATAAATAGGTAACGATTTGTGTGACTTCTGTCAATTCGATGAACCGCGATGACTCTTGTCCACAAATTCAAAATCAAACTAATAAAAGAATGGCTACGATCTCGCAGGTTAGGCGACCATCTTAGTCGACGATTCGGGATGAAGAGGACGAACGTTGCAAAATCAACGTATATATAGCCTCCGGCTTGGCCTTATCCTTCCGCCCTGTTACCACACCATACCCTCGACGTGCTACCCCCTGACTCACCACAATTGCTTCAGTGTTGTTACAAGTCGGGTTTGGTGTAGAAATCTCATCATTTAGGATGTCCTTGAACTTTTTCCAGTCGGTTTTCGCATAGTTTAATATTTTAGATGATTCTGGTGAGATTGGTTTTCCAAAGAGGGAGAAAAACAGTGGTAGGTGATCTGAGGGGGATTCGGAAAGTATGGTGAAATTATTAATGATAGAGATGTTGTTGGTTAATACAAGGTCAATAGTGCTAGCAGTGTTAGAATTATGAGGGTAGTGTGTAGGAACGTCTGGAAAGAGCAGATTAATTTTTTGTTCCGTCAAACAATTTGAGAGCAACTTACCTGATTCGTTCGGCCTTGCAGAGTTCCAAGCGGTGTTCTTCGCATTAAAGTCTCCAACAATAATTGTTGGAGTACTATCGGAGAGTAGGTGCCTCAATAGATTTGTATCTAGTGAGACATCCGGTGGATTATAAATCGAGTAGATCCTCGTTATTCTGTTGTCCACTTGGACCTCTACTCCCACGTATTCAGTGAGCGATAGGAGATCATGCGGAAGAGTTTTATGCCGTAAGCTCTTGTGGAGCGCTACCGCAACACCACCACCTGCTTTGGCCGTTCTGTCTTCCCTGATGAACGAGAAGTCTGGAAAGTTAATTTTCTTCGTTTTGCTGTTCAGTTTAGTCTCTGAAATCAGACAAATTTTAATGTTATTATTATGGACGATGTCTAATAACTCGTCCAGATTGGGCCTGAGCGCAAAAGTATTAATTGCTAATATATTGGTTATGTTTGCGGGGAAATCGTAGGTGTTTGTCATGAGGGTGAGAAAAGGTGAGCATAGGATGCGATGATTGTGATCCTATCAATTGGTGTAAGGGCTGTTTGGAGTTTAGAGCTCATCTCTTTAAGCTCCGAAAGGATTTCGGGAATTCTAAGGGTTGTTAGCTCGTCAAGGACTTGCTTCGCTATAATTATATAGTTTTTAGTGCTACTTAAATAAGATTCCGGAACAAGTTTTTCCATTGGGATGCTCCTATGTTCAGCAGTGGGTGCGGCAACGTTTCTTCTCGAGGTTTCGACCGATGGGAAGAACGAAGCGTAAGTGGGCCTAGACAGGTTGGTGGTAGAAGTCGGAGTTGGCTCCAGGACTGCAGGAGACTGGAGGAAGTGCATGTTCCTTTCCAGATTCTGGATCGTGGCTGAGTGAGGTGTAGCGAGCAAATCGATTGGTTCAAGGCTGGGTCTGGCGGGCTGAGCTCGTTTTTGTTGAGTTTCCATGTGTTTTTGGCGCATGGAACACTCTCTAGAGCTGGCTGTGTGGGCAAGTCCGCAGTTTGCACACTTCAGGGTTTCGGAAGTGCAGGCTTTTACGTCATGGTTTGACGCACACTTTACGCATCTCAGGTTCAGGTTGCAATGTTGGCTTGCATGGCCAAATGTCTGGCACCTGAAGCATTGGGTAGGTTGCTGGGATTTAACATATTTTTCTACCTTATATGTATGGTAGAAAATCGTTTTGATTTCAGCGAAGCTGCTCAAGGTTGTTTCCGGGCCAACCGTGATAGCGACGATCGGTAGTAGCCTGTTTTCTTTGGTGTCACCGTCTTTGTTTACTTTCACGAACTGGCGAACGGAAAGTACGTTGATGCCGTGTTTTGATAACTCGGCTTGAATTTCGTCTTCTGAAAGACTGCTTGGAAGCCCTTTCAGAATATATTTTTTCGGTCGCTCACTTTTAAGACCGAAAGTGTAAAAATTGATGTTTTGCCTTTTCAGGATACTGGCGATTTTGTTGTAGTCCTCGAGCGTTCGTAGATGGACGATCGTGGTACTTCCATTAAATTTCATCTTTAAATTTTTATCTGCGGCGTTGCTTTGCGGAAAATTGATTAATTTTTTGTTTCCAGTTTTGCATTCTCGATGATTAATGGAAGGACAAAAGTTTGTTTTGTAGTCTCTTGAGGCCCATCAGAAGTGTCGGAAGGATTGGCAAAACGAGCGGGAACTGAACTAGTCGAAGGCTTCGTAACGGCTTTTTTCATTTTGTTGGGGGCTTCCATCGGAGGACTCATTTTGGCTTTCCTTTTTGGAGCCAAGGGAATTTTGAGGTTTTTTAAGTTTGACACTTTTGTGCCAAAACAAATACTGGCGGTTACCAAATATGTTTCAAATTTGCGAATTGGAAACTGCTAAGAATTTCAAAACTTGAAGAAATTTGAAAATTTCTAAAATTTTGCAAATTTCGAAAAGTTCAAAAAATTTGGAAATTGTGATGATTTTTGCAACACCAGTATTTTGAGAAATTCATTTCAACATTTGAAACTTAAAATTTGATTTTCTTTTTATTCTAAACTTCCAGAATCTTAACATTGTCGAAATTGTCATAAATTCTAACTTTTTACAATGCACGAAATTTGGAAAATTTCAGGTTTCAAATTCCAACATTTTTATTTTTTTTAGTTTCCGATCGATAATCACTAAACTTGACCTGAGAAATTAACGTTATACAGATATTTAAACATGATTGAACTGAGTATAATATGTTGCTTGATGGTACCCATCTTGTAATAAGAAATATATTCTCTAACTAGCAACTGAAAAAGTTGATTTAGATAAAGGAAAATTTGCGTTGAATTCATATTTCATTGGATTGGTGTACCATTTCCAGTTCTTAATATTAGTTTACTACAAATGGCATTCGCAACAATTCTCTCAAGATGCAATGAATTTCTCGCTGTGACTAATATAAAGGGTAATATAAATGTATATTACCTCCAACAGAATGAGGAACAGAGGAGACAAGAACACATGGCCTGCTTAAACGATTGGATGGTTTGCTATTATATTTAGAGAGCGAATTGATGGTGAGATTTAGATATTTTTCCGTTGAAACGTCAAGTTTCTTAGCATATCAGGTGGCGACGGAATGTATCGAGGGACATTTGGTTTCCTTCAGGATTGGTTGGTTACGGATGAAGGATGGAAAACTCAGAACGGAATGGGGAAGATTTAAGTATGTTTTCTTTAATCTGTCGATTTCATTTGAAGATGCCGAACCCACCTGGGGAACGTATGACGGTGTTGAAGGGGCGAGCTTTTGGTGCATTGAGAAACTGCTTTATTATCGAAGAAAGCATTTAACAGCCATAAAGGCTCCAACGACTTTGTCGCGGGTTCCTGTCATTTGTTGGAGAGCTTTTTGTCAAAAATCACTCCAAGGTATTTTGTTGACGGACTCCATTCAATAGGAATAGAGTAGACTAACGGTTATGATTAGGGGGGGGGGGCGGCTGTAAGCAGCGTGAGAAGAAGATTGTTTCGGATTTGGTGGCATTGATTCCGAAACGCCATCTCCAGTATTAGTCAAGAACGCTTGTGATGAATCTATGTAATCGTGGGATGTGATACGACTGACAACTTTTGAGAATTGAAAAAAGCCAACACCTTCTCCGTATTGTACGATGCAATCAATTGCTGTTCTCCAGGAGTGAGGTCAGTTTTACGAAGGACCCGAGCAAAAGCTGTCGGAGGGGTTGAAAGTACGAAGAGGGTGGTTATTTTCAAAGGTTGCATTTAACGGCCTGCTGAAGAGTAGCGAAGATGTCGGCAGTGCTCATGCGTTTAGTAGCGGCGTTGCAGGTGGTGAAGTTTCATCGGTCGGAAGTGTTTTTGGCATTATTTCAGGAGGGGCTTTTGCTTGAGAGAGACAGCTTCGATAAATGATGCATTATGGGCCATTGCAGTTTGGACGAGTTGGGAAAATGTCCTTTCTGTCTTGAATGGTGGAAGCGACAGTTGGGTGGTCTTGAGAACAGAAGGCGACCAGGGCTCATTCTACGCAGAATCATTTGATAGAAATTGATAGACGCTTGGCCGAAGTTTATCAATTCGATAAACTAACGTACAGTAAGAAAAACCTAATGAGGATCATGATGCTGCGGCGCCGAGTCGATTCAGAGCGGCAGTGAAGGGGGGCGGGGTGATCTCCCATCGCTGCCCACAAAGAGGATAGACTAAAGTAGAGCTAGAGGCTCAGATCTCCGGGATTGCTGGACGCCACATCCCCTCGATTATTTTTGCGTCTTAAGAGTGTAATTATCACATTGAATAAATGCGAGTATGTTGTGGAAAAATTATTGATTAGTAATTTAAATGCTATCTCTCCCATCAAACCGAAAAGTCGAATTATTATCTCAGCTACTCCCTATGAAGTTTCACTTCTGTCGCGTGTCTTCATGACACACCGTATTTTTTTTCGGAGATGCGAATCGTAGGGTCTATACGTCTGGGTTTCTTCATCATATGCGGAATTACAGATGGACAAGGATGATTCCTCAGGAGAGTTCGATAGAGAGTAATGAATTTTCCTACGCTTATTGGAAGAAGAAGTTGGGATTTCAAATTTAAAACTATGGGTCATGTGCATTCCCATTTTGTATGAGATCACTGACTCAGGAATATTTGGATTTATTAAAGGGCCGTTGAAAGAGCAACCTTGGATTAGATTGACGGAGAGATTTTCGTTGAGCTGGATGAAAGAGCAACTTTCTCGTTGATTCAAGGGATTTGTATTAAGGGACTTGGTTGACGGGGTAAGCTTATTGTCTATGAGAAGGGGAACGTTGATTGGGCTAGCAGGAGGTGGGCTTAGCGTTGATTCGAGATAACATATTGGTTGCATTGGTTAGAGGAGCAAACTTGGCGTGGGTTAGAAGGGGAATTCGGAAAAATGAAACAGACATCGGATGTTGGCAATAACGGTCATTAATTGATCTTAGCTAAGGGAGGGATGAGGTAAAGTTGCTAATTGGCTGAAGGAGTCAGTTCCGCCCCAGAGACCCTCAGGGCGGAGACCATGGGTTGAAATGCCATATTTGAAAAAATATTGGTTTAGATAGTGGTTGTACTCATAGTTCTCTGCACTGCGAAGGTATCTGTGATGACTGCGTTGAGGACAGCGCGATCTGCTTCCGAGTACAACAAAGTTAAAACGTTAATCATGATTGTATGAGAAGATGTTTCTCTTTCCGGAAAACCCCGCTGCCGGACTTGGAGCAAATTTGCATTGCCATTGGAACACAAAGCTGAGAATTTTGGACCTTTATTGCACTCAGTTAGTCAGAAGACTCAATAGAACGTACCGGTGAAGGCCCGCTCTAATTGGCTCCCTGATAACACTGATCACTCTATGCAGCACGCTGGTTAACTGGCTCCCTTACTGTATCCCTCCTAGAGTACAGCATGCCGTATGTGAAACTCACAACTCAATAGGAATATCATGAAGGATGTTAATTTTAACGATTACATAATGTAACGAACTATTGGTTTGTGATAACTAAAATATGACACAAAAGTTGTTGACTGAATACTTTCAATGAATCTAGTGAATACAGCATCTATTGTTGTACCGTATTTCGTTGTCGATTTGTTCGGATCATTATTCATTACTAGATTTAATTTTTCGCGCAGGAAATTCACCAATGGCTGCGAATTCACGTCTTGAAAATTACAATTGAAATCCCCCCCCCCCATAATTATAGGTATTGTGTGTAAATTACTCCCTGCAAATTGTGATCCATGTTTCGAATAAATCATGAGTGATCTTGCAAGAAATTCAATAATATCTTTCATACTTTTCCCAGGAGATATATAAATAGCTATTAGTACTAAATTTTTCCCATCTTGCAGTTTAAGATGAGAAGAACAGATTTTCTCAATTTGCGTCAAATCTGCAGTGATTGCGTCTAATTCATTTCTTCTAAATTGTAATGAAATATTGGAAGTTGTTAAATTCGTTAGATCTCGTTGATTCTGTAGAATTGCGACTCCGCCATGGCTATAATTCGGTCTCTGAAATTGAGCCACGCAATTAAAATGAGGCTCATCAGTGTGTTCATGACTATTCATTTTAGTTTCTGATAACATTAATATATTGGAATTTTTCAGAACGGCATCGGCAATATCAAGGGCATGTGCTCTTATACTGTGTACATTTAGAGTAACCAAAGATAATCCTCTGTTTGAAATGAACTCTCTGATATCCATGACAGCTGTCTGTAGTCTGTTGAGAGACAATCGTTTGAATTCTGCAATTAAATCTCGATTTGAAGAGTCGTTTCTGTAACCATGGTGAAATTTGAACTTTGACTGATCATTCTCAGGCGTGGTTATATAAAGTCCCTCTAGGTTAGTTACTCGTGACAATGCTACGCATAGAAGTGATGGAGAATGTTTATTTTCATATTCATAAACAATGTCTTCGAATAAGCCACCTTGCGATTTATGAATACTCAATGCCAATGCTGGAATCAACGGAAAGTGACATCGTTTAGCATTTATAGTTTTGTTACGATTCATTGGAATGCTAGTATTCCTTCGATTAATGGGCACTACTTTCCTGCTGAGATTCAACGCCCTACCATCTGCAGCAGCTTTTCTCTTTATTTTTCTTCCACAAATTCTAGCCAAACTCTACTAATTTCATTATTATCATCATATTCAAGATGCACTAGCTTACCCATTGAACCATTTGACAAACCGTCGTTGACATCAATGTTTGTCGTTATCATATACATTTTATTGATTACAAAAACTATTTCATAAGGCAATACTCCTGTGTCAATGACTTTCATTTTATGCAGTTTTTGTTTCATCAATCCTTCTTGCTCAACACCTTGACACCCAATGATTTTATCTGTAGCGATTGAAATCACTTTATCTTCCACATTTCGTAATATTTCATTATTATATTTGTCTACAGAAGCGTTTGTAAAAAACAACCTGACTCCATCAGGACATCGCTCCTTAGCTATTTCCTTGAGACAAAATCTACTCTCTATTACTCTGACTTCATCATCATTTAATTTAGTACCATCACCTATTTTTGTAAGTATTGCAGAAAACTGTACGTCATTTTGTCGCATGACTTGTTTGAAGTCATAGAATTTTAGTCCTCTCCACAATTTCGGACCAATTGCTCTTTGGGCAAGATTTCCAAATGGCTTGTATACGAGTGTAGCTCGTACGGGCGGTAACTGCCTTAGATCACCTACAAAAATCACGTCTAGTCCGCCAAAATTTAAATCGTGATTTTGAGTAATTTGTTTGAGTCTGTTATCTAATTTGGCTAACAGTTCAGCACCAATCATACTAACTTCGTCCACAATTACGACTTTCATTAGTGTCCTGTACAATTGCAGGTTCTCATAAGATAATGGTGTCATAAATGCTGACAAAGTGATTTTAAAAGCAGTGTGTACACTTTGACCGTCTATTGCTACAGCTGCCTTTCCAGTTGATGCGCATGTTATATATGCATTGCAGTATCCATCAGGTCCAGAAAATCGATTGTAAATCTCCATCGCTAATCTAAGAGTCCAAGGTTTGCCGCATCCGGCTCGGCTTGTGAAAAATATTTGTAGAGGTTGTAAGGGGATTTTCCCGGGTATTTCACCAGGACAATCCACCGAACTACATGGTGCCGTCCCTAACGCACATAGTTTGGCGCCAGTCCAACTTTTCCGGAGTTAGACAGAAACCGGCCTCTGGGGAAAATTTTCTACCCAGAGGACTTGCGACGTGGCCTCTCGCAATGCCGAGCTAGTATCAGCTTGTCACGGTAGAGGGGCGAGGTCCACCAAGTCCGGAGTGTATCATGAGTCGGTGCCACGCGCCTTTTCAGGACGTGGCATAGCAACAACGTATAATAGCCTTTTTTACGGGTATTAGCCGGGCTTTCCATTAGAGATATTTCTATCCCTAGGATGGTTCTTTCTTCTCCTAGGTAGCTCGACTCTAGGAGAAGGTCCGGATCACTTGCGTATCCTTCGGGACCCCTCAGGGCTTGGGACGTCAAGAGGCTGATCTGACCAAGGGGTTATCTCTCAACCTCCTTACGACCACCCACACTCTTGACCACCAATTACCGCACTATCAACGCGAGTTACTTGCCCTTATTGCTAACCTGGTGGTGCGTGTTCTGACTGCCAGAATCTCCTTATGCCCGTCGACCGAATCACGGCTCACTCAGGGGTTCAATGGGGGCTAAGATAACTCTGAGAAGCGAGAGGTTTGTATCTCTCGTCTCAAAGAATCCGTTTTCTCTAATCGGGAGATGCGGGTGCATCTCCCTATGCTCGCCACGATCGATATACTCGAAGGGACGCCATTTTCCTGGCCTTATGCAAGCCAGTGCCACTAAGCCCGCTCTCACCGAGGTTTGCAACCACTCGGCTCAAGCGTCCGCGTTCGACTCTCATGAAATCTCCTAGAGCCTTTCTCCCCCCTAGTCTGGATATCTCGGCGGCAGTGGGAGCTACGTTACCCCACCACGGCTAATCAACCCGACGGGATCACAGGGGGCGCTAGTCGTTTCACCTAGCCCCTCGGTCACTAGTCTACCTCGCCATGGCCTGTGGATCCGCTAGGTTGGGATGCCTGTACGTCGGCCTTTAACTCTCCGCCAACAGAGCGGAATCCCCATATGGCGATCATCTAATAACGTCCTCCAGACGATGGAGCGCTGTCTCACCCAGACCCGCTTACCCACGTCCTTCTTTGATCCTAGCATCTTCCCACAGCCTTGTTTCAGCTGCTCCCAGATGGCACTTCATCCGTACTTTACAGTTTTGAATGTCATATTTACGGGGGTTTCAACCCTAACGAGAAAATCTTGTTACACGGTGTATCTGGTTCTACCAAAAGATGATGAATCAGGTGTATCAAAAATTCCTTCTGCTCTTTATTTGCTAATCGCATTTTCTCGCAAAATTCATCAAGAGGCATCAAGTTTTCTTTTCTCCTAGCAATAGCTTCCAGTGCGCTGAGACTGGCGATTTGCAAATCCATATTAACAGTCTCTTGTGGGTCTGCCAGCAAACGAATTCTGGATGTTCATCCATGACTTCAATAATATTTCGCTGCTAATTACTGATACCTCTGTTTGTTTTATTGACATATTCGACTACATACTGTGCACAAGAATTCCTCTAATATTATTTGGAAGCCGATGTTAGATTGTAAAATATTGAATACAAATGGATTAAAGGCGTTATGCCATTGTTCTGAAGGTTTCCGTTTAAGGAAAACTCGTGGTCTGTTTATCCCTGCTCTACGAATGGCGACGATGTCAAGGCCCCCCTAAAATTGCCCCCTAAATATTATAAGATAACTATTAAACTGCCACCGCTGGCCTCCCAACTATCCCATGGAAATCCCCCTTACGCCCCTTTTCCCCCTGTCGCGCCTCCGAGCGCCCAGTACGTCCGGGCACACACAAACACACAGAGGACAATAGAGGACTACTCTGCATACGATAAACCCGATGATTGGGTCAACTAGAGCCTAAGCGACCCGAAGCGTGCCCCTCTTCTCACCAGGAATACCGAGGATACTCGAAGAGAGCCCTATCGAAGGATGAAATAGGAACGATGAGTTAGGAGTGTTGTCCCGAGTGGTTTTTTCGTAATAATAGTTAGCAATGATGGTGCCATATTAATTAATTGGGGAGGAAACGTATCAGGAGAATCTGAGGACCCATGAAGTGCGATGCCAGGAAGCAGGATTGGAGATACAGGCCCAGAACATTAACCCACAACCAGCAAAAGATGGAATTGCATCTCAACAAGCCGTGAGTACCAGCGTTTGTGCCAGGCCGATATTTCCCCTAAAGAATTCCCCCTTCACCTATTGTTCCTTCCCCCCAGCGGTGAGCCAGCGCGGATGAGAATCTTTATGAGCCGCACTGATCATTACATAAGCTTTGGATACCTAATTGTAGGCCGACGAGCCATTTAGATAACCCCGAGTATTTTTGTTCCTATTTCCCTTAACTATTCGAGACACCCCTTGACGTCTACGAATACAGCCAGGCCTTACCCGTTTTCCCCCGAGAATTCAGCCAGCCGGCATAAAACGCTCTAAAACGACAGTTGTATGAGAAACTGTATTATTATTTATAATATACTCTACTTTTTATTATACTTCTGCCTCTTTTCCATTATCTCCCTCCGTTTTCTCTATATTAGATTATACGATGCTATTAATAGGTATCATGAAAATCGGCATCGTTACAGAATATTGTAGTTGTGCTGATCTGACGTAATATTATTTTGCGTATAAAAATCGTCCATATCTTTATGATTATAGTTTTCCAGGTTGAATTTGACATCTGAATATTGTTTTCGATAAATATTATAATTTTCCTCTTCTTTCTTCATCGGCGATAATATATCTGTCTTTTTCGCTGGCATAAATGGCGCCTCAAATCTGAATTTTTTGTTTTGTTTATTCCACATTATTTTCTTATAACACGTTTTTTTTTCCTCCGTCCCTCTCATTTGTACGCTCCCGGTAGCGGCCGTGTAAGCATTCCTTCAGGGGGCGTACCGGACACCCACCCATGCGGCTGGGGCCGACTTTCGCCACTTTTAGGCCATCGTATTTCTCAACACAGGGTAAACCTCCAGAAACCCCTGTGCTACGATGGCCGGCGCCTATGATGGAACCCGCCATGTTTACTAACATGGAACCAGCAACACGTTTACTAATTTATTGAAGTAAATGGCACAAGTGACTGGATCTTCATTCACAAGATTACTTCTTTCCATTGGATTTAACTGTTCTATGACTTCCTTTGGCACACAGGTGTTGTGGTTTTGCAATTTATATAATATGGTTAACAAATCAGTCCACTTAATTTCATTAGCACTGAGTGTTTGAGTAGGTTTCTCTAATTGTCTTATCATTGCGAAAAGATCTCTTTTCCGGTCAGCCCAATACCAAGCAGAATTAGGAATACTTCCAGGAATGCGACATTGGATTCGATACAGCTATTTATGTACTCCTCCTGCATAATTTGTTCCTTAGGTATAACTGTGTTCACTCCAATATGTTTGAATACCACTGTAAGGCAATCCCTGACTCGTAGTCGCATAATTTTCATGGCTAAGTATAATATGTGATTCGGTGTCGCACCTCGTCGGTCAGCTCGTCGCAACTCACTGGTGGCTTGCATAAATGGCGTGACTGGAATTTTGTATTTTCGAAATTGTCCCAAATATATTCCTGGAAAGGATAATTCTTCAGCGTATTCATCAAATAATAAGCTGATAGGACTTTGGTTTTCTCCCGGAGCACCACATAAGTATTTATCTTTATTCCACAATAAAGTTTGCTGTTGAGCTGTGAGAGTTTCCTCGATGGGTATATTTTCGCTGACTTCATCGATGACAACTGCCTGAGTTCTAATATTATCGAAGAAACATTCGTTAATTTCCATGCCTTCGTGCTTATATAAAGGAGTTTCAACCAGATACCGTAGCCAAATTTTTAGATGATATTTCTTAACTAATCCGCGCAAATAGCTACTTTTATGGATCAATTTTTTTTGGATATGTCCATAAAAAGAATGTTCATCGTCTAGTTCGCGGGGTAAATATCTAATCATTGTATCCACTTGTACCGGAACATTAATTACCTGTCCATAAATTTTGTATTGTCCTTGTTCACCATAATGTCTTAATCTCTTAATCTGCATAAATGGAATTCTCGGAGCAATGAGACGTTCGGTAATAATATCTAACTTTGGAAGATGTGGTGGAAAATCCGGATATTTGAAGCCATTATACGTTGATAAGCTTGGGATTTTTTTTTATAGCTGCATAAAAACGTTGAACAGATGACAACTGCTGAACCGTCTTGATAATCCTATTCCGATGAATTTCCAGTGGTTAATTTTGTGACAATTGTATTCAATGACTTGACGTGTATGTATGTAATGTGATACTTTACCTTGATAATTTTGCTGATAATATGGTTATCGTCTTCTTTAACTGATTTCAAATCTTTCTCGAACCACAGTCGCTCACAGATTTGACGTATATGAGCAAATTTATTTTCCCTAAACTGATTATAAAATTTAAGTCGAGCTACGACGTGCTTGTCATAATTGGAATATTTATGTGTATGGGCAGGTGTCCGGTTCGTATTGTGCTCTCGATTATCCGCCGTTTCTGCTTCTTGCGGAACATTCTCTCCACTGAAAACTATTGCGATTGTAATGTTTTCGATTATTGTCACTATTACTGATCCGGTTATGCAGATAATGTATATAATTACTTGTTGTCCGGCACATACTTTTCAACTTCTTCCTCTTCTTCTTGAAATGCATCTTCCTCCATCACATCGTCAATATTTGCATGCCTTGCGTAGTCAAAGGATCCCTGATTCTGGTTTTAACGAGTATCTTGTTGCGTTGATTGACTTCTAATTCGTAATATTTCATAATCAATAGTTTCTTGTCTTTCACTGTAATTTACCAAAATCATGTTGTCAAATACCTATTTCTATTGTTCCTAATAGTCATTTTTCGTGCATAATTGAATATTGTTAAGTACGACCTTCGTTGTCTAATATATCCTTCGGTCTTATTGGTGTTTTGTTGACGTTCAATTGGTTTGTTTACACGTAGATTTTTAGACGTGGCTGCATGAATCAGTGCTACTGTTTGTAATTGGTTACATTCATGGCTCCCGAGTTCAATCCTGGTTGAACGTTAGTTCCATTTGATCATTTTCTCCACTCTGTTGGCTTACGAATTGTACTATTCCATCGTAATTCGTATTTTCATCACGTGCCCTGGAAACCATAATTTTTCTATATACTGTTGGCTGAAATCAATCCGAGTTGGTCTCACTAGTGTCACGAATCCCTAAATTTCTTGTTAATTTTTTCTTTTTCCATTTTAAAGTAGCTTCCCTGTCACATACGCGAGATGGAGCTAGTTATTCATTTGAATATCGGCTTTTTTTTTATTTATCGAATTATTTAAATTTTTATGAACAAAATTGATTTTTGTTTTTTTTTTTCAAAATTTTTTAAAAATTATATAAAATGTAAAAATATCCAAAGTTTATGAATAGCAAAATCATCCAAATACCAAATTACTATTGAATTTTGGTTGTTTCGCGGTCATGTTCGAAATATTCGTTTGAAGATGGAGAGGTTATAGCGTTCACTCAAATGTTCTGGTCTTTAAATTTCCTCCCGCCAGTCGATTGAATTTACAGCGTTGCCAGGTTGATTTTCAAGGAAGTCAATTGACTAACTGAATTGTGATTTTGCAATTAGAAACAATAGGCAACTTTGATAATTTTCATACTCATAACCCTTACAATTCATATTAAAAATTTAGCAATAGCGACAAATTTTTTCTAAAATTGTTTAATTTTTCTACACTCATCAATGTTAGTGGTACCTGGGGAGCTACTTTAAATCTGAATTTTGTCACCAATTATTCTCAACAAATTACCTTTGATTATGGAGTATTCGATCTTCCTCGGCCGGCGACTTTTCCAATTTCTTTCTATCTCCCCATGCTTTTAAATTTGCTGCTGATTTTTCTTTTGGCTCTGCTGAGGGGGGCGGGCGGGGGTAAATTATGATTGTAGGATGGTGAGAGGGAAGATGGTGAAGATCTTGCTGGTTCGGACGAGTATCATATTTTTAATCCTGATACCTTGACGAAATTGTATATAATATAAGAAATTTTTTCGTTATGGGGAAAAATTAGATTATTTATGTTTACTCAATATACTCAAATATGTTTAACGTTCGGAGAGATTTGATGAGTGTTTTACGCTCATTTTTTAAGTTTGGAGGCGTGCAACGTCTATAACGCTTGAACGCTTAAACGCTGTTGTACAAAAGATTAGGACCAAGGTCCACAGATTTTCAACAGCGAGAAAACAGCTTCTCTCACGCATACATAACAAAATAGCTTGAGTAATCAAACAAAACAGTAGAACAAAAAATAATAATAATAAGATTAATGAAAATAGAAAAATAGAAAAGTAGAATAAGTAAGACTACCGGGCCCTCAAGTCAGAGAGAGAGATATTGATTGATGATGGTTTATTACTGTACATTATGTTGTACAAAAAGAAGGACCAATGGTCCGAGGAAAAAAAAGCAAAATTATAGCAGAAGACAGAAATGAATAAAGTAAGAATACAAGTAACAGTAAGCAGAACTACATAAGCAAATGCTACAGCAAGTAACAGGCCCACAGCTAGTAACACCAGCAAGTAACGCCAGCTAAGAGCACTAGGAGACCGAGGAGATATCAAAGAAATAAAGAGTAAGTCATGCAGAAAAGAGGCAATAGGCAAAAGGACACGAGGGCAGTTTAGGGGTCTAGCATATAGTCCCTAAGGACAGTCCGCAGTGCCACCTTGAAAGAAGGGAGGGAGGGGCTATCACGCACAGAGGAGGACAGTGCATTCCACTGGTGAAAGGCCGCTACATGAAAGGAGTTACGTAGAGACTCCGTCCTAAACGGTTTGATAAGGAAAGGAGGCATCTCAACCCTAGTCGGTCGTGCACTGTGGTTGGCAACAAAGAAGGCAGCAAGGTAGCTAGGTTCGCCACTGTGCACAATGCTATATGTGAGGCAGCCACGAAAGTAGTCCCTGCGAGCCTCCGAGGTCAGCCAACCAAGCTGCTCGCGATAAGGGGAGATATGCTCATCTTTCCTAGCCCCAGTGACATACCTAACACCTATGTTGACAAGACGCTGGATCCTGGTGGACAGCTCACCAGACAGGCCATCATAAACAAGGCAACAATAGTCAAGTGCAGGAAAAATTAATGCCTGGACAAGGTGTTTGCGAAGTCCAGGAGTGGTACTTGCACGGAAAAATCTGAGACGGTACATTATAGAGTTGACCCTCTGCGAAATAGAAGCCACCTGACTTCTCCACGTGAGCTTACTATCTAGCACCACCCCTAGACTGCGCACCGAGCTCTCAAACGGAACCACCTGCCCCTCAATGACGAGAGATAGCCCCGACAGCGAATAGATATCATTGACATACGCCTGAGAGCCGAAAATAATTGCCTTAGTTTTAGCAACATTCAGCCTCAGCCGATTGTCACGAGCCCAGACTCCAATGCCCACAGCCAAATCACTCATCATGGAGAGAGCAGACTCAAGCTCACACCGCGGGAATCGTAGGTACACCTGGAGGTCGTCCGCATAAATTAAATGTTCAATACCAGGAGCTAAGTCCGCACAAACATCATTGATAAATATGAGGAAAAACAACGAACCCCTGCGGCACACCACGATTCAAGCCACGAAAAAAAGACATGCTGTTAGCACCACCTAGTGTCGCCTGGCGACGATCACTAAGGTAAGATGCAACCCAAGTGATGGCACTAGACGAGAAGCCTACCCCATGAAGCTTCTGAAGTAGCAGCAGTGACAAACAGTGTCAAATGCCTTGCTAAAGTCAAACAGAAGCAGCATAGTCAGTTGGCGTTGGTCTATACCAACATGAATATCATCCGTCAGCTTGAGCAGCGCCGTCTGAGTACTATTGAAAGGCCGAAATCCTGTCTGCAGCGGATCCAGGGTAGCACGAACGGTGAGAAAATCCATCATTTGCCCGGCAGCCAGTTTCTCCAGCACTTTCGGCAGAAAACACAAAAGACAAACCGGTCTATAATCATTGGCAGATGAAGGATTCTTTACCTTGCCAATAGCAACTACCAAGGATTTCTTCCATATGGTCGGGAAGGAAGAAGACGAAAACGACCTGTTGAAAAGGAGTCGCAGAAATGGCCTAAGTAGGGGAAGGGCTGCTACTACTACCGCTGCTACTACTACAGAACCCTTGGCCTCAGTGGAGAAATGCATAGTCGCATTTCTCACCTCATCAGCCGTGACTGGAAAGAAAAACCCAAGGCAGCAGTAGAGTCATCCCAGTGGATAGACCTGAGGTAGTCAACTAGAGGAGGTTCTCCAGGATCATATGCCACTCCCGCATAGTGAGCATTTAACATCTCAGGATCCAAGTCCGCAGGCTCCCCTGCAACAAAGGCCACTCCAAGGTGCATCAGTTCCTTCCAGATCTGAGCCGGTGAAGTACAGGAAATCAGCCTGTCCTGGAAAAACTTCTGACGAGCCGCCTCGACCTCCCGATGCGTCACATCACGAGCCCCTCGGTAGTTGGAGAGAGCACGATTAGTCAAGAATAGCCGTGAACCAAGGTTTGCGAGCAGACCGTTTTCTCACGGTCTTCATGGGCACAGCAATCTCAATGGCCTCACCAACATGAGAGAAAAGACCCAAGGAGGAGAGCCATGTCCTCCGAAGAGGATGCATCATTCAGGGGGACCGACCAATCACAGGCTAGCAAATGGGCAGAGAAAGAGAGAGGGAGAGAGAGTGATGTGCTGTATGCAGCGTCGGTTGGGTCTAGTGGAGGGGGTTGTTAATGGTACGGTGACGCTACCGATTTCACTTTTTCTCGGCTCACTCCCCATCTTCCAAATGCGCTATAGAGGGGGAAGTTAACAGTACGGTGACGCGCACGATTCCACTTTTTTTCCATTCACTCCCCATCTTTTGAATAAGATTTATACGTGACCCACCGACCGTCCGTTTAAATTCATTTTAATTTTCCATAGTGCACTGTGATTCGATTAATCTCTTTTTTCCTCTCTCGCTCTCTATATGCATATATATACATATTAATTTGGAAAGACGGGTGTAATCTTCTGTTTGTTTTTTATTTTTCACCACGATATATACGTTAGCAAACGTTTCTTGGCGTGCAACGCATATAAGGCTTCTACGCTAAGCGACAGAGAGAGAGAGAGAGAGCAAAATCAAAGAATGACAGAGATTTCTGTTGCGCGCGCATCTACGACGCTGTATGCAGCGTGACTTGGGTCTAATGGAGGGGGGAGTTAACGGTACGGTGACGGTTCCGATTTCACTTTTTCTCCGTTCACTGCCCATCTTTTTGAATAAGTTTTATACGTGATCCACCGACCGTCCATAAAAAAGCTTCGCTTCAAAAAACGTAAATCGCTACGTTGGTTGCTTCGGAAACGTTAAGAAAAGTTTGCTGGCCACACACACACATACACGTATACAAACACTTTTCGGAAAACGACTCTGGCTGATGTGAAACGTCGAGAAAAGTGAAAATATCATGAAAATTTCACTCTCGATTTTCGGGGTCATTACAATAACTTCCCTATATCTGAAAGTTAATAAGTTGTATTATACTGTTGTTAATCAACGCATTCATGCAATACAGTAGAAATCAACATAATTTCAATGGTCGGAAAAAGCAATTACAACCACGTAGGAATTACCGTTTTGATTTATCTGGTTACCATCAAAGCCAAAAATCAACTGAGAACTAATAGCTTCGTAGATCTCTAAATTGTGATATTTTTGTTCCTAGCTTCTAAAATTCTGCGAGTTCCTCGAAAACGTCAAAACTCAAAATGGAGTAGAGAGCAGATAGAACCAAAGAAAACACCGAGTGTCATTTAAAAACGCCAACGAAACGATTCCCTCTCACTTTTAAAATAATTATCATTCCGTCAGAATAGAATACATGGAGAATTCAATTCTCTATCGATGAGAGATCATTTTGTGCCTGGATGTTAATTGAGGGGGCAGCGACGATTTTTCAATTGGCCCAACAGTAGGTTTACCACAGCAAATTTACATTTCCGACAGTGTTATTCTGCTGTTCGAAAGAGCAGGCGATGAAATCGTTACCGGTAGTTGGAGAATTTTATTCTTCATCGATTGGGCTTCATTCTGTTTCATGATATCAACGGAAGGTTGCTCATGGAGTAGCCACCTGTACCGACATACGTTTTCGGTGGTTTCCTGTGTCTTATCATACGAATGCAGTGGAGCGTATGGTCCATAAATTATTCGATTGATTTTTTCGCAGCCGCTCGACTTCCCCACTGTAATAAATTGGCTAACAAATTGTCAGTAAACAGTGAGTGCATTGTTGACTGGGCACTGTTGTCATTCCAAAATTTAAACTAGTGGGCGGGATGTATTGTGCCCTCAGTGAAGGACACACTGTAAACTTCCCGATTTGGTAACTCGAGTTTTAGAGATCATGTCTGTTTCAAACATTTACGAGACTTCTCACTTGAGTATTTATTGATTTTTTTTCCATTTCTGTATATGTCGCTGCCTTTTGTGATTTTTTTCATAATCAACAGATAACTGCCGCTCTCACATTAAGGCCATTTACTTCTCATTGAAGCTTTGAGTCTCATTGAAGCATTGTGAACCCACGAATATACAACTATTTTTCGCGATCGGCGCCGTCATCTTGGAATGAGGGAATGAGGGTAAAAAAAACGACCAATTTTCAAGTATACAGATCGACTGAAACTCGAATTCTAAGTCGCTCCATGTATACTTGTAGAGACCAAGTGTAGAGACCAATTTTTGCGAACGCCGCCGCCATGTAGTCTCCATTTATGCACTCATCACATGAACTATTCAGTTCTAACAGCTCTACCACCTTAATTATGCACATTATGGGAAAAAGTCAGAAAAAATTAAATGTAGATCTTGCTACGAGGAATAATTTACGTTAATAATTTTTTTCCCTAGCTCCAACCGTTTACGAGATATAGCGTTATGAACAATTGAAATTATTAATAACAATATGTATTCTCAACCAATATCT
This sequence comes from Asobara japonica, assembly GCA_026005395.1. NCBI lineage: Eukaryota > Metazoa > Arthropoda > Insecta > Hymenoptera > Braconidae > Asobara > Asobara japonica. The sequence goes on along the minus strand of BQMI01000246.1, from coordinate 1,050,719 downwards.
ATCAAAAACTAATCAGGGCTGAGCTACATTAAGACGCGTCGATTGAGACCTCGATGGCTCCGATCGGTGTACCATTCGTGAGAAATCGTTGACCAAAATTTCGGACACATACATACAAACATGCATATACACACACACACACGCGCACACAGACATTGACTCAGAATTTGTCAGAGATCATTTTGGTACACTCAATTCCCCAGTTATAGGCCGAAATGAAAAAGTTTAATATCGGGGTGATTACAATAACTTCCCTATCCACTATCCCTATGAAATCAACGACTACCGGGAGCAGAACCCTGGCGAGCTGTACGATAGCGAACCATGTAAATGGGCTTAGCCTTATTAACTTCACGATTTTTCGGGAAGTTATTGTAATGCCCCCAAAATCCAAATTTGTTATTTCATTATCTAACGAGGGTGTTAAGTATGCCAAAATGATCCCCGTCAAATTCTGAGTTGGCGTCTGTGTGTGTGTGTGTGGGTGTGTATGTATGTATGTATGTATGTATGTATGTATGTATGTATGTATGTATGTATGTATGTATGTATGTATGTGTACAAAATTTTGCGCAATGATTTCTCATGAACAAATGAAATTGTGGAAGATTCCAAGGTCGCGTTCGAAGTGGTTCCATATAACTTAGAACTGATTAGATTTTTCATGAAAATGCTATTTTGAAGCCTGAGCTTCGAAGACTTCCCTCATAAAAGATGACATGGGCGTCACAGCTTTTACGTTTTGCATATTGGGAAATCACAGAGAAAACAGCGGAAAAATTGATAATTCTTTTCGCAAACCCCTGGTTTATGTCAAGATTATCATCATCGAATTTTAACGTCTTGGCAGAATCACTCAATCTTTCCGAATAGCTCTCAGCCCCAAATCGGTTTTGGTCTCGTCTCTCTGATTCACGGAGGGTGTGCCGCTTCGTTGGATACAATTTTTTTCTACCCTTCCTCCCACTATACACTTTATCACACATCCTTAGTTTATATTAGTTGAATCACTCGAAAAACAGCAATAGACAAGAATGTAAGTGATGAGTTGGCGATGTATATTATAATGTATGCAACGAAATTTCTACTGCGGGACATGTATACCCCTTAACTGCATCTGTGAAAGTCTCAAAGAAGGTAGAAACGCGGAAAGTTGGCATATCCCACGCAGAAAACGACTCGGAGCAGGTGAGCGCTCCGAAGTGATTGGCTAAAAGGTCGAAATTTCAATGGAAAAATATTTTTTCGCGTATGAGAGTGTTCCGGTGGTATTGCCCCCTAAAGCGACGATAATGAGTGGTTCTGTGATGAAATTTAAAAAATTTTGTTATTGCTCAGATGGGGCACCTCAACAATTCAAAAATGTTAATTTGTGACGCATGCATGATTATGGAGTTGTTATGGAATACAAGTTTTTCACTACTGCCCACGGAAAAGGTCCATGTGGCGGAATCGGCGTTCCATTGAAGCGAACTGCTTCACGTGCCAATTTGTGCATACCGATTGACTGTCAAATCACTAAAGTCATGGACCTTTCATGTGGGCCTCTGATAGTCACAATATTCTTACAATATCGGTCGAAATTGCCTCACTCGACGTGTATCATTTAACGATATGAAAGGTTCAATAAAAACCCTTTAAACTCATGACCTGATGCCATGTCAAGACGATAGTTTAAAAGCCAAACGGTACTCACTTTGCAACGATGTCGACATTGACCAAATCGTTAAATCCACCATTATTAAAGCAATGTGTTTTTATTATTTATTTTCACGATAATGCGACAGTCGCGAATGGAGTATTAACATTTCCGTGTTCACTCTAGTGAGCCGTTATTATTCAGAACAAACTATGGAATCATTCATTGCGATAATATTGAAGATTTTCTCATTTGATTACAGAAAATGCAAGAATTGTATTTTTGTTCATTTCACGAATGTTTTGCCGATGCCATTTTCATCGAGATTTATCATTTTTTTGTTCACATGCTCGGAAATAGGCATGAGATGCTGAAAAGATATATCAGTGATAGATTTTGAATAGAGATTCCCGTAATTCCTGTAACTTCAAAAAATCCTAAGAAAATTCCCCTCAGATTTTATAAAAAAATCTATAACTGATCGTAAACTAAAGTAGATGTCGATATAAACAATGGCGTATTTGAGATAGTTCTATTTGTTTATAGAATTTTTGTATCAACAAAAACAAAAAATATGAATCTTTTTTCCACTGAGGAATGACTATAGGCATCTTCATGAAAAACCGAGACCATGAGGCTCCCAGCTCACCGAGTTCACATGGAATGCCCCATATCCAGAAAAGCGATGTTGCTGAAATTTGAGATTTTGTGTTATGAAATTTAATTATCTTGACGTTGCACATTTGAAAAAACCCGTACAATTATGTACAGTTATAGAACGATTTTGGCTCATACTAGTCGTATTTGCATTGTAATATAATTAATTATTGTAAAGTTCATTTCTATGAAGAGAGTTCATTTTTATTGACGCAAATCAAAATAAGAATCAACGAATCATGCAGTGGAGTTCAGTTTTTTTCCAATAGCTGTCCTGTGTGAAAGGTTTTTTTCGCGTGTGTAGGAACTGAATCTTATTAACAACATAAAAATTATGAAAGCTTATAGAATATGGTCTCTGAAGTCATCGTTTCGAATGGGAAATTCGAGATGTTAATGCCATAAGATCAATACATTGTGCTTAACACAATTTTAATTACCATTAAATGGAATGGAACTTAGTGCCATGACGTATATGTCTGTAGCACTACATATAAAGATACTTCGTATACATTTGATATTTCATATACATTTAAGTGATATATCTTGAATTGGCACCCATTGAGTCAACCATATCCAGTAGTTCACGGATTTTTGCATCTTGACTCAGACTCAGATAGTTTTCATATCAGAAAGACTCACCAAGGAGTAGAATAATTTTGCGTTCATTTACATTTGTTAAGTTTCAAATAATGGTTTTCTATGTTTTATATTTTTAACTTCCCGATCTAGGGAAGTTATTGTAATGACCCCGAAAATGAAAAGGGCCAGATCGATGAAATTCTCACGTTTCTCGACGTTTCACATCATCCCGACATGATTTCAGAGAAGTGGTCGTGTGTGTGTGTGTGGACAAAAATTTGTTTAACGTTTCCGGAGGAACCACCGGAGGGATTTTCTGCTTTTTTTTTTTTTTTGATCGACGCGTTTCAGTGGTATCCAGGACCCAAAGGAGGGATTTTTCCAAAACCGGCGTCGTTCAATTGTTATTAACAAATTCAATTGTTTATATCGCTCCATCGCAAGAACGGTTTGAGATACGAAAAAAAGTGTTCAATGAAAGTTGTTCCCCGCCACGAAATACACATTTTACATTTTATGACTTTTTTTGCTAACTCCCATAGAAAATACATATTTCATGTTGCATACTTTCTTTGCTAACACCGGTAGTTCATAGTTATGGACAAATTCAACTGTTTAGATCGCTCTATTGCAAGAACAGTTCGAGATACGAAACAAAGGGTGTATTAATGCAAGTCGTTCCCACGTAAAAATACACACTTGATGTTCCAAGACTTTTTTTGCCAACACCCATAGTTAATTGTTAGTAACAAATTCTATTGTTTATTTAACTACTTCATATTAAGAATTATATATTTTTTTAATATTTAGAAATTTCGAAAACTTTAAAAAGACCATAATTTGAGACATGGGCGGAAATTGTGGATATAACATATACGGCGGAACCATCGGGAAGTTATTGGTTCGACCCGTAGAGGTTCTTACCCACATCCCGTTTATTTAGTTATGCCTTTAGAACTACTTCTAAATAATGTTAATTCATGTTTAAATTAGGTACAATGCATGAAGAGAAAATAAATCACCTGGAGAAAGTTGTCTTTTGAATTTTTGATTGGATGAATCATACCACTGGATGTTCAAAGCTGGGGAATACCAATAAGTCTTTCTGCAATGGACGCTGAATTATGAGGATACATTGATAATTAGCACAGGATTTCAGTAAGGCCTGATGTTTATTAATCATTGGAGGCATAATGGTTCCGATGTTAATGGATGATGGACCCATTCAATATCTCACTTTATTTAAGGGATTTAACTGACCTATGGAATTCATAATTCTTACTAGCATCCAAACAGGAAATATGCACTTCCATAGTTTTAATGGCTGACTTCTTAAATGCATAACTGAATATTGATGATTATTGTTGATACAACCAGTACTGTAAAATTTAGAATAATATTAAGCATTTTAACGGACTATTTAACGGATATCACGGGTAAGTTAATTATTATCACTACTAAAAGGCCGGTCATTTTAGATTTTCACTTGAAAGATTTCTCGCCATTAAGAAAGTGCCGGTTAGAATTTCTTCCCAATCCTCTGAATCTGCTCAATGGCATAATCCATTGACTGTTGCGTTGGAGGTGGATGACAGCTCACAACCATTCTAAAGAAATTTCCCTGAGCCTTCTGAAGCATCGGCGTATAACCTATCATCAATGAGCCGTCAAGCACCAACAGCTCTTTAATTTCTCGTGTGGTTTTGTACAATTTCTGCCACCAGTTGTCATTCTCGTCTTGTCTTCTCATGCTTGGGGGAATATACCAGAAGCAAATAGTGTTACCTTCGTATTCTGGGATGGTAAGACGAAAACCGTCTCGTGACTTGATTCTATGAAAAAAGTAATCCGCCATCTCCATTGCCACATCTACTGATCTCGCCAAGCCTTTAGTTCCTCTCGCTCTCCACATCAGCCAGAGTTTAACTGCATCCACCTAAAATGATTTTGCTCTTGATTTTCTTACGGAAATGGGATGAAATCGATTAACTAATTCAACGGGAAATCTGTGAAATACAATCGATGCCATTTAGTAAGATCGCTTTAGTACGGCGCACGGTCCGTACCGGCAAGCTTGTGATGCTGGTTTTCGGTGCCTTCAATGATAGGTCTAGAAAAAAATATTTTTGAAATGAAACTTCTTATAGGCCTGCGGGCGGGGAAGATGGTAATTAAAGCGGGATGAGCATAGGAGAAATATTAGGGCAGAAGGAGGCAGAACACTGCATAGGGAGTAATCCATCATAGCCGGATAATGACAATCGGCGCATAATCAGACTACGACAGTGGTGGTGGAGGAGTAGGGAGCACTGTTCAATATTTTCTGGTATTCCGTTCATATATAATTTATCATAAATCGCAATACCTTGTCACACCATGGGTATGCGCCAAATTAGCAGCGCACTGCGGGATTATATGAATTTACTTTTCGAGCAAATTCGGGAGTAATCGAGACTAAGAATGATTATCCAGAAAATGTAAAAAAAAAATATTGACCACAGGAAACGGAAAAAAATGGTGTGTCATGAAGACACGCGATAGAAGTGAAACTGAATGATTGGATCGGCAAGGATTATTTAATTTTCTATGTTTAGAGGGAGAGGAATCATTTAATCACGTGTCAAACACTTCTTGATAGTAAATATTAATTTATTCATCATAATAATTATACTTTTTTCAAGATACAATAATATTAGTATGAATATGATGAATTAAATCTCAATCAGCTTCACCTTCATTCTCTGGTAGACTCTTCATGAACGAAATGATAGGTTTGTGGTAACTAAAATAGGTAATGAAGACTATTGACAAATTTTTTATGTAACGTGAGAAAACTGCATCGATCGTGGTACCATGGCGTGTAGTCGATTCAATTGGTGAATTGTTCATTTCCAATGACAATTTCTGTTGCAAGAACTGAATTAATGGCTTGGAATCCTCTGAAGCAAAATTAACATTAAAATCTCCACCTAGAATCATAGGTATTTTGTCCAGCTCTACTCCAACTTCTGCAGCCCCCACTGGAGTATACGGCAGCAAGTGAAGGTGAATAAACTCTATTATTTTCGCCATCTTCTGATTTGGTGAAATATAGAGTGCTATAAGCATAATCCGCTGTCCGCTTTCTGTGCGACATTCAGCTGCACACATTTCTCCAACAGATGACAACCCAATTGAAAGCGATTCTAGTTGTTTCAAGTTCAGGTCCATATTGGGTGTCATGATGTTCGTTCCATGAGCAGTATTGCAAAGTATTGCGACACCCCCTGCTCTCACATTATGTCTTTTGAACTGTACGACACAATTAAAATTGGGAACATCAATTTCTTGATCGTTTTCCTTCCACGTCTCTGAAAGTATCAATATATTAGACCGTAGAATCACCGGATCATTGAAATCTCCGCTATGAGCTCCTAAGCTTTGGCAATTGAGGGTTGTTATTGATAAGCCTGGTCTGCTGATGAACTCTCGGAGAATGTCAGTCAAAGTTATCAATGGATTTGTTGATAATCTTCTAAATTCCGATTGTAGCTTGTCCATTGATTGAGCTTTTTTTCCGTCCATGATAAAATTTGTTCTTTCCATCCTTCGCAACGATGTACAATCCCTGTATACTTGTGACACGGGACAAGGCTACGTAAAGGAGTTGTTGTGAATGTGTCTTTTCGTATTCATAGACGATTTGATTAAACGTACCACCTTGAGACTTGTGGATAGTAATAGCACACGCTGATACCAATGGCAGATGATTTCTTTTGACGAAAATCGTTTTATTATTGTTCATATATATCGTAGAAGTTCTTCGTTTAATGGGAACTGCCGTGTGGCTGATGTTGTTTGCTTGGATGAACGCAGCAGCTTTTCTCCGGATCTTCTGCCCCGTCCTTGGTGAGTCTGGAAATTCCAGCCACACACGAGTTACTGTCCCTGCCTCATCAGTTTCGATATGAACTAGTTTACCAACTGCGCCGTTTGCTAAACCATCCGAGACATCCAGATTGGTTGTTATTATATACCATTTATCTAACACCAGTATTATCTCGTAGGGCAGACCTCCAGTGTCTATTACCGTTTTTTTATGCAATTTTTGTCGTACAAATGATTGTTGCTCAGCATTATGGCAGCCGGTGAATACAGCAGTAGCTATTGAGACTGTTTTATCCCCTGCAGAATTAAAAATTGTCAAATTGTATTCGTTTACAGCATTATTTGTCAAATATAGCCGAATTCCATGTGGACAAAGACGATCTGCTTCCTCTCTTGTATAAAAACGAGATTCGATTAGGTGTCTCTGTTCTTGATCCAATTCTTCGCCATTTCCAATTTTAGTTAATAAAGAGGAGAAATCAGCATTCGCTTGTCTCATGACATATCCAATTCATAGAACTTCAAGTCACGCCAAAGTGTTGGTGCTGCTATGCGTCGTTTTGTTGCTTGATAGATGGGTGTAGCACGCACTGGAGGTAACTGACGCAAATCACCTATGAAAATGATATCCATTCCTCCAAAATTATCTTGGAAATTTCCTGTTATTTGTTTTAACCGTGCGTCAATTTGAGACACCAATTCCGCTCCTACCATACTGACCTCATCGATGAGTATAACTTGGACGTATTTGAAGAGCATTCTGTACTGTTGAGCCACTTCAATTGATAATGGTAATAGTTTGGAAAGGGATATTTTCAATGCAGTGTGGATTGTCGTACCATCAATTGCTATTGCAGCCTTTCCTGTTGATGCGCATGCGATGTAAGCATTGCAAAAACCATCATTATCTGTGAAGCGGTTGTAAATTTCCATGAGGAGTCTAATGAGGAATGTCTTCCCACATCCTGCTGGCCCAGTGAAGAAAACTTGGAGTGGTGATCGGTTTGATGAGAGGAGATTAGCAATCACATGCATCAGGAGTGCTTTCTGCCTCTGATTGGCCATTCTCATTAGTTCATAAAATTGTTCATTAGACATTAAATTATCCCTCTTCTTTGCGATAGCACCCAGTTTGTTAAGTGTTGCTAACCGCAGATCATCGTTCATTAGGTGGTCAGCGTTATACAATTCTTGAAAAGCATTTGCTTCAGGAAAAAGGCGACCTACCTTGTCTCCTTCAGCATCATCATCTTGATTCAATTCATCTTCACGACACAACTCTCGGGATATCTCGATGGTTTTCTGGATATCTAAATTCGATGAGAATTCTTTATGTCGCGCCAAAATCAATATTTCGTTGTCGTCGTAAATCTGTATAAATTTAGTTTCTGCAAGAATTTCATTTTCTTCGTCTCGGAATGGAATATACAAAGTCATCATTTCCCGTTTGTATTCATTGAAATCATCAGCCATGTCGTAGTTTCTGCACCGAATAATCCGCGGTTCTTTCCTTCGTGTCCAATTCCCCTGATTATTCAGTGTGTAATGAGCAACAAGCTGGGCCAAATTGACATCTTCTAGCTCTTCAGGTCTCTTTTCGTACTTGTCAAACCCATTTTCTTTCCATATGTTTGTTGCATCATCATCAGCATCCATTTCATTGAGTTCTTTCTGAGTTTTTCGAATTCTTTGTCTTTCGATCGGCCATATTGTTGAAATATAGGTAACAACTGAAGAAGACTTTGACATCGGTTCACGCAGAAGGTACCATGCAGCTTCCTGACTGGTCATTTCGACAGTATTTAGCATGTCAACGCTCATTTTCCTAATAATTTCGACAATATCGAACTCTGGATGTTCATCCATTATTTCAGTGATGTTACGTTGGAGATTGCTAATTCCACGGTTCGTTTTATTGACGTATTCCACTACGTATGCACCACATGAGTATTCTTCGGTGATAAATTGCACATCCATGTTTGATTTCAAACTATTGAAAATGAATGGGTTGAATGGATTATGCCACTTTTCCATGGGTTGACGTTTAAGAAATACTCTGGGACGATTGATGCCAGCTCGAAGCACATTCATGTAGTAATCATCTGATAGTATTCCATTTCCCTGATAGAAACTATCAATATCAGCATAGTCATTGTTCTCTAAGTTTGTTCTTATCGTGTTGTAATGTTGTTTATACGTGTGGAATCCTGGTTCTTCTTTCTGCATTGGTGTCAGTATAGTTGTGTATCTGCATGGCATGAATGGAGCTACAAATCTGCATTTTTGATGAGCGTTCGCAGCTATTTTTTTGTAACATGTGAACGTGTGCTTATGTGTCTGTAGTTTGATGTTCCCCGACGATTCTGAAGTGGCCACTGATATCAATGTATCAACTAGTTCAATAGCTTTTAGTCGGTCAGCACCTAGTGGATCCGCTGGAGCATTCTCAAGCCATAGCAGAATGTGTGCACTGGGGCTCCCACGATGCTGGAATTCAATTCTTTTAAAATAATGGACAACACGATAATTCCCGAAGGGAGAAGACTTTTTGGACTGAAGTATATTCATTATAACATTGATGAGCTTATTAAAATAGATGGCACATGTTACAGCATCTTCATTGATGAGTGTGCTCTTTTCAATATAATGGAGTTCCTGAACATCTTGTTCTGTAATTTCTGCTCCATTATTCTTCAATTTATATAATAATTGTAATAATGAGGGCCAACCAACTTCATTAGCACTCATAGTTAGGAATAACGTGGGTTTTCCGAGTTGTCTGATCATTGCGAATAAGTCTCTCTTTCTTTCAGCCCAATACCAAGTCGAGTTAGGGATACAACGTAGAAAAGCCAAGTTGCTTTCTATACAATGATTTATATACTCCTCTGATTGAATTTGTTCACGTGTAATTTTTGTGTCTTTACCTACGTGTTTAAAAGCAATGGATAGACTGTCACGGACTCTAAACCTCATAATTTTCATTGCCATATAGAGTAAATGATGAGGTGTAACCCCACGTCGATCAGATCTCCTTAGCTCACTGGTAGCCATCATGAATGGAGTCACATTGAGATCTTCACTAAAGCGCCGGAATTGTCTGAGATAGATAGTAGGGAAAGATAACTCTTCTGCATGCTCATCAAATAATAGACTGTGAGGGACATTCATTTCTCCAGGAGCAATCCTCAAATATTTATCGTCATTCCAGAGTAATGTGTGTTGCTGAGCGAACAGGCTCTCCTCCATGGGGATGTCTTCACTCAGTTCATCTATAGGTATCTGATGAACGACACAATCCTCATTAAAGAAAGATTCATCAACTTTGATGTCGTACAGTTGATACAATGGGCTCGGTACTAAGCATCTTAGCCTATTTTAATATTTCTCTTGTTTATTAAACCTGTCAAGTAGCTTGATCGATGAATTTTTTTTCTCTTGATATGAACGTAAACATAGTGACCGTCGTCAATGTTCCTGGGCAAGTGATTGACCATTGTATTGACATCCACTGGAACCTTGATCACCTGCCCCAAAATTCCAAATTGTCCATGCACATGACGCAATCTGCGAATTTGCATAAATGGAATTCTAGGAGAAATGAGTCTCTCGGACACTAAATCTAACTTCGGAAGATGTGCAGGGATCGGGGCATATACAAAGCCATTCAATTTCGACCATGTTGGAATTTTGTCTCTCCTCAAAGCCTGGCGACAGCTGGTGCGTGCCAGCTCATTATTACTTCTGAATTCTGGAAATTTTTGTTGAACGCGAATTTCATTTTCAACGGATAGAGTCTTCAAGTCATTTTTAAACCATAATCTATCACATACACAACACGTAAAACCGAATGGATTATTTATAAAATCACGGTGAAAGTTCTTATGTGCAGTTTCAAACTCACCAAAGTCTGAATATTGTAATCGATCACCACTATGTACATCACAATCAGGAGGAGGATGAGTCGAAGTCGTTGCTAATAGTTCATTCTCTGGATTATTTACACTATCGTCGACACTGTCACGTAAGAGGTTAGCACGTGTTTGCCTCCGTTCCCTGCTATCTCGTTCAATTTCAGTTCTACTTTTTTTCCGTTTTCCATTCTGATCAATTCCTTCACTCGACCGTTTTTTCTCCCGCCACGTTTTTGTCCTTTCTGCACCCGACTTCGGCATATTTGCACAAAACTCTCGATTTAAGTAATGAAGACACGCACAAAAACAAAATACGTTGCTTATGATCACTGTGTTAGAAACCAACAGCTGTTTTCCGCGATCGCGACGCCGCCTGAACGCAGAGAATGACATGAAAGACAGAAAGTCTTCCGTCTCATTCTCGCACGATACACGAAGGCCTCTCACTCTCGCCCGATAGACGAGACGTAAGGTAGTCCGTCTCACTCTCGCTCGATTCCCGGAGGCCTCTCACTCTTACTTACTACGTTAGAGCGAGCGTCACCAAAAAGGTTGCCGATCGAGATTTCAAAACCCTCCCATAAGAAGTTTCACTTCAAAAATCACAAGGTCGACTATTGGTTTTTCAAAATTGTCGTTGGGAGAAACATCACATTTTCATGTCAGGTTTCATATGCTCGATTGTATGATAGGTTATATAACAATACTTGTATCTCTGTATTCATCACTTCAGCTTTGATTTATGAGAAAAAAAATTTCGATATTCCTTGTGAACAAACTATTTCTTGTCAAAAAAGGTCCGTGAGACCCTGTTTAGTTAATTAACTTCCCGATCCCAGAGGGAAGTTATTGTAATCACCCCGAAAATGAAAAGTGGAATTTTCAAGAAATTTTCACTTTTCTCGATGTTTGATATCATCCGGACACGATTTCAGAGAAGTGGCCGTATGTGTGTGTGTATGTGTGTGTGTGGTCAAAACTTTGTTTAACGTTTCCGACGGGACCACTGAACCGATTTATCTTTTTTTTTTCTGTTCGACGCGTCCTGCTGGTCTCCAGGTCTGAAAGGAGCGATTTGTCGAAAAACTGATTCTTTCAATTCTTATTAACAAATTGAATTGTTTATGTCGCTCTATCGCAAGAGGGGTTGGAGATACGAAAAAAAATGGTGAATCAAAGTTATTTCCCGCAAAAAAATACATATTTAATGTCTTATGCCTTTTTTTATTAACACGCATAATTAATTAATTAATTGATTAATTAATTATCTTACGCGGAAATTCGAACTTGAACTTTTCATTTTTTCCTAAATCGACGTGTTTCGCTAGTGTTCAGGTCTGGAAGGAGTAAAAATTTGATACAACAATTCCTTCAATTGTTATTAACAATTTCAATTGTTTAAAACGCTCTATCACGAGAACGGTTGAAGATAAACAAAAAAGTTTGTAATGAATCTTGTTGCTCACATGAAAATACACATTTTATATCTTATGTGTTTTTTGCGTAACTGTCATAATTAAGGTAATATCGTTTAATTAATTAAACACACACACACACATCGGGAAGTTATTGGTCTGGCCCGTCGAGGGCCACACCCACATCCCGTTTATTTTTTTTTTGCAAAATACCGTTTGTTTTTGCTTATGCATTTGTTTATGTATGCAAACAATGTTAGATGAAAGTAAAAAATAATTTTCAATTGTAATTGTCAGGTATAATGCGATAAAGAAATCATTGAACGGTGTATTTGAACATATTATCCAATTGGAAAAATGAGGTCGGATAACGCAGTAGGATAAAAGTTAGATCATCATTCGTTTGTGTTTTCGTTTATGATCGTTGATCCCTGGAATAGTGCGGTTTGAATTTTGATTTCATCGCGCGGGCTGCGTCTATTGGGATAATCGCGCGCGTGCAGACGGGTTAACAATTTACAACGTTGAGAATTCGTATTGAAGATGTTTAAAATTCCGCCGTGATTTCTGAGTATACTCAATGACATAATCCAACGTCTCAGTCAAATTCTATCGAAAGATACCTTTCTATGTATCTACTGAGGAACTATTGTAAATATTGTTCCTACTTAAAAATATCGATTGAGTTATTTGGCAAAATTCACACATACTGAGATCAATACGCAAAAATATTGGCATTCGCACATTTGTTTATCACCGAGCGTTACTCACCTTCCTTCCACACTGTACACTCTTATCACCCGTGTCCCAAGAAACGTCATAGAACTTATCTTGCTGGAATAGATAGGTAGCGCCAGCGCAATTAGCCTCGTGAAGCAGATTTTTTGCATTCACAAGAAATATAGAACACTGGAAAGGCGTGCCTAGCATTTTGTGTGGATTCCACGATATGGAATTTGATCTAAAAAAAGTTATTCTGAATTTAGTTTCCATCCATTAGAAGTTTTAGATCATCCGTGCGGAAACATTCACAATTACTTACTTTTCGATACCTTTTAACCGGCTTCGATATTTTTCAGAGAGGAGTAATGAACCACCTAGACATGCCTGAAAAAATGATACAAATTACGATGAATATCATACGACCTTTTATCAATTTACGTAAACGAATACAAAATGGGCCATACTCTCGGTCTTCCGGAACTTTAATATATCCCCTCCTTAATCTACCCCCCCCCCCCCCCCCCCCCTCTAATATGCTTCCACCAATTGTTAACATATTCGCTCGCCACGTATATTCTACTTTAACTTGCGATATATCTTCTAAACTATACGAAATGGCAAATAATTGCATAGTATATGGAATGAATTTTTGTATCTCAAAAAAAACAAAATAAACGGAATGTGGGTTTGACCCTCTACGGGTCGAACGAGTAACTTCCCGATCGTTCTCCCGTATATGTTATATACCAAATTTCGGTTTGTGTTTCAAATTGTGAACGCTTTAAACTTTTCAAAATTACCAAATATGTGAAATTTTATAATGCTTAAAATATGGAGCCATGTTTACAAAATATATCCTTTCTTGCGATCGAGTTCGATAAACAATTCAATTTGTGAAAAACTATAAGTGTTAGCATACAAAATCAAATGTGTACTTTTACGTGTGAAACAACTTTCATTCAACAACTCATTTCGTATCTCTAATTATGGTCGTGATGGAGCGATATAAACCATTCAATTTGTTAATAACAATTAACTATGGGTGCTAGTAACAAAAGTCATGAAACATCAAATGGGCATTTTTATGTGTGGAACGACTTTCATTCGACACTTTATTTCGTATCTCAAATTATTTTCACGATGGAGTGATATAAACAAACAATTTTGTCAATAACAATTAACTATGGGTGTTAGCCAAAATAGTGATAAAACATTGAATGTGTATTTTCACGTGTGGAACGACTTTCATTTGACACATTGTTGCGTATCTCTACGCGTTCTTGCGATCTAGCGATCTAAAGAATTGAATTTGTTAATAACAATAAACTATCGGTGGCAGCCAAAAAAGTTATAAAACATTAAATATGTATTTTTGTGTGTTGAACAAATTTCATGGAATAATTTTTTTCGTATTTTCAATCGTTCTCACGGCGCAGCGATATAAACAATTCATTTGTTAATAACTATAAAACCGCTAGGTCGATTATTATCAAAATCTAATCAGGGCCAAGTTAGGCGGAAACCTATCCAATGAGTATAAAAAAACCCAAATCGCATAATTTGTCTGGGAGACATCGGTCGACAAAATTTTGCTCACATACCCACACACATACACGCAGACAAACATCTCGCTCAAAATGGTTGGAGACGTTTCTAGGGGTCATGAAACGTGGAGATCACGTGAAATTTCCCATTTCGATTTTCAAACCCATAACAATAACTTCCCTAAGATCGGGAAGTAAACTAATGGTGTGTGCATGTGTGTGCCCCACTCGGGGCACAAACAAAACTTCCCAATCTGGTTTTTCAGCACAACCTGCTAAATTTATTCTTCTCCAATATACTAGGGTTAATTAGTGTGACCCCTGTTATTATCATAACGAAACTAGTGGTGTGCAAATGTGTGTGCCCCATACGGGGCACAAACAAAACTTCCCGATTGGGTATTTCAGTACAGCATAAGCATGCAGCCATGCTGATGAGCAAACTCAAAATTCATATCAATAATTGAACTTGTGACTAATAATTACTGCACGCGATCGATTTAGTTTGATTTTTAAGCCGCAGAAAAATTTTCAACTGGAATTCGTCCCCTAATTATCCCGCTCTTTGACATCCTTCCCGCAATTGTCGGCATATTCATTCGCCAGGTATATTCTAGTTGAACTCGCGATATGTTTTAACCTATATTGAAAAAAGTCATACTGAATGTGCATTTTTGTATAACGAACGACCCTGGTGATATGCATTGTTCCCGTATTTCAAATTGCTCGGACGACCTCCCTCATCATGCAAATTATGGAAAAAAGTCATTGCACGTAAAAGATGTATTTTCATATAAGAAATAGTTTCCTTAAGATAAGTTTCCCGCTAACTTGAATATTTTACCCAGTCGAATCGTATAAACAATAGCAATTTTTAATAACATTGCCTATATAGTCCACGAATGTCATCCAAAATGCAGTCCGCTCGATTCTGAACGAAAATGCTTCCATTGAGACCTTCATGACAGCGCTGTGTTCATTCGTTCACTCACTACAGACATAATTGTTGAGACGGTCATACCTCCTCAATTATGCAAATTATCAAAAAAAGGCGTTCCACATAAAATACGTATTTTTATATGGCAAACAACTTTTTAACTTCCCGATCTTAGAGAAGTTATTGTTATGGGTCGGAAAATCGAAATTGGAAATTTCACTTGATCTCCACGTTTCATGACCCCTAGAAACGTTTCCAACCATTTTGAGCGAGATGTTTGTCTGTGTGTTTTTTTTTTCTACTGTTTCTCTATTCGTATTCACCCACGTAACCGCTGGTAGACATTACTTCATGGGCAATACTACGGATCAGAGTACCCACCCATTGCGGCTGGGGCCGACTTCGCCATTTCAGCTCATCGTATTTCTAATCACAGGGTAAACCTCCAGAAACCCCTGTGATACGATGGCGGGCGTCTACGATGTAACCCTCCCTCCCCCCCCCCCCCGCGCGACGGGTCACGTTCGGTCCCGGCTCGCGGTCTCACTTCATGGATACCGCCGATAGCACACACGGAATGTTCCTGTCATCGGTCGGAATCCGTGAGAAAATATTTGCAGTGAGCGGGAATCGAACGCGGGACCTTTAGAATAGTAGGCAGACACTTTTTTTTTTTTTTTTTTTTTAACCATGTTTTTATTCAACGTACATCCTTATCTACATATTTACAGTATTTACATTTCTAAAAACTAGTCTTAAATAAATATAATGTTTTATTATTTACTATGATATAAACTTTGGTCAAATAGTTTGACTCTCGAGTTTAAACTATCTCTCTGGTTTTAACTTTTGGAACCTGCTAGCGAGTTATATTTTAGTTTATTTGGCTAATTCTTGATATATGTTTATTATAGTGCTCAAAAAAAGAAAAATAGTTCAATTTTGCCTGTTAGTGTGAAAAAAAAGCACTTAAATTGGTGGCAGGGTTAAATTGTAGTTTAATGTATCGTGTTAATTTGTTTTCGTTCTAACTTATACTTAATTTCTAACATAAGCTTAAACAATTGAGTTATCAAAATTTGCTTCTTATGATGCCTTTTAGATCCTTTGGAGCTGCGTGTATGATCAACAGTTTTGGGTTATCCTTCTAACTTCGGTATTTTTTTTTTTTTTTTTTTTTTTGTTATTATGTTTGTAAAGTGACCAATCATCAGATGTTTTATGGAGGGCGTAAATTGTTTCTTCTACTGTAGTTGTTGCTATTGTTTTTGTTGAAATCTTTTATAATTTCTTGGCGGGATTTAAGGTTTTTGATGAATTTATCGTTTTCCTCGAGCCACCAATATTTTTTGTTGACTCGAGAAAAATCACATAAATCAACTTTTGGAATACTCCTGGAGTAAATGAATTCTTTGTTCTCCTAATCATCGATTGGTATGATCTTATTTTTTTTATGTCTCTTTATGTGGTATAGTATCGGTTTATTAAGGTCATCTTGAAAGAGGCCGATTTTGTCATATGTGGTGAAATATTGGGGCTTTATGTCACCACATCTGGCTCTGCCGATTGCCTCCCTGTCTGGGAACTCGGTTAGGGATTTAATCGTATTATTATTGATTTTTTTCAGTTGATTGTAATAATCTCTGGCTAATCTTATGATGAAATTATCTATTCTGGGGATTTCCGCTTTGTTATATAGGATCTCGTTACTAACCTGTCGATGATAATTCGAGTGAGCCGATCTGTACATGAAGAGGCACGATCTGAGGCATTTCCTCTCAAAAATTCTCAATGTTTCCATTTGATGGGCGCCCATATTCCACAGTACCGGCGAACCATATGTGAGCAAGGGCCGTATGAGCAGTAAGTAGCATATGACCCATGCTCTCCGGTTCACGTGCGCATTGTGGAACAGGTATCCGAGGGATTTAAACCGTTTCGTGGCGTTTTTTATCTGTAAGTTGTTGTGCTCTGTACATCTTACCAAATAGTCAATGTTGACTCCCAGATATTTGACGACGTTTTTGTTCGGGATTGTTATTTTTCCATGTGACTCTGAGTTTTTTATTTTGATTTCGAACTGTTTTATGCTCTGAATTCTTTTTTTGGTGGAGATTTTAGCTAGAACGTTTCTGAAAAGTATTGCTTCACTTTTTTCTGGGTTAACCCTAAGGTTCCAGTTAGCGTACATCTGATTTGCTTTGTTAACTATTAAGTTGAGTTTTTCAGAAATCTCGATTCCGTCTTTACCTGCGACATAAATTATTCGGTCGTCGGCGTATGCTATCGAGTATGTACCATTATCTTGATTTAATGCGAAGGCGTCAATCATAAATGACGTGAAGATAGAGAACAAGCAGGGCGAGTTTATTGTTCCTTGTTGGAGATCTTCGGTAATGTTGAATGTAGAACTTAGTTCGTTTTTATGATTAATTACTTTGAATTTTTTCTCGTGAGTCATATTCCAGATGGCTCTGATCAGAGGGATCGGGAAATTTGATTTAATCAAGCGATATGTCAGTCCGTTTAACCAAATCGAGTCAAATGCTTTTTCTAAGTCGAGAAGGACTGCCCCGACCATTTCATTTTTAAATCTGTGCTCGTTAATATCTGAAATGAGTTTGTTCACTGCATGGAGTGTGGAGTGTTTATGCCTAAAGCCATATTGATTATCTGGTATTATTTTCAGCTTAGTTGCGTAAGCTAAGATGGAATTGTTAATTATTGCTTCGAGAATTTTACTTAAGGAGGGAGTCATGCTTATTGGACGATAACTGGCGGGGTCTGTTAGGGTTTTGCCTTTTTTTAAGATTGGGATGACTATAGCAATTTTCTATTGGGAGGGGAAATAGTAGTTGTTAAGAGAATTGTTTATAATGATTGTTAGATCGCTTATCATTGAATCTGGAAGATGTTTTAAGACTATGGGGGGGATTCTGTCGATTCCACTGGAGATCTTATTTGGGAGGTATTTCAGTGTTTTTTTTACTCTTATAAAATTGGTGAAATAGTCTGGTATTGGGGTGTTTTGATTATTGGCGTTAATGGCTAAGTAGTCTTGATTGAATGTTACGAGTGATTCTTGGTTATTTGTGATTGCAGTTAGTTGTGTTTTGAATTCATTAATTTTGTTATCAATGAGTTCTTTAAGTCGTGTGTTATCGTTTAGGTATCGGGGTGAGTTGATTCTTTCATAATGAGCACCAATAATGTTCAGAATTTGTTGATTTTCAGTTATAATATATTCGTGATTTTTCAATGGAATATCGGTTGGGTTGTAATTGGCTTGAGTGATTAGTGAATTGTTGGTGTCAGGGATTCTAAGTTCTTTAATGGGTTCTTTTTTTCTTGGTCGAAATATGTTATTGATTGTAGGCATGAATTGTTGAGAGTTTCTATAATCAATTTTTTTAAATAAGTTGCGCCAATGCTTTTCTATAGCCTTATTGAATTCACTATCTAGTTTTTTTTTGCATGCTTTGATCAAATTTTCCACCTGTTGGGTGTGTGTGTTTCGCTTTTTAGGGTCTTTTTTTAAACAATTGTTGAATATGTTAAATAATTTTCTTTTATCTTTGTGGAGTTGGTTTATTGTTCTGTTATTGTATTGGGAAATGTTACCTTTGGGGTTTTGTTTTGGGATCTGAGAGTTTATTGATTTGGTGATGAATTTTGTTACTTTTGCAATATACTCATCTATTTCAGAATTGGTTAAGTTTCTGTTATTAGGGATGTTAATGCTATAGTGTTCATGTAAGTAAGTCGTGAAGGTTTCCCAGTTAGTCTTTTTGTAATTGATGAAGTGATTGTTATTCATGTTATTAATTTCTATTGAGGTGTGTAGGTCTAATTTGACATGGACTATTAGCGCCTTATGATCACTATCGTATATGCTTGTCTGGATTTTTTCATTGATCAGGTTAGTAACTTCTATTCTATTGTCGATCAGCGTCAGATCGAGGTAAGATTGTGCGCTAATGTACGTACAGTCGTTTGGGGGGATGATGTTAAGTTTGAATTTTTGATCGTTGACGAGTTCCCATCCACGGAGGTGTCGGCCTCTATCATTGTTCGTACGGTCTCCGTATTCAGTATGTCTGGCGTTAAGATCTCCTAAAATAACAATAATTATTAGCATTGTTCAACTTCAGTTCCTTGAACAAGACTTCGATCTCATCCAGGAATATTTGTTTTCTTTTTTCCGCATTTGTTGCGTAGACGCAAACTATAAAAATTGATTTGTTGTTTTTGGAAATTATTTTAATAATCGTGTATTCTAACGCTAAGTTATTTTGAGAGTTGGGGTAGTTGATTTTAGTGTAGTTAGTTCCTTTTTTTATCAATGTTGCTGTACCTCCAGAAAACGTTGAATTAGGTCTATCTGTTCTTTCTAAATTGTAGTTATCGAATCTTACTTTATGGTTACTGTTAAGTTTGGTTTCTCCGATCAAAGCGATATCTATTTTATTTTTTTCAATGAATGAGTCCAGAAAAAATCTGCGCTGTTGTTGAACGATTGAGTTAACATTAATCGCGGTAATCTTAAGGTCGTTTAGACTTTCAATATTTATTCTCTTGTTATCGGGATTGTGACTAAGGTTGTTGGGCGCCATCTATGTTTAGGTGCTTAAGAATGAATTCGATATTTTGAGAGTTTAGTTGAACTTGTTTGTTCATGGTACTGGTGTTCTTTAATATAGATAGCATCATTTGTTTCAAATCTTGGGCCCAACGGGGGGCGTTTTCAGGTTCATGATCATTTGGTAAGTTTGTGGTTTGGTTTGAATGATTGTCGCTATTTTGATTAGTATTAATGTTACTTGGCGTGTTTTGAATATTTGGGTATATGAGCGGGTTCAGGGTACTGGCGAAGGAGACGCTAGGAGTAACCCTTCTACTTATCCTCTGAACTCTCCCATCTACTCTCTCTTGGTTTAATAAAGATTTTTCTTTGATGCTGCGAGTGCTTGTTTATAATAAGGGCAGCCCCTATAATTAGCAGGATGACCAACTTGTTTACAATTTGCACATTTAAGTGAATTCTTGTCTGCGTTTTGACTAATTTTGCATTCGCCCGGATTGTGGTTTTCGCTGCATTTAACGCAGCGAAACTCTAATGCGCAATTGCTACTGGAGTGGCCTAGCCTTTGGCACTTCTTGCATTGGAACAAGGTGGTTTTCCTGAGTGATTCCCATTGTATTTTTTGATACAGTAGGAATTTAATTTTTGTTAAATCGGTAGTGATTGAGTTTGCGGTTACTTGTACTAAGTGTACATAATTGTTGCTGTTTTTTGAGAATTGAGTTTTGGTAATGTTGATAAACTGTACATTATTTAAGGATAATTTTTGGAGCTCAATTAATATTTCATCGGTGCTGAAATCACCGTACAGGCCTTTCATGACTAAGGTTTTTGGTTTCGTGGATTTTGGCGTATACGTGTAAAATTCAATTTTCTCATCCGTTAATATTGTTTTGATTTTGTCGAAGGTGATTAAATCGTTGGGGAAAATGGAAACATTATCCGGTTCTTTTGATTGCTTCAAAATAAACTTATCTTGTAATGTATTTGGGGCCTTGGTGAGAAGGTCAGCTAGCTGTTTGATGGTGTTTGCGCACGTGTGGATTGGCGGGGGTCGTTGACTCCTGCTACTCAGCTGGGTGCGCTCTTGGGTCTCGATCGGGTCTTCTGGTATTTCTGAATCGGCCTTGCTCTCTCTATCTTCTTCGTCCATTGGAAGGCCGTCGAATGAATTATTGGTCTCTGTCTTGCTGCGTGTGGGCCGCTTGTTTTGGAGTGAGTGTAACGGGGGGGAACGTTTCCGTTTCGATGGAGTCTCCCAACCGTTATCGTTCTGAGGATTTGGCGCCAATTTCTCGGGAACTTTCTGTGGATTCCGGGAAATATTCTGCGAGTTCGTGGAACTTGTGGATATCTGCGATGATGTGTCGCTCAGTGAAGGATTTCGTGGGTCTCTGACCTTATTTAATGTATATGCTTTGGCTTCTTTAAGTTGTTTTTGTATTTGTCTCTCCAGGTACCTGTTTTGTGTTGTTTCTGGATCAGTTTGTTGCGAGAATCTGGTGTTTTTCTTGGGATTTTCTGTTTGAGCCGGGATACCCCGACTTTTTCCTCCTCTCGTTGACATTTTGGGTGCGGATGTCTTCACGAAATTTTCATGAGATTGTCACAGCAATTCAGTGCCATTGCACCCGCTTTTTGTTTGTCGGTTTCAGTGGCTTTGTTTTTCGTTTTATTTATTATATATATATATTTTT
Source organism: Asobara japonica (assembly GCA_026005395.1). NCBI lineage: Eukaryota > Metazoa > Arthropoda > Insecta > Hymenoptera > Braconidae > Asobara > Asobara japonica. The sequence goes on along the minus strand of BQMI01000246.1, from coordinate 1,029,162 downwards.
TTTTTTTTTTTTTTTTTTATCGCACTATAAGGGATATTTGTATAATTTTAAGGTGTACTTTCGTGAGAACTTATATAAGAATCTGGGCAGTGTTTGGGTATGACTCTTAACACGTCCGTTCGGTTCTGTTGCTCAGGGCACACTTCAGTAGGCAGACACTCTACCCACTACACCAAAGCCCCGTCACAATTGTCTGTGTGTGTGTGCGTATGTGAGAAAAATTTTGTCGAACGATTTCTCCTGTACAAATTATGCGATTTTGGTTTTTCATACTCATTCGATAGGTTTCCATCTAACTTAGCCCTGATTAGATTTTGAACATAATCGACCCAGCGGTTTTGTAGTTATTAACAAATGACTTGTTTATATTGCTGCGTCGTGAGAACGATTGAAGATACGAAAAAAATTATTCAATCAAATTTGTTCCACATACAAAAATACACATTTAATGTGTTATAACTTTTTTGGCTGCCGCCGATAGTTTATTGGTATTAACAAAATCGATTGTTTATATCGCTCGATCGTGAGAATAATTCGAGATACGGGATAAAGTGTCGAATGAAAGTCGTTCCACATATGGAAATACACATTGGATGTTTTATGACTTTTATGCCAACACCCATAGTTAATTGTTATTAACAAAATGGATTGTTCATATCGCTCGATCCTGAAAACGATTGGACGTACGAAACAAAGTGTTCAATGCAAGTCGTTCCACACATAAAAATGCACATTTGATGTTGTATGACTTTTTATGCTAACACTCATAGTTTTTCACAAATTGAATTATTTATCTAACTCTATCGCAAGAAGGGATATATTTTTTTAAAATCTTTTTTAAATTTTAAGAATTATAAAATTTCACATATTTGGTAATTTTGAAAAGTTTAAAACGTTCAGAATTGAGAAGCACAAACGGCAATTTTGTATATAAAATATACGGGGGTACGATCGGGAAGTTATCGGTTCGACCCGTAGAGGGTCAAACCCAAATCCCGTTTATCTTATATGAATTTAACGCTAACTCCAATAGTTTATGCAGTAGAACATTATAAATAATTGACATTGTTAATAACAATATAAGTACTGGACCGCTTTCACTCAAAATTTAATCAGTTATAAAATATACTTATATCTTTCAACTGTGACATTGAGTTCCTGGATTACAACATTTTTGTGTGAATGAACGTTCATTATCACTATTTTTGATTTTTGCTCAAGATGAATTTCTCAAAAGCAGGGGAACTACTCGATGGATTCGATCAAACATCTAATCAGCTCTAAGTTACACGGAGACGCAACGATTGAAAAAAAAATTAATCGAATCGCACGATCCGTTTCCGAGAAAACGTAAACGAAAAATTTTGCCACATACGGACGAACACTCACACACACACATACACACATACAGACACTTCTCTGAAATCACTTCAGGATGACGCAAAACGTCGAGACACGTGAAAATTTCATCGATCTGGTACTTTTCATTTTCGGGGTCATTACAATAACTTCCCTAGATCGGGAAGTTAATGAAAAAAAAACTGCCGAGTAACTATTTTATTGTGTTGCTGATTATCGTCCGGGTATCTGGAAAAAATAATGAAATGTGAAAGGAACGCCGAGTGAAATATACTTCTGAGCGAAAAAATTAGTGGAGGCAATATCAATAATTTTGGCGCGGTTGGCAATACGAATCAACATGAAGACGATGAGTCGCTAAGTAGGTACTACTACTCAGGGAGATTCTTTTTCTAATTTGTGTAGCTAGACTCCCTGTTTGTTTCTTATTGCTACGCGATGCTCAGCTAACTTAAAACCTCTAGAAACAAATATTATATGAGCTATCATTGAATGGTTATGGGAGGTTTACTCGTGGAAAATAGCCCGGCGGCATCTTAGAATATGCACCCACGACTAGCGGCTGCGCATAATTGATAGTAAAAAAAATGGAATGTATCTTCCGAAACGAATGCATGCTGTACCGTGAAAATAGTGGATCCCATATTCCTAATCAAAGAGAATTGACTGCAGTAGAGGTTCAGTTCTCGAGGTTTGACAGACCTCAAGAAAGGCGTATGCTCACCCCAGCCACGGTATAGCGCCGCAGTTCATTTTAACGGCTACGTGACCTGCGCATGGCCAGCAAGCTATTAAACCGACAATGAACTTCTATCTCACAATTGCCATGGCAAATCGATTGTAATTCATTGGCAGGTCATTGTAATTCAATTTTCAACTTGGAAGAGGTACTTAATTAATTATTTAAAAAGAAAAAAGAATCGCACTAGAAACCAGTCAATTTATAGTCATAGTTTTTGCATGCAATCGGTAGGAAATCGTTTGTCAGAGACAAATCACTCGTTCTTGACATTGCAGAGTTAATATTTCAGTGATCACAAATGCGGCATTCTCCGGGAAACCGAACAGTGATTTTTCATGATCTCTAAGAATGTCTCGCCAATTTTTCTGGGTGTTCTGTGACTCGAAAAAAGTGTACTGATTTTTTTTCAGAATTTTTCAGCTAGTCATTCTTCTCCTGTAATTGAATCCTCTTGTCTAATGATAATTGACTGGTGATGCATTTATTGAAAGCTTGAGTGAAAAAACTGTAAAGCTTAAATCACACGCATTCATCACTAAACAATACGCCAAATACGTATACTACAGAAAGAACAACTCACAGGGAGGAGAATTCATTATGAAGATGGATTTTGCCGACAACTATGCCTACGTGACACAGGAGGTAATCCAATCATTTCATTGGAGCAATAATCAAGCTACAAATTTCACTGCTGTGATTATTATAAGCTTGATACAGCGTTTTCCCTGTATGAAGCTTATAATAAGATTATAATAAGGAGACCCTCGATGAACGGTTTTCAATCCATAGTTCAAAATTTGAAAGAGATATCGAGGATATGGTCAGGATCTTTTTTGTCGAATGAGTTGAGATCTGCAAAACATGTTTTCATAAACACATTGCTATCTATGTTAGTTGTGGAAATATTCCCACAAAACTCAGTTGAGGGCTGCATTCCCACAAAACTGCATTCAACCGCTGCATCGACTTGAATTTTTCTACTAATTGAACTGTGAAGTTTTGTTTTTCCACTTTCCCATTTTTTTATGGTGTAGCAGAAGTCTGGAAAATAATATGGGAAAATATTCAAAATATTAAAAATGTCCAAGTGGAGAAAAAAAAATATTTTCCTCTATAATTGTCATAAAATGGATCTTCTAATGGTTTGAGATTTTTGATGATTTTCTCATTTTGAAGATCGTACAAATGCACTTTTTTTTAGTCATCATTTTTCGATGTTTAGAACGGGACAAATGAGGTATTTTCATTAGACAAGAGGATTCAATTACAGGAGAAGAATGACTAGCTGAAAAATTCTGAAAAAAAATCAGTACACTTTTTTCGAGTCACAGAACACCCAGAAAAATTGGCGAGACATTCTGAGAGATCATGAAAAATGACTGTCCAGTTTCACGGAGAATGCCCCAAATATAACATTAATGGCATATTCGAAAATATTTCATGTACACGCCGGCGCATGAGCCGTCTCTGACATCCACCGGAATGGTGATTATAACCTACAATTTGTATGTATGGCTCTCTTTGGTTTTGGAGCAAACAATTAATATCGGATAACATTAATACCAATAATAATGGTGTGAGCATGTGTGTGCCCCATTCGGACAAAACACCCTGAGTTCGTATTTCAGCGGCGTACTGAATTTCATTCTTCTCCAATATACCACGGGTAATCAGTGTGACGCCTTTTAGTGTTGTTACGTACTGGCAGGGATTGGACTTAGAGGTCGGTAGGGTAGAAATAATTCCTTCTAGTTACGCAATCCCAGATGTAGATGGAGCTCAGACTAGGTAGGTTCTGTCAACGATCACTGCTAAACTATCACAAGATACTAGATAGGATTAATTTTTAAGAGCATTTATTTAGTCACAACAATAAACTTTACACTTGATTTCACAACAACGGGGTTTGGTAGTCAATGTTCGGCAACAATAATTGTTTAGTAGTTATTATTATTGTTTGTTCGTTACCACTATTGTTTGTTCCTTTTTGCTATTGTTCATTCGTTATCACTTTTGTTCACGATGTTGGTGACTTACTGTTTAACACTTTTTTATTGTTAAAATGATTGTCGCTATTTGGTAGTTCACAATTATCTTCAGAGAACGATGAAAATCGTTTGTAGGTTAATTGAATTATTAAAGTTTATAAACTTTCGGTTCAGTTGTCAAACTGTAGTTTGAGATTTTGGTTATTAGTTCACTATTTATGCGTTTTACGAATTACCGTTCGTTAATTAGTTCTAACAAAAGATTGTTAAATTATAACTGTGATACTTAGTCATAAGTAATGTTTTATTACGTTTGTTCCTGACCCACATAGTTAATTGTTATTAACAAAAACGACCGTTTATATCGGTCGATCGTGAGAACGATCAGACAGGCGAAATGAAGTCTCGATTAAAAGTCGTTCCACACGTAAGAGTACACGTTTGATGTTTCATGACTTTCTCCTAACACTTGTACTTAATTGTTATTAACAAAATGAATCATTCATACCACTCTATCAGGAGAACGATCAGGGATACGAAACGATGTATTCAGAGAAAGGCGTTCCACAGGTAAAAGTTCACAGTTAATGGTTTATCACCTTTTATGTTAAGACCCATAATTATTCACAAATTCAGTTGTTTATCTAACTCTATCCTAACGAAGGTTATATTTTTTAATACTCTTTTTACATTTTCAGAATTACGGAATTAGACATATTTGGGAATTTCGAAACGTTTAAAAATTCCATAATTTGAAACATCGACCGAAATTTTGTATATAACATAACGTCGACATTGAGATAAATTTTTAAACGTAAACGTAAAATAAGGTTTATTTTACACACCTTGATCTTGGAGTGATTATTAAATGATGTAATTGATATAGTTCGATATTGTTTCTATTCAGAAAGCCCCCCCCCCCTCCCCCCGTACAGGGTCAGACCTATATCCCGTTTATAATTTTCAAAATGTAAAAAGATTTTTCAACAATATAACCGTCCTTGCGATAGAGTAAGGACGAATATGCAATTCGTTAACTACAATCAACTATCGGTGTTAGTGAAAAAGGTCATACAACATAACATGTATATTGTTAGGTGTGGAACGACTTTCATTGGACACTTTTTTGCGCACCTCCAACCGTTGGTGCAATCGAGCGATCTAAACAATTCAATTCGTTAATGACTAAAAAACCCAGCGGTCGATTATGTCCAAAATCTAATCACATGTAAGTCAGGCGGAAACCTCTCGAATGCATAAGGAAACCTAAATCGGATCATTTGCTGAAGAGAAATCGTTCGACAAAATTTTCCTCACATACGTCCACACACACCCAGACAAACATCTCGCTTAAAAGGGTCGGAAACGTTTCTAAGGGTCGTGGAAACGTGGAGATCAGGTAAAATTTCCGATTTCGAATTTCAGACCCATAACAATAACTTTCCTCAAGAGCGGGAAGTTAGAAATCATCGAATCGGGTAATTCGTTTGGAAAAAATCGATGTCCAAAAAATTGTGGGCACATACGTACGAGTAAATACATAGCCCGATAATGAAGTGTCTCAAAAATCGCAAATTTTCACTTTTTTCGACGTTTCAGATCATTCTGACAAATGTTAGATAAGGGTTCTATGTGTGTATTCGTATTTAAGTCATTCTTTGCGAAACGGTTCCCGGTAAACGGCTCAATCGATTTGTTTCTCCTTTGACTCAAAATTACCTCTCACTGATAGCCAGGGTGGAAAGGAGTATTAATGTTCAAAAATAATCCCTTCAATTGTTATCAACCATTTCAATTGTTTATAACGCTGTATCTTGAGAGCGATGATAGATACGTGAAAAAGTGTCAAACGAAAGTTGTTCCCCTCGTGAAACTACACTTTCTTCACTACGCATCATGTTTTACGAGATATCGATCAAAAATCGTAATAATCGATCAATAGCCGAACTTCCGTACGTGATATACAACTTGATTTCATACGTGTATCATCACACACATACACATACACTATCGGGAAGTTATAGATGCGACCCATCGAGGGTTACACGCACGTAACATTTATTCATTTTCGGGGGCATTATAATAACTTCCTCATTTCGGACAGTGAATTAGTAAGGGACGCCAAATTTGACTATTTCTTCGATTTACTAATCAGCGCCCTAAGATCGAACGGACTTATATATATAATTGAGGATATATATCCTGAGGGATCAACCGACACAACCAAAGAGAAACAAAAATTTGGCACTAGCGATATCATCAGAAACCGGCTGGACAACACATATCACGCAAAAATCAGACATATTGCAAATGTAAGCAAAATTATAGAAGAACTGAGAGTATTCAAAAACAGGGAGATTAACAACACTCCACATGCCGCCAAACGGGCACTTCGGCATATGCAGTTCATAACACACAAAAGGTCGGCGTTAAAGTTTTGCGAAGAGTTTGAGGATGGTATGAGGCTGTATGAAAACGGTCCAGGCTCCAAAGCCATTGACAATGAGGAAAAGAGGGGCATATTCTTTAGTGCGATTGAAAACTGGTCTCCTAGACCAAGAATCTGATTTTTGTCACACTTCAATCCAGTGGATCCAAACTACTCTATGATAAGTTGACAACTTTCTTGATACATCAAGAGGCTTCCATGGAGCTATCTCAAAATGAAGATGCGGAAACGAGAGCGACCACTATGAGAGGCAAGAAGCAAATCCGATGCTATGCATGTGGAGACTCGCACTTTTGGGAAGTTTCGTAAGAATTCACGGGAAGGCCTAAAATGTCACTCATGCAACCGCTTTGGATACAAATCCAATAAACGGGATGTGGGTGTGGCCCTCGACGGGCCAAACCCATAACTTCCCGATGTGTGTGTGTGTGTTTAATTAATTAAACGATATTACCTTAATTATGACATTTACGCAAAAAACACATGAGATATAAAATGTGTATTTTCATGTGAGCAACAAGATTCATTACAAACTTTTTTGTTTATCTTCAACCGTTCTCGTGATAGAGCGTTTCAAACAATTGAAATTGTTAATAACAATTGAAGGAATTGTTGTATCAAATTTCTGCTCCTTCCAGACCTGAACACTAGCGAAACACGTCGATTGAAGAAAAAATGAAAAGTTCGAGTTCGAATTTCCGTGTAAGATAATTAATTAATCAATTAATTAATTAATTATGCGTGTTAATAAAAAAAGGCATAGGACATTAAATATGTATTTTTTTGCGGGAAACAACTTTGATTCACCATTTTTTTCGTATCTCCAACCCCTCTTGCGATAGAGCGACATAAACAATTCAATTTGTTAATAACAATTGAAAGAATCAGTTTTTCGACAAATCGCTCCTTTCAGACCTGGAGACCAGCAGGACGCGTCGAACAGAAAAAAAAAAAAGATAAATCGGTTCAGTGGTCCCGTCGGAAACGTTAAACAAAGTTTTGACCACACACACACACACACACACACACACACACACACACACACACATACGGCCACTTCTCTGAAATCGTGTCCGGATGATATCAAACATCGAGAAAAGTGAGAATTTCTTGAAAATTCCACTTTTCATTTTCGGGGTGATTACAATAACTTCCCTCTGGGATCGGGAAGTTAAAAATGCAAGGAGAAACCTGGCACAGCTGAAAATACGATGACGACAAAACCTGTAATACGTAGCAAACCAGGTGGTTCTTTCGGGAGAAACAAGGTAAGCGACTTTCTGAAGTGCAAGAACAAAGAAGAATGTATCAGAGGAGGATCAGTTAAGCCCAGAACAGATCAGGGTGAGTACCAAAATGAGAGCTGTTAAACATTTAATGAAGAGATTTTATCACAAATCTAATAAAATGGAACATAGGGGCAATGTATATGAACTTGACTAATGAGAAACATACAATAATGACTGAGTTTATTGCGGATTGAGGCCTCACTGGATATTTGACTAACTCTAAGCTAATATTCAACACTTTTGACCGTACTCGAATAGGAACGATTTAATGCGTAAATAAAGATGAATCAGCCCAATCGAGATCAGAAGGCCAAAGGCAACGTAGAAACCGAATTAGTAAATGGGAGTTTCGTAGAAATTAAAAATATAGTCGCTGAAACTGTTGCGAAACTGTTAAAATAACATTGATTGTTCCCCAGTAACTTTGCAGAAATGGGATTAGAAATCTATTTAGATGATGAGAAAATAGATATTGTAGATAAGCAAACTAACGAAACATTCTTACAGAGGGTATACAAATGACGGTATTGGATGATAGAGTTACAAACTAGAAATAAAGTAGCTAACAGATCCCAGTATCAAGTAGTGAGGAAAATGATGACGAATTTTACCGAAGAGGTGACACATACGAAAAGCTATTGGACAAAATGTTACAGTGGTAATCTGATAAATTCCGATTCCAATAACGATGACATTCAAACTGAGATTTCAAAGACAGATAATTAACAGATGAAAGCATCAAACATGAATGGAGGACAGAAACCTACAGATGCAAACCTCAAAGAACAGAGGTAACAGGATGACTAAATTATCATATCAGCAGTTTAATTTTGTTGTAACTATCTGGCATCGCAAAACCCTCTCAAAATTGTCCTCAATCGAAATCAATGAAGATGTTTCACCATTTATTGGTGACAATGAGAAATTCAAGAAAAATAACTGGGCTGTATTACGGCATGAGGCAATTGGTCATGCATCACCGGCATATTTGAGGACGCGTCCGATTAAATCCCCACAAAATAAAAAGTTGAATGTAGCAGTATTCAATGATGATATTTTAGGCTGCGAAATATGCTAGATTGCAAAGTTCAACAAATTATCATTCCCAACGATGAGAACATGAGCTACACAATCATTGCAGATCATTTATTCCCATACAATGGGAAAAAGCAGTCCTAGCTCTTATCCGAAAGGATATGACTACATTTCACTTAACACAGACGATTACTCTAGATTGTCAAAAGTGACATGGGCAAGTGCTTACAAATGTTTGTAAGAAGTGACAGAAACTTCCTTGGGCACGATGGAAAAATATGTTACTTACAATCAGATGAAGGTACAGAGTACACAAGCTAAGACACAGTTGAAGTACTGAAGAACCCTGGCGGACCGGTTGATTGCTATTCCAGCCTCGGTCGATTGTGGAATCGACTTGTGCACATAATCGATTATGGTTCGAGTACAGGTTGATCCAAATTCCTGGAATGATCGGGTATAAGTCGATTCTGTAATCCATCCATCAGCCAGGGAACTTGGAGGCTCAGCCTCACTGAAATATACCTAATACTCCAAAGCACAATGAAGTTGCTGAGGGATTCAACCAAACTATCCAAAAGAAAGTGAAATCTTGCATCTATGATACGAAACTGCCAGAGAATCTTTGGGATCTAGCAGTGAGTGCTGCCGTGTACGGATACAATCGAACTGCGCACAAACCCAACGATGTGATAATTCCTCTCGAAAGGTTTTCTCCCAAGCCCAACTTTCCCATCGATCAAATGAAAAGACTTGGAAATCTAGCCTACGTAAAAAAACAGAGAACAATTGGGCATAAATTCATATGTATAGGATAGCCAGTCGTACTTGTAGGGTACACTCCATCCGGTACCGGTTCTTGGAACCATAGGGAGGCAAATATCAGAAGAGTCAAAATGCCAGATTCAACAAGAAAATGGTGTATGGCGATAAATACGGAAAATGTACGATGGAAGATGTACCATAACCAGATGGAGAGTTTGACGAACAGAATTGGTTCGCAAGCCTCCACCATGCCACACAACGTTGGGCGCCAGCTGCCAAGAAGGTCCGACTAACTCAGCGTATCACGGTAGAGTGGGTGAGGGCCACCTAGAGTGTTTTCCCTTCGACCCAAGCCTTGTCCAAGCCATGGTCGTCTTACGCGTCTGAGTGACTTCACCCTGGCGAATTCGGAGTCCTGTGCAGACCAGGTGAGACTCCCTCGAGTCCAAGACGCCGAGAGGCTGATCCTGACCAGAGTGGAACACCGTTACCCACTCCCGACCACCCACACTCTCGACCGCGCCTCCAGACACAGCGGAATCGTCATTCTGAGCCCGGACATCCTCGGGATCCCTCCGGGGAATGCAATAGCATTCCCCTACCTTCGTCACCATCAGTTAGTCACCTGGCAACGCGGGGATATACCCCTGTGCTGGCCTCCGTCAAGCCAATCGCCATTTGAGGCTCGTAGACTGCCTCGACAGTCTACGAGGCCATCTCCCCCTAGTCTCAATCTCTCGACGGCTATAAGTCATTCCGTTACCCTATACCACCAATCAACTCGACGGAATCACGGGGGCGCTAGTAGTTCCATCTAGCCTACCTTGGTCACTCGTCTACATCGACATAGCCTGTACAGGCGCTCAGTTGGAACCCCATTACGTCGGGCCATTTTCCCCTAGACACAGCTGAGCACTCTCTACAATAGCGATCGGTCTAATGACGTCCTCCAAGCTATAGGATGCGCTAGTTTCACTCCAAAACTACACATTCCCCATGCCTATCATCGGTGCGTGGTTTTATCACCTGTCTCAGAGGCTTCTTCAGCCATCACCAGATGTCTCTTTTCCTGTCTTTGAAATTTCCACAGGTTTCCAGACTTCTTAATGGAATTTCAACCAGGTTCTTATCCTCGCTTCATCGATATCACTCTATTTAAGGGGGTTTCAACCCAGAACACCCAGTAACGAGAAAATCTCGTTACAGGCTATGAGTATTGCGAGGAGATGGTGTTGATATATAGTCCAATGAGATTATTCATGGAAAATCCTCCTTTGCTGATGAAATGATGGTGCTCAATTGCAGCGAGTACAATTAATGTTAAGATGAGTAGAGCCAACAAATAAAGACACATTGCTGAAATGAGGCCTCACTATGTCAAAGAATGTGTTCTCAGAGCTTTAATTGTAGTTAAATGGGTTAGCTCAAAAGATCCGTTAGGAGACATATTCACTAAGCCTCTCACATTTGAACTAGATCAGTAGTCGACGGCTGATATAATGATTTATTGAAACGATTAACGGATTTATATATTCACAGGAAACCGTTAACTTAGAAAGACGCTGATATCCACAAGCAGCGTATTCAGCTATAAGAGCTTTTTAAATTGTTTTGAGACTAACTGTACTATCCAGAATCTGAGAATACTGTGTTCCTTATGATATTGAGAAGTTTGAAATGCGTTGTTTTGTTCAGTGAGATGACAGGTGACGGAAGGGTGTTAGAATTATGCTGGAGGGCACCACCTCCCGGTCTCCCATCTTCCTTTGACGCATTCACTTTGGGCTACCGGCCCGCGTAACACGTATTGACGCCTAACGAGTGTTGAAGTTAAGAAAGCGAATAAATCAAATCTAAGAATAATCAGTGTGACCTTTTTTATTGGAGAAACCCATTAATTTTCACATAAGGAAAAATTGTCTCGCGATAAGTTTTCCAATAACTTCAATGTTTCATCCATTGAAACAGTATGAACAATTGCAATTGTTCATAATATTGCATATACTGCAGGAATGCCATCTAAAATGACTTTGCATTGTTGAGACGAGCTCCATGGTTATACAAATTATCAAAAAAAGTCATCTTACATAACGTACGTATTTTTATATAGGCATTATATAGGCGTTTCTAACTGTTTGTGCATGTAAAACATTATAAACATTCAAAATTGTTAATAACAACATATGTACTGGACCAATTTCATCCAAAATCTAATTAGCTTTGAAGATTACCAAGACGCTGCGATAGCCGCATACAGCATCTCGATCGCTTAATTTGATGGTGAGAAATCGTTGCAGAAAGTACTTGACTACAGACATGCACACACTCATACATAGATCTTGTTAAAGATGGTATAAATTAGTCAAAAATGTCATGAAACATGGAGATATGTTTAAAAAGTCATTATCGAACATGCGGGGAATTTTTTCAAAAACTTCCCCTGTCAAGAAGTCGATAAGGATAATTTTTTACTCTTGGTTTCTTAGAATGAACATTTTACTGCCGAAAATTCGTCGCCGGCTGTGGAACTTGACGTTTTATTTACATGTTTAGTTTTTTTCCATATTTCAGGATAAAATTCAATAGTCAGTTGCACGGAAATTAGACAAAGTCTTTTAGTTTTGTGTATCATCCCATTTAATGCACAATCCAATTTCTTGGGATTTTGTTCCAATCACAAGTCTTCTTTACGAGATATGTGCCACAAAAGTTTCACTTTTCTCACGTAACTTTCTTCGCACTCATTTTTTTTTTATCAATGTCTCCGAAACTAAAGAAAATTCTAATCTCATTATCGAATTTTTTGTGATTGAAAACGTATGATAAATTACTGTTCCGGAAAAATTTCGCAACCTTGTTGTATTTGTATTCCTTTTGCATTTACTCTTTGATCCAATTTAGGAAATACCGCGACTCTTCTCGGCAGTGGCAATAGGAATCGAATTTTTCCGTAATTGTGCATCATTCAGACCGTTTAAACCCAATGGGCACTACATTCCTTGGTTGAGCTAGTAATTCAAGAAAAATCCCAATGTGTAGATCCGCTTCAGTTTTTTTTATCTTTAACGTCTTCGATCCTTAAGCACATGTGGGCTTTTGTATAATACACCACACTATATTTTTATTCTAAAATACAGAAAACCATAGAAAATCTATGTCGGAACGGCCGGCTATTCTACGAGCAACCTCCCGTTCATCAGGCAATCCGAAACAATTCTAACGCAGCCGGAGATTTCGAATTTTGTGAACGCAAGCGGCTTTGTTACACTCCATTTTTGAAGCTTTCTTCCGACAATGAATGCGTATGAATCAGAACGCCGACGACTTCCAACTACTCTACCCTGAGGGGACTCCCTTGAACGGTAGTTGATTCCTGGACGTCGTGTGCCAAAAGCCAGTGGTCATACCACATGTTCCCTACCTTCCTGAATTCCTGAAATATTCCGAGAAAGCTGCGTTTTCAGAAAATCTTTCTTTCATCTTAAAAATATACCGGCCTCACATAAATACTATATAGTCGTATACTCCAGGCATAATATAACATTACGAACATCCACATGAAGCCAGAGCTCTTCTTGCCTACAGATCTCAGCAATCTCTTCAAATGGATCTATTGATCCAAGCACAGTAGTTCCGGCGGTCGCGTTTACAAAAAAAGGAATACATCCTTTATTGCGTGATTCCCTTATAGCGCATTTGAGATGTTCAGGATCCATTCGTCCCAGAGCATCAGTTTTCACCTGAAAAATTCACATTTTATAGCCTATAAGATTGGCAGCTTTCATCAGTCGTTTTAGAAGACACATGCAAACTGTTTCGTGGTTGGAGAAAATAGTGAAGTATGACAAAATACGCAGAACTCACATTGTAAACATTTTCAGTACCGAAACCAAGCCAGTGAGCCCCTTTGTGTAGAGAATAGTGACCACATTCACTGGAAAATAACGCTAGAGGAGGAACTCCACTCAGACCCTTCACTTTCACTTGTGGTAAACGCTTATAGCGCGCTAAGACCATTCCGTACATATTAGATATACTTCCACCCGGGCAAAGGATTCCATCAGCACTAGGAAAGCTCGGGTAGCTGACCAGGGATAGAGCTTTGTTGAGTACTTGCCGTTCAAGCAGCATGAACACTGGCGCCACTTCGTAAGTATATCTGCGGATACGTAAGTATATGAATAGCCTAGACATTCAGTAAAATATAAATATATTGTTATGAGGAGACCACAGATGTGTAAGGGGGTTCCTGGGATGAAATGAGGATCTGCACAGGGGATTGTGTACATGTGTTCACTGTAATACTCTTGTGAGGGAGGGGAATCTAATTTTTGAAGATGAATGCGATGAGCAAATCGTACAGCCGTTCACATGCTGTGTTCACGGTGGGCGCAGAATGACACACCATCGCACACCTCGATGGCTGCCGCGCGCGCAGACATCAAAAGTCATCGGGGACATAGAACGATGGTCTATGCTTCATTGACGGAATGAGACAAACTAATCACGAGAAAAATTTTAATCTGTAAATGGTGGAAACTAAAATTCCGAGATCAATTCAAACACGGCTTCGAGGTAGTACCTAGAGTTAATGCATTAGGAGAGGAGAAAATGAGGTGTGCATTTTCGTCAAGGAGAGCACATAAGCGGAGAACATCGTCGATTGCAGGCAAGCTCTAGTAGGGACTTTTTTTTTGTACTTCTTATATCTATGTCTTTCTTTTTCTGCAGAATGGAGGTCATCAGGACAGATCGAAAGCTGTGTCTCCCCAGTTCGGCAGTGTCCCCCGGGCCATTTGATGAGGATTACCGCTCCACTCCAGGTTCCGACATCCCCCTAGTCAGAGAGTGCGATTGGACCAGTCGTCCTCCCCCCCCCCCCGGGCCACTTTAGCGGGTCGCTAAATAAGAAGCATAACGCGCCACCCACGTAAAACGCTGGTAGTCATTGGTGTCCTACACAGACCTGTGACGCGCCTGCAATCCCTCAATTAAACATATAAACATGTCAATGAATATTTTTCCTCCCAAACCAAACTTAGACGAATTGATACATTCTGTCCATGGAAATAACATTAGAATTATCTTAATTTGAGAAACTAAATTAAACAGTAAAACCAAAAAAGTCAATATATCTCGCTGATCAAGGTAGACAGAACGGCTAACGCAGGTGGTGGAGTTGCGATTGCTGTACACAAGTCCTTGGAGTGCTAAACTCTTCCGGACGATCGTCTGTCGCTCACCAAATACGTGGGAGTGAACTCACGTAGTCGAAGTAGACAGTAAAATAACGAGAAGGTTCTCGTTATAGACTTCACCGGATGCGGCACTAGATACGAACCTATTGAGTCATATATTTTCTGAAAATACTCTAAAAGTTATCATCGGAGACTTCAATGCAAAGCGCGCCGCTTGGACCTCCGCCAAGCCAAACGTATCAGGTTAAATTCTTACTAATTTCTTGAGCGATCGTAAGACCTGGCTCCTATTTCTAGATGTTTCAACACATTATCTCTACAATTCTCGCGCTCCCAGCTCCATTGACCTTCTTCTAACAAACAATACGGTCATTATTAAGAACTTTACTATTCTCTCAGACTCCCCGTCAGATCATCTCCCACTATTTTTCTCCCTATTTGCCAAATAATCTACACCAGAATCATCAAAAATATTAAATTATGCTAAGACCGACGCGAAGAAATTCACGAAAATCTTAAATGATGAGATTTCTAACCCAAACCCTTGCAACAACACAGAAGCAATAGACGCACAAATAACAAACTTCACAAATATAATTCAAACTACTCTGGATTCCTGCACTCCCATCCGCTGATCTAAATCCACACATACCCCTCTTCCCCCTGAAATAGTGTCCTTAATAAAAATCAAAGAATGTATTAGGTCAAGATAGCACAAAACACGAAACCACTACCTAAATTTGAACAATATAAATGACCTGATCTCAATTATCTGAATTGATTAACAAATTCTAAGTGATGGTGTTAGAGTACATGCAAGCAATAATACATCCAGATCATATGTAATCATAATAATCATCTTCGAGAGAGTTAAAAATAATGAAAAGTGCGTAACGTGCAACGTAAACATTAATGAATGACAAAATTCGCTCTCCATGTGCTTACAACATCATGAGATTCCAACAAATGATTATTTAGTTGTTCCAACTAGATGCTCATTTCGTTGAGCATTCCTTTCTTCAAGAGGTTTCCAAAATTTTAACTGTATGATAAAGAAATATTGTTATGAGCAACAACACTACAATATGTTCCACATAGTCTGCAATTTTGTTCTCCCCAATGCACTGCGAAATTAACAAGTTTAATTGGAGTAATGACGTGTGGGAACGTAATTTGGCAAGTTAGTCAATCACATTTACCTCACTTGTGAGAATAGTCCTTGCATAAAGTTAACCCACCTTTTGACACGTGGTCTTAAGATTATTGCCGGATATTGTCAATAATCGTGGCTGTACGATACAGAATTAATGCAATTGCCATTGAAAAAACACGTCGTAAAGTTATTGAGCATTTGTAACAAAAAATGGGTTGACTCACGTGCAAGATTATGTGTCCTCTTTTCACTAACTCAATTGTGAAGAAAAATACATTGCCCTTTTACTTTGGCTAAATTTCCAGCGAAATTTGCCGCAAAAAATATTTAGAGAATTTGAAAGCATTATGAATATTGTTACTTAAATTACGTGACGGGGGAAAATTAAATAAATACAAAAAAAAAAAAATTATAAATAAATCAAAAACCAATCTTATACAAATAGGAAAAAAATGGGGCAAATAAATTGATAAATAAATAAACAAATACGGAAAAAATCCACAACCAAATAAATAAATAAATATACGAGCAAAAAAATAAATAAATGAATAAAAAAATAAAATTACGGAAAAATTTTTAAATAAATCAGAACCAATTAAATAAACTAAAATACGGAAACAAAACGAAAATTTAAGAATAACAAGGTCAAACCAAATAATTGATTAAATAAAAATATACGAAAAAGAAAAATCCACAGATAAATAAATATGAAGTAATTAAATAAATAAAAAAATACGGGAACCAAAACGAGAAATTAAAAATGATAATTAAATGATTAAATAAAGAAAAAGAAAAAAAACCTGGAACAATTGATGAAATATGTAATTTTTTCTCTTCAAAACTAAGGGACAATTTTCATGATTAAAAACAAAAAAATAAATAAAAAAAAGGACTATGGTACATCTAAGAAATTGTTGATAAGAAACCACCGATTGTTTTACAACTTGTAAAACAATGGGTGGCTCAATTTAAAATGATAAGGGGCATTCCGATGGGTCATGTAGGATGTAGCTGTGCCCCGCGCCCGCACCCCTCTGGGCCTACAAGTGGCCGTATCTGCACTCCCCACGCACCGCACCTTCTGTGCAACAGCGCCCTCCTCCCTCTTACGCAATTGGCATACGAATGCCATATTGCCACCCTCATTAATCCGCCGGCGGATTACTGAACCAAAATTTTTCCGAATTCAAATCCGAGGGAGTCATTATCCCGCAGTTCGCTTTCCGAATCCAACCCTTCTGGTAACTGACTATTAAATGCTCCTAAAAAAAATTTTTTTCCGATTCCGAATTTGTTTAATAGATAACTTGTGTGGGTGTGTGAAAAAAACAAACCTTTTCTAACTTTTATTTATAAAGGGAAAAAAAAGAGAAGTTCATCTTAACTCAGCAAATAAATGGTTAGATTTCAACTATTAGAAAAAAATTTTTTTCGGAAAATCAACCCATTTTATATAGTGCACAAGCGCGCATTCGGGCGTGAACTGATTAATAAAACTTTTGCTCTCTCTCTCCATTCAAGTTGGAAATTTTATAAAATTTTTTTTGTATTTTTATTTTAGATGAAGTTTTTCTAAACATTTTTTTTTCTGAATAATTTTTTTTTTGAGTCTAAATTTTTTTGAATACAATTTTTTTTCTTGAATAATTTTTTTTTGAAAAAAAAAAGAATTTTTTTTTTTAATTAAATTTTTTTTTTCTCCGAAATTAAATTTTATTTTTGAATAAAATTTTTTTTATTCAAATTTCTTTTGGGAAAATTTTTTTTGAGAAAGAAAAAGAGAAGCGAAAATGTGGTGGAGCAAAGCCTTTGCGCTCTACGGCCAGTACTTCCCCGCACGCCTCACCCCTTTTCCTTGAAATTAATTTTTCTTTTGAATAAAATTTATTTTTTTGAATTTCAAAAATTTTTTTTGGAATGAAATTTCTTTACTGAATGAAATTTTTTTATTAATCTTCTTTTAATTTTGAATTTTTTTTGAATTATAATTTTTTTTTTATTTAAATTTTTTTTTTGAATTACAATTTGTCGAATTAATTTTTTTGTGGATTATTTTTTTTTTGGAATGGGAAAATTTTTTTTTTGAATGAAATTTTTTTTTGAGTTTAAAATTGTTTTGATTAAAATGGGGATGGATAGATGGCGTTTTTGCGTGTGGTTCGTTGCGAGTGTGGATTGGTGGCTCGAGTTTTGATTTGGTTTCGGAGGTTTGGCCCGGGACGAGTTGGCTGGCTGGTTATTTCTGTTGGCGAATCTGCATTGGAGGTTGGGGTGATAACGGGTATATGGCGGTGATACAGACATATTCAGTGTAACGAGGCCCCTGGGAATGGACAAGAAAGACCTCTCTGGTGCCCTCGACGTACTAGAGAATTCAACTACAAAAATACCGACATTACCGACTACAGGACTGTTGCTGTCACAAACAAAACCAATACAAGCTAAACCTGGTACTCCAATTGGCAGGCCGTCACTGAAAGCCCTTTTATTGGAAGAACAAAGTTCAAGCATTTCTATAGCGAACTATGTAAGCTCTCCTGGTATCAAAAGAACTGCCTCATCCAACGAAAATCTTAAGTAGTCCTGTCACAAAAAAAATCTCGAGTGAATTTCAAGACCCTACTCTCTCACCCCCTGACTACTATTATTCATCCGGTTCCTCTAGCCCGGACAACTGCCTAAATAATACGGTAATTTCCGAAAACACTATGGCATCTTCCGAACAACCTAAACTATCTTTTGGACCGATCCCCATACTAAACTCCCCAAATATAGATCCTCAATTGATAGATTTTCTGCAATTTATGCTGGCAGAAAGCAGGGATTTGAGACCGGGCTTTTTATTTAAATGTCGACTATTAATTATTGCTTCAAATTCATTTAAACGAAGCCCTCACCTGGCGCGGCCTGGGTCAGTGACTGCCAGGGCTCAAGAGGAATATATTAAACAAATAAATGAAGTTATTAGTTAGGCGCCAGTTAGTTTTACGGAAACTAACAACCGTTCGGCAATTTATCCAAGGTCGTGAAATTAGTTGGTAGACCGAAAACGATAGATTGAGAGAGACAGGAGAAGAATAGGCAAGAGTATTCAAATAATAGTCTACTTACAATTATCGATGATTCAATCTTTGTTGTTCTTTGAACTCTCTCGAGAGTCGACTCTTTCCACAGAAAACTAACAATGATTTTACAGCAGAAATGATTTAAACTAACGCAAAAGATAGGTTACAATAAACAAGTACATCAGGACGCTGTCCGGGCAAGAGTGTCATGCCGTCGACTTGTTGCGCCCTTTGTAGGCGCAGGAGCGTCAAAAATCAATAAGTTGACGCATGCGCAATTCGGATGGATAATTTCAAGAACGTCCGAAATGAGAAATGATTATTACAATAAGTTCGATGGAGCATCAGACTTTCGGGAGCGGGGAGGATTGTCGACTTGAAGGTAAAAACTATTACCACCTGTCTCAGATTCTTCGGACAAATTGTTTAAGATTCAGTTGGACTATGCGGAGAAAATAATAAGGCTGGAAGAAAAAGTGGAATTAAATAGAGAAACTCATACTAAGGAGATGAAAGGGATCAACAGCAAAATATCTGAAATTGATACAAAACACGAAGAGACTAACAAGACATTGCTGAATAAGATCACAAAGCTGGAAACAAATAATTTTGTGGGCACTCACCCAGGTGCTGAGTTGGTGAAGAGACTGGAGGACAAAATGGAAGCTCAAGACAGGTCAAGTAAACAGTGCAGCATAATTATCAGAGGGCACCTCTTTCCTCTGAATGGACTGAAGGAGCATGTAAATAGGTTTCTAACTGATACTTTCAACTTTGCAGGACGAACCGTAAATGTTAAGACTCGGGGAAGAGCTCCCAAAAACAGTAATAATGCGAAGATAGTTGCTGTTATGCTGGAATCCCTAGAATATAAGATGCACATCTTACGTAACAAAACAGCGGTTACAAACCTGGGGCCAGTCTTTATACAGGCAGATCTCACAGACAGAGAGCAAAAATGTGCATGCGAGCTGAGGAAGTTCGCACGTGGGATTCAGCCCGAAGGGAAAAATATTAAACATGCATACCAAAAGGTTTTTGTCAACAACAAATGGTACAAATGGGACTTGGAAAACAATATGGCAGTAGAATGCTGGGTCGGGCCAAAACGTAGTGTTCTTACTTCTTCTTGTGTTACTGATAAGAGCCCTGGCTACTCACAACAAGTGCCACCTCCCGGTGAGACCCCACAATTGTCAAAAAACGCAAAGTGTCTCAGTTATGCTTTTGGAACTGCTCGGGTTTCGGAAGGTGGGACATTGGAGAATTCTGTAGCCTATGTGATGTGATTTGTATAACCGAGACCTGGACACCGGAAGATTCCCCACCGCTTCCCCCTTCCTAAATGGCTATCAACCTATATGGGTAAGAGCAAAAAAAGAGGTGCTTGGTTCCAGGGGTAGAGGGAGCGGGGGTCTTCTTATGCTGATTAGAAAAAATTTGATCTTTGACATTGTAGATTCTTGCGATCAATGGTGCTGTGTAAAAGTTAACTCATGTGACTATTCTTTGTTTATTTTCTTCGTCTATATAAACCAGAAAGTGAATTTTGTGATGGTCCTAGACTCATTGCAGGCAGCAATCACTAATATCGTTGACTCTCACAGTGATCCAAAAATTATTTTAGGAGGTGATTTTAACTGTCGAATTAAGAACTTCGCGGACCGTGACCCTAACCTAACCGAAAACTCAATTTTATATCCTAAAAGAAATTCGCTTGATCTGGAAAATCCCTCTGCAAATAGTTCAGAATTAATGGACTTTATGTCCGACAATGGTTTCCTTGTACTCAACGGCAGAACGCCAAAAGATCTTCCGGGACGCTTCACCTTCGTGGGTCACCAAGGCAGAAGTGTCATCGACCTAATTTTTACGAACATTGTCTGTATTCCAATTGTGACGGACTTTTCTGTTGATACTTCCGTAACGTCATCGAATCACTTTCCAATTAATTTAACTTTTTATGAACAAAATTCCTGCCTAACCGATTCTCACGACAGAACCCAGAGCGCTCGGCTTAAATGGAACCCGGAAAATAGTGAAACCTTCGCTGAATACCTTACTGATTGCAATTTGATGTTTTTGAGTAGCCTGTCGGTCAATGCCCTATATAAAAATTTTTGCGGAGCGGTCTGGGATGCTACTAACGCAGCTGGAATGGCTTTTACGCCTCGAAATAAACGTGATAACTGTGACAGAATTGTTAAGAAGCCATAGTTTGATAAACTATGTTACACTGCAAAAAAAAGTAAAAACTTGGCCCTCGATGTTGCTAAAAAACATCAATTCTCAGAACCACACGTAACTCACTTTATTGAATGTAAACGTGGATACGAACAGGTAAAATTCTTGGCGAACAAAAACTTTGAGGAAGAGATACGAAACAAACTAGCAAATGTAAGAAATGCGGCGGAGTTTTGGGAGGCAGTCAGGTTTTGTAAAGTCAAACAGTACGTGAAAGGTTTGCCGATAGAAATCTGGAATGAATTTTATCGGCATATTTATCCTCCCAGAATTCCCTGCGACCTTTTTTTTAAGTGAGAAAAACCCCTGGCTTGATAACCCTATCACTTTATCCGAAATCGATGAAGCTTTTCTCCACTGTAAAATTGGTAAAGCACCTGGTATTGATGGCATATCAAACGAATTCATCAGAGCCTTGCCTATACGTTGTGGGAGTTACTTATTGAACCTATTTGACAAGATCTTGGAGTTTAACGAAATCCCTGGTGCTTGGGGTAGCATGTTGATGACAATGATTCATAAAAAAGGTGATAGGAGGGACCCCTCGAACTATCGAGGCATCGCTCTGGTGAACTGCCTGACTAAACTTTTTACGAGTATTCTGAATAAGCGACTGTACAACTGGGCGGAAGGTGCTAGCGTTCTCCCTGAATGCCAATCTGGTTTCAGGAAGAACCGCTCGTGCCTTGATAATATTTTCTCCGTAAATACCACTGTACATCTTCAACTGAGACTGGGAGGACGCTCTGTATACTGTTTGTATGTGGACTTCCGTAGGGCGTTTGACTCCGTCTCTCCTTCCCTCCTGTGGAATAAAATCCATAGTTTTTCTTCCACAGTTTTCGGCGTGAGTGGCGGTTTCTTAAGAACAGTGAGTAGTCTATATGAACAAGCCTCCTTGCAGGTGAGGTCGGGGGGGTGTTTATCTGAGGCTTTTGAAATCTCTGAAGGAGTTCTACAGGGGGAGATGTTGAGCCCTCTGCTATTCATCCTCTTCTTGCATGACATCGAAACTTTTTCGCGAGCTCATAATTTATATGGTCCTAGCATCAATGGATCCGTGGATCTTCTGATGCTCCTCTACGCTGACGATCTCATACTCCTGGCCTCCACCCCAATAATGCTAAGCAGGATTGTAGTAACTCTTAAGGAATACTGGATTGTCTCTCAGTTAAAAATTCAAAATTTCTGCAACTAACATTACCAATGAATCCGACCGCTTCTCCCGCGAATTATTTAGAAAGCCGTATCCCAATGGCATATAAGAGAATAAAAGTTCAAGCTAGACTTTCTAACAATATGTCTTGTATTTTTCTCGTAAACGGAAAATTTCACAGACTAGAACCAAAGTCTCCGGGTCCATTATGTAATTTAAACCAATACGAGAACGTAGAATATGTAAGGTGCCCGATGTACAGTCTTCATAGACAAAAACTACTAAATATATATTTTGTAAATGCCTGCTAAGGCAATGAGTATCAGGGAAGAAATTTTATCATTATATTAACACAAATGTTTGTTTTGTGCACACGGATGGATGAAATAAGAAACACTCATTAGATGTATACTGTATATGGAGTGCTGAAATAGTATTTAAATTTGTATATGTACTCACCACTAAAATAATGAAACTCTTTTTATAAATATTTATGTAAACATCTACCGCTCCCCTTGCTATGAGGGAATAACTCAAGAGCAATAAATAATTGATTGGTTAAAATCTTTTTTTAATGAAGATTTTTTTTTGGTTGAACTTAAATTTTTTTTAATTATATATTTTTCCGAAAATAATTTTTTTTTGAATATTTTTGAATTTTTCTTATTTAATGTCTTTCGAATAAAATTTTTCTGAATTAAAATTTTTTTTGAATTCGAATTTTTTTGAATAAAATTTTCTGATTTTAAATTTTTTTTTGAATTAAAAATTTTTTTTTGAATTTGAAATTTTTTTTTTTGAAGTAAAATTTTTTTTCGAATTAATTCTTTTGAATTTGAATTTTTTTTTATGGAAATTTTGTTTTGATTTCAATTTCTTTTGAATAAAATTTTTGAATTTAAATGCTTTATTTAAATTTTTTTAAAAAAATTTTTTTGTATTACAAATTTTTTGTTTTTTTTTTTTTGAGAATTAATCCATTTTCTCTCCATTTTCATTCATTATTGGAATTTAACCTTTTTAAGTGAATTACCACGATTTTCTTGATTCAAGTACTTTCAACTTAATCAAGGATAAAAAATTAAAAAATTATGATCCTTATATGATTTAGTGTGGAAAATCGGAATCGGAAGAAATTTTCTTATATAATTCCCTCATGTTTTCAATTTGATTTAATCCTCATATTCACAGTTATTTTATGTTTACCTGTTTAAAGCAAAATTGAAACCAGCAGCACGTCCAAAAAATTTTATTGTTAATTAAGATCTCCAAGAACCAGGAATGTAAGTAGACATTAAGTACCATTATCTGCATTATTCCGCGGATTGTCTTCTCTGGGATTTTTTTGGAATTGCAAGATTGTACGGGGTTCGTGAAGGAATTAATTTTAAGGGAAAAAAATTCGGAAAAAATCCAACTAATAGAAAATTCTAATAAATCAAAAATCTGTAATAATCAAAAATTTAAAAGAAAACGTAATAATTCATAACCTGTAAAAATCAGAAATTCAAAGGAAATTATAATAATAAATAAATACATCGTCGTAAAAATGAAAATAATCGTGTAATTGACTTATTTTAATCTTAATTGGAAAATTACCCCACCTATTCAAAGCTATTTCCGAAAGGTAGGCTTAAATTCAGTCACATCACGATTTCCACCAAAATTATCAAAAGGTAAGTTTGGCGTAATTGTGACGTAACAATATGATTGATTTATAGTGCTTAATTCGATTAAATGAATTTTGCCCGGTCCCATGCGTTGCAGGTGGTAAAAAAAAAGAACAACCGCGTGATACCTGAATTTTACCGACATTTTTCCCCCAGTGAAACGATACGTCCTAATAGAATGTAGAATTTAATAATTACATTTTAAGGACGAATCGTGGTGGAATGTCCTACGATTTCGAACCGAAACTTGAGAGAACTTTGAAAGGACACTACTGAGTATAGAGCAGTTGTCATTATGAGAGTTGAAGTGAAAGAGAGTGATGCGCAGTGAAAAACTCTCTACTGAACTTCGTTACCCACGCGCTGCCCTGATTTTCGGTGGAAACACATCCCATTGTTGTTGATGTGGGCTTTAGAGATATTCTCGTTTGAATTTCTCAACCTGATGAATTTTCAACCTTCTCCCCCTGATCAGCAATGATTGCCGATCAAATACTCATTACTCTGCAGGCAGGGCGCTTTACGATTGGGCGAGTTAATTCAGTGGTCACTGGTTTTAGTATGATCACTCGAGGTGTGTTGTCCTTACCAGCGTGGAGTTGAGTGACTCGTACTAACGGCCACATACTAGAAGGAAGTCACTCATCAATTATGCGAACTCGTATTCCAAGCTCGATGGTTAGTTGGGTGTTTCTAGTTGGATATCGTCTGGAGCCGATGTAAATAGTGACTGAAGTACTGTTTCCAGACAGATTGTACTATTTGCTGAATCAGTTACCATCTTGAGAGCCTTGTTGCCTTCAAATTGTCTAGTGAAGATTCCAGTAAGCAGTTCAGGACAGTGCCAATGCAGAAATGTCCTGGAGTGAGCGCGGTAGCGTCATCAGGATCGTTGCTAAGTGCTTTTACTGGTCGAGAGTTTAGAAGCCCTTCAATCTGAGTGAGCAATGTAGCAAACTCCTCATAAGTCATGCAGAAACCTTGGGTTGATTTGGTAAGATGGAATTTGTCCGATTTGACAATGGCGTTTCGTTTGCCTCCCATGTGCGGTGCTGCAGGTGGATTGAATTTTCATTGAGTTTGATCCTGTTCAAACATCATGCTGAGCTTTTGGTGCTCTTAAGATCCTCGAATGAAGTGAGCTTGTAGCGGAACTTCAGCTCCCATTAAGCTGATGCCTCGGTCTGAGTACATGCGCTCAGGAATTCCTCGATGAGACACAAATCGCCTGTAGCATGAAATAAAGCCCTCGGTGGAGTCATCAGTTACGACTTCAAGGTGAAGCTGATGATGTAACACAAACAAAAATGCATTCCATTGTTAGAACTCGAGTCAGCTCCAACAACTTCACAAAACTAATTGATCGACTCTAAAAAATAACCCAAACCCAACTAAATCTACATTACTTGATCTACTCCATAACAAAGTCACTGTTGTTAAATACACAATTGACCTGCTCTAAAAAAACACGGTAATAATTAATAATTACTAAATACTCGCGAATCAAACAAATTAAACAAGACGCGTGTCGGAACTAAATTATGAGTTGAACGAGTTAAAATTACAACGAGTAAAACAACAGCACATAAACAAAGGTGATAACCTAATTAGGACTCATAAACATAACTAAACAAAGAGAACCAAGATTAGTGAGTCTTGGCAGTCAACCCCCACACTTTTTTGAAATCCACTTACATCTACGGAATCAAAACAGTTTGAGCACAAAAACAGGTTAGTGATTAAACATTTGGGTTAATTGTTTAAATTTGATCTTCCTCTTCCCTTCCATGTGAATATTGTCAGTGGGCCCGCATAATCGGTGCCTGAGTGGAGAAATGGCCGTGAAGGTCATGTACGATACACGGGCAACTAGCCCATTAGTTGCTAGGCACGGAGTCCTCTGTTACGAGTATATATGACGGACCGTAATGCGGCCTTCAGTCGAGACACTAATTTTGATAAAAGCAGCGCTGCAAAGAGTTCTACCCTGGGGATTGTTAGTCGCTTGAGGCGTGCCACTTTAGATTTTGCGCAAACGAGCGATGAAGTACTTGCTGATGGAGCATGAGTGATTATGTAAATGACTGCACTTATTGCATGTTATGATATATCAGAGAATCCATAAAGCTCAATTATCGAATCGGCAAGTTGAACCATCGAGGGATTGATAGGCTAGCCAGCCGTTGGAAACCTTCGCTGATGATTAGCCATTTTTCTGCAACGCTCGGTGAAAGCTCATCATCCTATTCGAGTTTATGCAACCATCGCTCTTGAAAAAGAATTTTCGCTTTGGTGATGACAGGTGCTATGAGGCCTAGTGCATCGAAGATCTGTGACACCTCGAACAGGATGAGTCTCTTGGTAATTCTTTCGTTGAATGTTCCCTCATTTGAAGTGGAAGTGAAATGCTCCTTTGCATGGGATCATTTCATTCCGGGAAGTTTGGTAGTTCCTTCGTCGAGGGTGATAGAGGAGTTGGCAGCATACCAGTTCACGGAGAATAAAAATGAATTGCTCGTAAAATGCCACTTTGCCACATCCGGATGAACCCGAATCTGTCTATACATTTTGGTGATGGTGATATGAGTGGCGAACAAATAGCGATGATGACGAATTCGAATGAGGATGTCAAAGACAGCTAGCAAAACATTGGGTCCTGCGTATGTGATCTCGTCGACGGGCAGGCCCGAAGATGGGTGGCAGGATCCATTAAATATCCTTCGAAGTTCTGTGGTGGCGCGTTCTGACCTCAAGACTCCATGGTGGGATAAACTAAAACCTGGTGTTTTATGCCGTGTTTTTGCTTGAGATGCTCATACAATGTGCCCCAAGGTTTCATATTCTTGTATGAAGTCGTGTACAGTTTTCCATAGGTGATATCTCGTTGAATTCGTGTTAGTACTGTTTGGAAACCACATTGAGCTAGTTGAAGGAACTCCCTAGTGAGCTGAGGGACTTCTGTAGAGTAATCTGGACTACGTATCTCCCGGAGAAATCTCTTGAGTGAGCTGTGACAAAGTGATTCCCACACACTTCTTCTTTCCCTCTGCATTAGCTGCAGAGTTAATGGGCAGCTCTTCCTGAATCCAGAACTTGGGCAGGAGCTGTTGAAGTACCTCATACTCTGGTTGTTGACTTATCTGGAATGCTTGATGAGAGACCAGGACCGATGATGAAACAGGGACCAGGACTAAGCAACCAAAGATTGACAATTGTGGGATCGCCGTGGACGGATCATATTGAATGATATGTGCTTAAATGATCAAACCATAAAAACCAGCACCAATGATGATGATAATTGCGCGAGGTTTCAAAAGCTGAGGATCAGCTAATCTGGGATTGGCCACATGTGGCCAAGATTTTCACTCTATAGAAGATGATGGAAGAATTGAAGAAAGTTTTCTTAAAACACGTGCACGGACAGAAATGTACGACGGCGTAGTTCAAAACCAAGTAAGTTTTACGGAACCTCGAGTCTGCGTTGAAGTACTGCCATCGATAGCGATGATGTCAAGATTGGGGTGTTTTCTTTGCAGCTTGCAGGACTGGGTGATGGTTTCTGAGATGAACGTGATTTCTGACCCAGGGTCCATTAACAATCTCACAGGATGGGTGTTGCCGCAATGTTGATTTTGGCCACTGCTGTGGCTATCAAGGTGTGACATGATGAGTTATTGATTGCGCTAGAAGCGCTGAAAATGGCACGTGCATCTTATGACGTAGCTTCAGGTTTTGATGAGGTCTTCGATGACAGTGATAGTTGGAGCTTAAAGCAAACGGCTGAGTTGATGCTGGATCAAGTAACGTGAGTTATAGTATCCCTTCACCAGCATCTTCCATGTCATTGGAGCGAATTACCGCCAGCAGGAAATCCAGAGATCATCGACGCAGGGTTGCCTTTCAGCTGTCGTCGAAGGTAAAATTGTTTCAAGGACTGGGGTAAGGCGATTATCGTTAATTACCTTGCTGGTGAAGACATGGGGATGTTTAGCTTAGACAATTTGAACCAGTTGGTGTGCTCCCGATTGTGATTCAGCTTGTCAAGTTTGCATGAATTTTGATTTCTTGGTTTACCAACCCTCATTGAAGTACGTATGATCTATGAACTTTGCTGGCCACTTCTCCTCCAAGGAGGACCTCATTGAATTGGTAATGGATCTCTGATGTCTTTTCTTGAGTGGCGTCCAGCATACTCACTGCGGTGATGGAATCAGTCTTCAATCATTGCAGAATTTCTTCTGCATCCTGTTGCTTGTCTGCATGTCTGCATTCTGGTGGTGAGCTTTCCGTTTACTTTCCGATCTTTGCTATCAGAAAGTTACAACCTGAGAAAATTTTGAAAATCACACTACTGAGTAACGAGCAGTTGTCGCGTGAAAAGAGAGCGCTGCGCGGGGAAAAAACTCTCTACTGAACCAGTCTACTTCCGCTTCGCGCTGATTTTCGGTGCAAACGCGTCCCATGGTCGCTGATGTGGGCTTGAGCAATTCACCCCTGGACGACCGATCGATTGCCTTGTGCAGCATGTCGATTACGTTTCGAATACAGATCGAGCCAGATTTCTGTAATGATCGACCCACGATTGACTAAATAGTGAGTCGGTTGCCGGTCGACTCGTCTTTTAAAGTGTCGTGAAACTTCTTATGGGACGGTATTGAAATTCGGATCGGCCACCTTTTCTGTGACGGAAGTAGGTGATGGGGGTAACTCGAGCGTCGAGAGAGTGGGGACCATGACTCGCTTGCCTTAGATACCTGTAGTTAAAATTACAATGTTTGGGCGGCGTGACGATCGCCGAACACAGCTGTTGAAGCTCCATGAAGTTAGCCCCTGCTTATCAAAAATTTATTATTACGACCATCGGAATTCATTGATAGGCGAATGATAGACAATGATTGACTATAAAAACAATTTGATTGACTTAATTTTTTTGTGTAAATACTCGATTCACGCAAGATTCTGATTGAAGTGATGAATAACTCAATTTGAAGAAGGATTTTCAATGCATATCTCCGACTAGATACGGGAAAATGTTACTTGCTCAGAGTGGTGAGTGACTTAGACTCTCTGCTGACCAAAACACGGTGAAGAAATCGCCAAAGGCGGCGAGACTAGCTCCTCTGAATCGACAAAAATATAGATGTACGATTTCTTTCATAAATATCATAAGAATGAGGGCATTAAAAGTAATTATTGTGGAAATCGATTTTGTAGCGAATTATAAAAGCTACAAATATTGTCCTATAATATTAACCGCTAACATTTATAGTTATTGAGATATACGTCATAAACCGCGAATTTTTGCAAAATTTTTATTAAACAAAAACCAATCACATCGTAGAAAAGATTATTTATGTGCTCAGAAAAAATTAATTAATGTCATATATTCAAGTCTAACCTATAAACAAAGGTTCTGGACCAATCAAACTGATATCCATCAGGTTTTTATGGTTTGATCATTTAAGCACATATCATTCAATATGATCCGTCCACGCCGATCCCACAATTGTCAATCTTTGCGCCACCATCCTTGACCGTTGAGCGTACTGAATTCTCTAGCTTTGTGCTGCCTAGTCTAAATCCCTTGACCTATCCTTAGTCCTTTGGTGTTCTCCTGATCCGAGAATGAATTAGGTAGTGTGCCTCGTAGAGGGCCCGTTTATCATGTATCGCTTTTAATCTCATTTTTACTTTGCTTATATACTTTTTTCTTTTTTTTTTTGTGTTCTCTAGTTTGGGTCATCTGCCGACTCCTGCTTCTACTTATGCGCTATTGCCCGATGTCTAATATTTTCTCTTCTTATTGCTATTTGTATTTTCACTACTACGTCTATTGTTACTTTGCTTTCTGCTTGGCTGTTACTGAATTATTCAGGCTCTCGCTATTGCTATTATTAATATGTGGACTTGAATCCAATTCTGTTGTACAACAGAATGTACAGTAATAAACCATCAATCAATCAATCAATCAATCAACCAATCAAACTGGATGTTTCGACAGCTGCTTCACATGGCACAGTTCCATTAGACAGGGCTATGTCGCTCCCATGTCGCTTCTGACGACAACATGAGTTCTAGCGAGTCATCGGCGTTGGTGATTTGCCCTGTGTCGTTTTTCCATAACTGTTGCTGTACGTTGTGTCGGGGGCTTGTAAAGAATACGTGTTCGGTTTTTTTCCTAATTGCTGCACACGTCAGATAGTCTGGAAAATCTGCGTGCTTGAATTTGAGTAGATGCCCTGCAGATACTGTAACTGCCATTTGAGCCGAGCTGACATTATCAATTTGATTGTTTTTTCCAATGTCATTGTCTATGCCATCAAGGTCATTCTTGGCTTAAATTCTTAATAATTGAACACAACTCAACTAACTACGAATCTAAATGCTGTCTTTTCATATTAAATGAGCATTGATTTGTGTACGAAGGTTATGAATAATATGAGGTACGAGTTCAATTTGTATACATATGCTACACTTCCCGATTACATACATTTTTCCCTGTGGGCTCAAACGTTGAAGGAAATTTGTCCAAATATACCACGATTGGGTAGGTTTACAGCACTCCTTTTTTAGACAAAATCCTATTGAGAAATTCTATGAATGCAACGTAAATAGGAAAATTGTGGCCACAGCTTTTGTGAGGGCAGTTAAAGCTACAGAAAAATGATTCTACATAAATTCTAATATTGCAATTGTAAGGTAAAATATCTCGAGAAAACAGAATAATTTGTCCTGTAATGGAATGGACTCGTCACCTTACACCGGTTCTGTGTTCCCTTGGTAGGTAAATGAGAATATAGATAGAGAATTTATTTACTGGCTTGTATTGAGGCTCTCTGATATCCAGGCTCCCGCCAGTCCGTATCCATCAACGCCTGCATATAGTTGATTATGGAAATGTGGATTGGACGTTTTCACCGAATACCTAACGATATTGCGAATTGCCGTCCTCATTTCTTCCGGGGTAGTGCCATCATCCGTCAATTCAGCATCAATTCTATCCTAAAATTGGGGGACATCAAAATCCGGTAAATCTGACACATATATATGTAAATCAATATATACACAGTTCATATATATGTAAATCAATATATACACAGTTCATATATATGTAAATCAATATATACACAGTTCATATATATGTAAATCAATATATTTTGCTATCGGTTCGCCGACAACGTGAAAGTGACAAATTTTTTTAAGGGAAAAAGTTGAAACACCATCTTTTGCTGTAGTTACGATTTTTTCATCATGACGTCTTCTATTTTTATAAACTCGATGAATACAGTGTCATTCAT
The DNA here is from genome assembly GCA_026005395.1 of Asobara japonica. NCBI lineage: Eukaryota > Metazoa > Arthropoda > Insecta > Hymenoptera > Braconidae > Asobara > Asobara japonica. The sequence continues at coordinate 997,751 of BQMI01000246.1, read as the reverse complement.
ATCTTGACCGTTGTTCGATCCACTGAATTCATCTTCCACACGGACGAAGAGAATAGTTAACGCGACAAAATTAGCCTCTATAGAAGAAGCAAGTATCTGTGTTGTGGCAGTTACGCAGAAACAGTGTTTTTAATCAGTAATAACTCAAAAACACATTTTGTTGAAACTGTAAAATTTTTTCTCAAACTAATAACTAGTTGGTGATGGGGAAGCGAGCACTTGAGTTTTAAATATCGTTTGACCCCCGTTGTGGAATTGTGGGAACCGAGAAAATGCAGTACTTGGGGGATAATCATATAAACAGGTCGTACGTTCGCCTAGGCTCAATATCATAAACCGTTCCTAAAGCCGACATGAGAATTGCCATGAACGATTCCCCCTATTTCACTAACTATTGGGAAGATATACATTTTGTCGCCGTGGTTTCTTTGTCATCGACAGAGACTTGCGAATTACCACTGACAAGGTGACAGCACCTCTCGGGTGCACAATGCCAAACGGGGTGCTGAGCTCCTTCAGCCGGCACTCTATGGACCAATGGGAGTGGACTCACTGCCAAGGGCCCATCAATTATCGATGCCGGCCCTCTCCTTCTTCATCGAGCAAAGGTGCCAAATTTTTTAGGAAAAAGTTATAACAAAATTGGAAAAAAAGTCTAATAATTTGAAAAATTTGTCAATTGTCAATTAGTCAATTGTCAATTTGTCAATTGTCAATTTGTCAATTGTCAATTTGTCAATTGTCAATTTGTCAATTGTCAATTTGTCAATTGTCAATTTGTCAATTGTCAATTTGTCAATTGTCAATTTGTCAATTGTCAATTTGTCAATTGTCAATTTGTCAATTGTCAATTTGTCAATTGTCAATTTGTCAATTGTCAATTTGTCAATTGTCAATTTGTCAATTGTCAATTTGTCAATTGTCAATTTGTCAATTGTCAATTTGTCAATTGTCAATTTGTCAATTGTCAATTTGTCAATTGTCAATTTGTCAATTGTCAATTGTCAATTTGTCAATTGTCAATTTGTCAATTGTCAATTTGTCAATTGTCAATTTGTCAATTGTCAATTGTCAATTTGTCAATTGTCAATTTGTCAATTGTCAATTTGTCAATTATCAATTGTCAATTTGCCAATTGTCAATTGTCAATTGTCAATTGTCAATTTGTCAATTTGTCAATTGTCAATTTGTCAATTGTCAATTTGTCAATTGTCAATTTGTCGATTGTCAATTTGTCAATTGTCAATTTGTCAATTGTCAATTTGTCAATTGTCAATTGTCAATTTGTCAATTGTCAATTTGTCAATTGTCAATTTTTCAATTGTCAATTTGTCAATTGTCAATTTGTCAATTGTCAATTTGTCAATTGTCAATTGTCAATTTGTCAATTGTCAGTTTGTCGATTGTCAATTTGTCAATTGTCAATTTGTCAATTTGTCAATTGTCAATTTGTCAATTGTCAATTTGTCAATTGTCAATTGTCAATTGTCAATTTGTCAATTTGTCAATTGTCAATTTGTCAATTGTCAATTTGTCAATTGTCAATTTGTCAATTGTCAATTTGTCAATTGTCAATTTGTCAATTGTCAATTTGCCAATTGTCAATTTGTCAATTGACGCTGGCCGATTGAGCCAATGCCACAGAGGCAGAAAAAAGAAGAAGAAGAAGAAAGACCAACGCTGAATATTGTGCGATTCAGTACTGAATGGAAAATAACAATTGAAGAAATACGACTTCAATTGTAATGAGGAACATTTTTCAAGTGAGTTGTATATGTTCCCTATATCGGGAAGGCATGATATCCAACAGTGATATCAATAATTGAACTGAAACCTAATGATTACTGCACGTGATCGATTCAGTTTGATTTTCAAGCCCCATACAAATATTCAACTGGAATTCATCCGTATAGTTACCCTTCCTATCTCTGCACTTTCTTAATTATCACGCTCTTCGACATCATTCCCGCAATTGGGTATTTGCATGATTTTGCTATTCATAAACTTTGGATATTTTTACATTCTATATAATTTTTAAAAAATTTTGAAAAAAAAAACAAAAATCGATTTTGTTCATAAAAATTTGAATAATTCGATAAATAAAAAAAAGCCGATATTCAAATGACTAAGTAGCTCCATCTCGCGTATGTGTCCATGTCACGATGCCTATTTCATTTGAAATTTTCAGCCTCAATCTCGTAAGCACGTAACAAGTCTAAACAATTGTGTTGATTTTTTTGTTGAAAAAAACAGGATTTGATTCAAATATTTAAACTAGTGGTGTGCAAATGTGTGTGCCCCGTACGGGGCACAAACAAAACTTCCCGATTTGGTATTTCAGCACAACATAAGAACGCAACCATGGTGATGAACAAACCCAACAGTGATGTCAATAATTGAACTGGCATCTAATAATTACTTCACGCGATCGATTCAGTTTGATTTTTAAGCCCCATACAAATATTCAACTGGAATTTATCCGCATAGTTACCCTTCCTACCTCTGTACTTTCTTAATTATCACGCTCTTTGACAGCATTCGCGCAAATATCAACATATCCATTTGCCATGTATATTCTAGTTCAACTCGCGATATGTTCTAACCTATATGGAAAAGTGTCGCATTGAATGGGCATTTTTGTATAAGGAACAACCCTGGTGATATGCATTGTTCCCGCATGTTGAATTGTTCAGCCAACCATACCTCCTTAATTATGCAAAATATATGGAAGGTGTATTGTCATATAAGGAATAATTCTCTCTTGAGAAGTTTACCGATACATTTAATATTGTACCCAGTGGAGCAGTATAAACAATTGCGATTCTTCATAACCCTGCATATACTGCACGAATCCCATCCAAATTGTTAACTGCTCGATTTTGCGCGGAAACGCTACGATTGGGACTGTCATGACAGCGCTGTGTTTATTCGTTCACTTATTACAAACATCATTGCTGAAACGGTCGTACCTCCTTCATTATGCAAATTATGGAAAAAAGTCAATCTGTATAAAAGGTGCATTTTCATACAAGGAATGATTCGCTCTTAAGAAGTTTCCCGATAACTTTAATATTTTACCCAGTGGAACAGTATAAGCAATTACAATTGTTAATAACCCTGCATATACTGCACGAATCTTATCCAAAGTGTTAACCGCTCGATTTTGCGCGGAAACGCTTCGATTGGAATCATCGTGACAGCCCTGTGTTCATTCGTTCACTCATGACAGACATAATTGCTGAGACGGTCATAACTCCTTAATTATGCAAATTGTCAAAAAAAGTCATTCCGCATAAAATACGTATTTTTATATGGGGAACAACTTTTCTCATATAAATTTTACGCTAACTCTAATAGTTTATGCAATAGAACATTATAAACAATTGAAATTGTTAATAACAATATATATACTGCACGAATTTCACCCGAAATCTAATCACCTCTAAGTTACATGGAAATGCTTCGATTCCAATATCTGACCAATATCGACGGTCTCGATAGCTTCATTCGTTCGTGAGAAACCTAGGATCAAAATTTCGGAAACACACATACATAGAGACATACACACACACACAGACACACACACAGACATCGATTAAAAATTTGTTGGGCATCATTTTGGTATACTTAACCCCCCAGTCACAGGATGAAAAGAAAAATATCGATTTCGGGGTCATTCCAATAACTTCCCGAAAATCAGGAAGTTAATTAATCGAATCACACGATCCGTTTCCGAGAAAACGTAAACGAAACATTTTGCCACATACGGACGAACTCTCTCACACACACACATACAGATGCTTCTCTGAAATCACTCCAGGATGATGCAAAACGTCAAGCAACGTGAAAATTTCATCGATCTGGCATCTTTCATTTTCGGGGCCACTACAATAACTTTCCTAGACCGGGAAGTTGATGAATCAAGTTTTCTCAAAAACTTATGGTTCGATCGAGCTGAAATTTGGTAAGAGGGACGCAATACCAATTATTGGAGAGAATTTGACATTTTAAAAATCAATTTTACGCGTGGAAGTGTTCAAATTAGTAAATCGAGGTGCCAAACATGACATGTTCACAGACAGACGGCAGTCTCAAATTTTGTATTTTTACGTTTCAGACCATTCTAGATCATTTCCACGTGGAATTATAAAATGTGAAAATCGACCCATGACAAAGTTTCCACGCGGAAATAAAAAGGGAGGAAAGAGAAAGGAGGAAGCGTGAGGAAGGAGGTTTGCTTCCTTCTTTCTCTTTTTTTTCTTAAAAAAAACACACACACACATGCAGACACCGACTTAGAATTTGACGGGGATCATTTTGGTATACTTAAGACCCTAGTTAGATAATGAAACAACAAATTTCGATTTTGGGTGCATTACAATAACTTCCCGAATGATACACTATATAGTACAAGGGACAATACCTCTTGACACATACAATGCACTTCCAGTGTTCCTAAACCACGACGGAACATCTGCGACGTAATAGTTGGTTGTGAAGGGGACAATAGCCGCGGCTTCTTCAGTAGCCAATCCTTTCCGCTCTTCCACGGCAAGAACATCCTCCGTTTATTCTGAATTTTTCCTAAGCTGCCTCTCGCGGCGCAGCGCCCTGAGAATCTCCATTGCAAAATCGCTTGTCGGATTTCATCCTGCCTTTGTTAATAGCATAACTTCCACAAGCTTTTCGGGGTTATTGGGTTGGCCTGCGTCAGCTCCCCTTATAAGTCGTTGCACGTCGAAACGCGGACATGCAAAAATGTTCCGTATTTTCTAGAATTCTCTAACACTTCGGGCAATCCGGCAATCTTCATGCTTGAATTTGTCAAGATATGTCCCAAAGCATCCGTGCCCTGAGAGCATCTGCGTAAAATAATAATTGACATGTCCATGTGACCGCTCTAGTCAAAAATCCAGGTTCGCTATAACTTGATGAGTCTACCGACTTTTGCTCGAGGCATCCCACTGCCGCTACCATCGCTTAATGCTGAGGTTTCGCTCCACCGCGCTCAGCTTAGTTGATCTTGTGCGGGTGCGGAAACACCTACGGTCCTCCGTTAAAACTTCGATAGACAGCATCCCAGCAATTACACACACACGGTCGTTAGATACTGTTCGGTATGCGCTGGCCATTCTAAGGGCACTTAACCTGTAGACTGAACCAATTTGCCGTCGTGCTGCTTGAGTTCGTAATGCGTCAGTCCAGATTGGAATACCATATGTAACAACTGACGATAACAAGAGCGTTCTCCTTTGTTTTGGCCCTCCAATGTTCGGCCTAAGTCTTGCAGTCTTCACCGCACCCTCCGTACTGCTTGCACGTTGGACTTGCTGTCTAAAACTAAGTCAGGTATCAATCATAATTCCCAGGTACCGTATGTAGGCCTGGAAAGTTATTTCGTGCTCACCGACTTGCAGCGTAATTTCTTTCGCTTCGTGATGAGTAGTGGCTCAGTCTTATGCTCCGCATGTTAACAAATCTAGTCCATCGATTGTCATATCTTGTTAAAAACATTCTCGACTCGTGATGTGTGCCCCACTCGAAGCACAAACAAAACTTCCCGATTTGGTATTTCAGCACAGCATTCTAAATTTATTCTCCTCCAATGTACCCCGGTTAATCAGTAGTGTTATACAGAAAATTTGCAGATTCAAGAATTCTAAACTGAGTCATTAATGAAGCAGATAATGACGAATATTTGAGTAGATGCATGGTGAGCATGAGGATGAGACTTATTCGCGTTACTTGAGTGCGAGTGAGATGCCAATAGGAGTGCCACCGCAATAAAGACTATAACTTTAATATTTTACCCAGTGGAATAGTATGAACAATTGCAATTGTTAATAACATTGTATATACTCCACGAATGCCATCCAAAATGTAATCCGCTCGATTCTGAGCGGAAATGCTTCGATTGATGATTATTTATTTCTTACATACATAATTGTTGAGTCTGCGATACCTCCTTAATAATGCAAATTATCAAAAAAAGGCATTTCACATAAAAGACGTATTTTTATATGGCGAACAACTTTTTTTGTGTAAATTTTGCGCTAACTCTATTAGTTTATGCAGGAGAACATTATAAACAATTGACATTGTTAATAACAATATATGTAATCGACCAATTCTATCCAAAAACTAATCAAATCTAAGTTACGTGATAATGCTTCGGTTGAATTATTCAGTACCTCGATCGCATAATACAGTCACGAGAAATTGTGGACGAAAAATCTGACCACATACATACCTAGCTACATACTAGACACAGACACACATTTTCTTTTAAATAGTCTAGAAAAGTCATAAATACCATGAAACGTGGAGATCTGAATCAAAATCCATTTTTCATTTTCGGCGGCAAAACAATAACTTACCCAATCGGGAAGTTAAAAATGAGCTGAAGCGTGAAATAGTAGATTAGGTATGTCAGGCCAGTCTGGTAGGCCAGTAAAGTAAGGAATGCCTCAGATCACATTTAGTTGTTGGCCGAGGTCGACAATAATGTGATCTGAGGCTTTCTTACTTGCTGGCCGAGGTGTGTATACTATTTTTCTGCTCGACGAAGCCGGAAAGCGGTAACTTCGTTTAGCGCAGCGGCCCGAAAGTTACCGCTTTCTGGCCGGAGGGCAGAAAACGTGTTTTTCTTCCTCCCCGACCCGAAAGTACGCTCTCCACTGTGGTCTGAAACGCCAGAAACAACGGCTTTTCTGGCGTTTCTCGACGGAGAATCGTTATGATTGGCCACAAAACTGTTGTGGCTCGCGTTTGCAGGCGAGAGTTGCTAACGAAAAAGTAAACTTCGGATCTCCACCCGAAGCTCCCCGACTCTTGCTTACGCATGCGCATGATATATTTCAGTGCCCAAATCGCGACCGAACGTGTCAAATTCCGAAGCCACTTTTTCTCTGTATAATATATCAAAAAGTGGACTTGGCCCGATACGCTACCGCGTATCTTGATACGCATAAAGGTTCATGTCGCCAGTGCTCCTGTGGAACAAAATTTCTTCAAATTATGCATTAATTTCTTTAGTGGATAAAATAATATTGGATAAAACGAGTTGATTTTGAAAAAGTAGAGTAAATTAAAACTGTCCCCCGCCGGCGAATGAAGAGACTGACCTAACCTGAAAAATGAGCGATTCTTCATGGTGATGTTTAGAAATTTCGACAAAGAGGTCAAAGTTGGAAGGAAAATATGCTTATAAAAAGTGATTTCGGCATTCTAATTTTTTTTTTAACGTTTTTATGTTTTTTCATGCATTTTTACTTTTTGCCCGCCCTGACCAGCAAAAGTCGGGCGGGCATGTAGTTCGCAAGGTGACCGACGAGAGGCGTGCGCGGGCAGGCCACAAAAGTATTCGTCGTTGGATTGATCGTCAACATTTCAAAATTGATACATTTATTGTTGAACGTACCTTCGGGTGGGGAGAAAGAAAAATGGCATACGACACACCCAGACACGGCCAGAAAGTTTGATCTCTTGCCGTGCGTGATATGAAGGCCGAGGCGAAGCCGAGTATTCGCAAGGCCGACTCAAACTTTCGGGCCTTGGGTCGTAATATAGTATTTTCACGATGATTACGGCCACATCATCCGCAAAAGCTATGCGCTTTGTCCCCGCCAGCAATGCCAGTTTTGACCAGTTCGCCATATATTATATTCCACCTAAGAGGCCCCATCTATTGCAAATACCGTACTTGTAGCATCAACAGTGCGGCCAAGATGGAATCCCACCGTACCAAGTTGAAGGTATTCTTGATGTCCAAGGTACCGTGGTGGGTAGGGTATCGGGGCGGGGTACAGTAGATGAATGCCTAACGTGTTTTCCTCGTTAATTCGCTATTTATGCCAATTATTTTCCTTTAAACGGTCACTACTAATTGCTTATAGACAGAAAAAATTTTTTTATGCAGATTCATAGCCTTTTTTCCTTTCTGCAACGTGGATTGATATTTAAAACCAATTTCTTTCCGTGGTCAATGCTCCCGCAACGCCACGAGTGACCGTTTCTTAAGCAAATGGGTTAGAGTGACTTCGGAAGTATATTGTGGTAAAGCGGTAAAATGTACACTGAGGGAAAAATATACTTCGGCCCAATATTACAATGTTTCAGAGAAATAGATATTTTAAAAAAAAAGAATTTTATTGTTTTAGTGAAACCCAAGTGACATTAATTAACTACCAATGATGTTAATCATATAACTCTACGTGATACTTATGAGACAGAGGATCGTAGGTGAATTTGTACAGTAATAAATAAGAATCCCGAATTAATTAATTTTTTATTTTCAAATTAATAAAATTTAATAAAAGTAATGTTCAACCCAGGTCAGTTGTCATATAATTGTTTGGAGTAAAGCCATTCACATGATTACATGTAATTGTAATTGTCAGAGATTAAATGCAACGACGAAATTTCATTTTTTAGAAATGCCTATTACTCTGAAAAATGAAATTGTTGGGCCGAAGTATATTTTTCCCTCAGTGTAAGAAAATAGTGCTATGTAATTAATCGTTAAATTAATTACGATTTAACTAAGAACGAACTAAGTAACACACGCATGTAAACCCTCAAACCTTTCTTTAAGTCTCATCACTCGGAGAAATCACGCGTTCCAGTGTACTATCCCCCTAAAATAGCAGGGGGGATAGTTGATAAACACGTGCTCTAACCTCATTTTCCACTTTATTTCATTGTCAAAGGTGAAAGTGATTTGTTATTCGATTCAACATATACCGCCGTTCGTCAATTTTTTAATAAACAAAACAAATCGTGCCAATTATCCGTCCATCACACTGCAATTTATTTAGAAAAGAAATAAAATGAATTAATGAAGCGTTTATCTAAGAAATCTAAATGAAAAAGTTAATGATAAATAATTATATTCAGTTTTTCAAAAACATCCATGTCGTTGTTTACTTAATAAAATGTCGGTAAATAAATGTTTAAAAATACAATTCTGCATCAATCGTTTCCCACTACGATTACCCCTTCTGTCGTTCTAGATACTACCCCCCCCCCCCCCCCCCACGCATTTCGGCGTTGATATACTATACCCTCAGACGCTCAATTAATAAAATTCGACATTTATTCACTCCCAGCTGATTTGGCTGATTATTTTATTTCTGCTTATTGCAAATATACTTGTAATTATTTTTTTTTGATCGGTTTGTTTTTATCGACGCATCAACTACAATGGTTCTTAGCGCCGGCCCTGCACTTGTTATAGTCGTTAGACGCTCACTTTTTCCTTTGTAACACAGTTACGGATGTTATTCGTTCACAATGAGAGTGGGAACATTCAGTTGTAAACAGTTTTTGGTACTCGTCTTATAACTTTCGGGGGTGAACTGTTTTGTACTTTTGTGGTGCCCATTATTTGACTAAATCAAATAATCCAGAAAAAATCCACCGGTACCTGGGCTTGAACCCAGGAACTCCAGATCCGTAGTCGGGCACCTTACCTACTTCACCATACGACTTGACTTGACTTGAAAATTGCTTATTAACATTTGTCATATATACATACTATATACAGTATTAATATCTTAAGTGCTACGCTCTAGATCACCAGCCGTTGCCTTTATATCTAATTTGAAAGAAGTGTAACCTAATTTTTCATTATTACAGATATTTCTGATTATTTACATGATGACTCGATATAAGGAAAAATGACTTCTAAAAAACCTTATAAGTAATGGGTGCATGAGGGGCGGGAGAGAAAGGGATATATGGAAAGGTGGGACAAAACAGGTGGTCAGCGGGACCAATTGGACTTCATGTCAATATTGATGTTTTGGAGCTGGGGATTAGGATGGGATTGTAGCTTAAATTTAAATGTCTCATTGATTCTATCAATGAATTCACCTATGGTTGCCATGCCGAGCGTTTCGTGTATCTCCATAATAGTCGTTCTTCTTTTAAAATTTCCTATTATTCGTAGCAATTTATTTTGAACCACTTGAAGATGATTCAAGTGGATTTTCGCTGCATGATGCAAGGCGGGACAACCATAGGTGATTATAGGTCTGATCAATCCTTTGTACAAAGTGAGTTTTAGAGATTGGCTAAGCGCAGGAGATTTTAGCAGATTATATAATCTTACTAGAATAATTTTTGTTTTCAGCTTAACCTCATCTATGTGTTTTTTCCACAGGAGTTTGGAATCAATATGTAAACCTAGGTATTTAACAGAGTTTACAGGAGTGATTTTATCGCTACGAATAGTCAAGGTGTGAATGGCCTTGGAGCTAGTAAATAAGATTGCTTCTGTTTTGGCAGTATTTACTTGAATTTTCCATTTCATGAGCTCACTGATTGTAAGAGCAGCTGCGTTTTCGACTCTTCTAACAGGTTTATTTATCGATTTGCTGGCTGAGTACAGAGCGATGTCATCAGCATATCCAGCGATGGATACATTTCTAGAAATTCTGCTAAAAATAGAAGCAATGTACAGGTTAAATAAAACGGGGGAGAGGATAGACCCTTGTGGGACCCCCGCGACTATTTCAATTTTATCCGAAAGCGAAGTTTCAACTCGAACTCGAATATATCTATTTGAAAGATATGATAGTAAAATTTTACATAAATCCTTAGGTAAATTTAAGCTGTCGAGTTTATAAATAAGGCCTGTGTCCAAACAGAATCAAAGGCCTTCTCGCTGTCCAGGAGAAGAAGAACGGTATTTTCTTTCCGATCTTTCGCGGATTTTATGTCGTTTGTAACTCTGACCAGCTGGTGGCAGGTCGAGTGTTCTGAGCGGAATCCCAATTGATTTTCAGGCATTAGTTGTAACTCTTCTATAGGTTTTTTGAGACGAGCTAAAATTATTCTCTCAAAAAGTTTGGCCAATACTGGCAAAAGGCTAATCGGCCTGTAGCTCACCGGATACGAGGGGGGCTTGCTAGGTTTGAGAATCGGTATGACCACCGCTCCTTTCCAGAGTTCCGGGAAATATTGTTTGAGGAGGCATGCATTATATATCTTTGTTAGTAGGCTTATTGCTTTCATCGGGAGGTTTTTTAGTGCTATGTTGGGAATGTTATCCACACCCGGGGCTGATTTGTTTTTTTTTTAGTGTTTTGGTGGAGGAAATGATTTCACGGGGATTTCTGAGGAATTTAATGGGAGTTTCGATAGGGGCTTTGAGGATAGTTTTTCTCATATGACCTGTGACTTGTTCTTCAAAAGATTTGTTTCCTCGGGAGGCCGATAGTTCGTGTATATTTGCGTAGTGTTTGCAAAGTGTATTAGCCTTATCGTGGTCTCCTGTGTGGGGTGTGTTGTTTGACTTTAGTGTGGGGATTTTTCCTTTATCGGTGTTATTAACATATTTTGCTACGCGCCAAATAGAGTGATCTTTTAAGTTTATGTTTCTGAGTTTGTTGTAGGTGCCTCAATAGATTTGTATCTATTGAGACATCCGGTGGATTATAAATCGAGTACATCCTCGTTATTCTGTTGTCCACTTGGACCTCTACTCCCACGTATTCGGTGAGCGATAGGAGATCATGCGGAAGAGTTTTATGCCGTAAGCTCTTGTGGATCGATACCGCAACACCACCACCTGTTTTAGCCGTTCTGTCTTCCCTGATCAGCGAGAAGTGTGGAAAGTTAATTTTCTTCGTTTTGCTGTTCAGTTTAGTCTCTGAAATCAGACAAATTTTAATGTTATTATTATGGACGATGTGTTATCACTCGTCCAGATTGGGTTTGAGCGCAAAAATATTAATTGCTAATATGTTGGTTATGTTTGCGGGGGAATCGTAGGTGTGTCTGAGGAGGGTGAGAACAGGTGGACATAGGGTGCGATGATTGTGATCCTATCAATTGGTGTAAGAGCTGTTTGGTGTTTAGAGCTCATCTCTTTAAGCTCTGAAAGGATTTCGGGAATTCTAAGGGTTTTTAGCTCGTCAAGGACTTGCTTCGATATAATTATATAGTTTTTAGTGCTACTTAAATAAGATTCCGGAACAAGTGTTTCCATTGGGGTGGTCCTAGGTTCAGCAGTGGGTGCGGCAACGTTCCTTCTCGAGGTTTCCACCAATGGGAAGAACGAAGCGTAGGTGGGCCTGGACGTATTGGCAGTGGAGATAGGGGTTGGCTCAGGGACTGCAGGAAACTGGAGGAACTGGATGTTCCTTTTCAGATTCTGGATCGTCGCCGAATGAGGTGTAGAGGGCAATTCCATCTCAGCTCTCCGTGGTGGTGGTGGTTGGGCTCTTTTATTTTGTGCCTCCACAAATTTGGTTCGTGCGGCACACTCACGATAGCTCGCTGTGTGAGCTAGACCACAGTTTGCACACTTGACAGAGTTGCACGTGCAGGCTTTAATGTCGTGATTGCCTGCAGATGTCACGCATCTGGGGTTTAGGTTGCAGTGCTGACTGGCGTGTCCAAATCTTTGGCACCGGAAGCACTGTGTTGGTTGCTGGATTTTGATGAATTTCTCTATCTTATATGTATGATAGAAAATGGTTTTAATAGCAGCGAAGCTGCTCAAGGTTACATCGGGCCCAACCGTTATTGCAAACACCGGTAGTGGCCTATTTTCCTTGCTGTCTCCATCCTTGTTTGTTTTCACAAACTGCCGGACTGATAATACCTTTATGCCGTGTTTGGATATTTCGGCTTCAATTTCGTGCTCAGTAAAACTGGCGGGAAGACCTCTTATGATAAATTTCTTCGGACGCTCACTTTTCAGACCGAAGGTGTAAAAATTGTCATTTTGCCTTTCCAGGATACTTGCAATTTTATTGTAGTCCTCCGTCGTTTGCAGATGGACGATCGTTGTGTTTTCATTAAACTTCATCCCGAAGTTTTTATCGGAGGCGTTGACTTGCAGGAAGTTGATTAATTTTTTGGTCTCCAGTTTGCCATTTTCAATGACTATTGGAGGCACTGCGGTTCGTTTTTGAGCCTCTCGAGGCCCGTCAGAAGTGTTCGGAGGATTGATGAGGCGAGCGGGGTCAGAGCTCGCGCTGATTGACGGTTTGATAACGGTTTTCTTCGTTTTTTTTGGGTCTTCCAAAGGAGGACTCATCTTGGCTTTCCTTTTTGGAGCCAAAGGAAGTTTGAGAGATTTTATGTTCGACACTTTGGTGCCAGCACTTTAACAAGACTTTAAAAATTCACTGTACTATAATCGCCGTACGTTGGAATTTATATATCGTAGTAGTACCGACTAAAAACAAATACTGTCACCATACGACCGGCTTTACTAGTAATTTTTTTTTTTTTTTTTTTTTTTTTTTTTTTTTTCTACTCTTGCTCTATTTGTATTCACCCACGTAACCGCTGTTAGGCATTACTTCATGGGCAATACTACGGATCAGAGTACCCACCCATTGCGGCTGGGGCCGACTTCGCCATTTCAGCTCATCGTATTTCTAATCACAGGGTAAACCTCCAGAAACCCCTGTGATACGATGGCGGGCGTCTACGATGGAACCCTCCCTCCCCCCCCCGCGCGACGGGTCGCGTTCGGTCCCGGCTCACGGTCTCACTTCATGGATACCGCCGATAGCACACACGGAATGTTCCTGCCATCGGTCGGAGTCCGTGAGAAAATATTTTTCAGAAAAAATATTTGCAGTGAGCGGGAATCGAACGCGGGACCTTTAGAATAGTAGGCAGACACTCTACCCACTACGCCAAAGCCCCGTCACGGCTTTACTAGTAATTAGTTGTCATCCATTGTATTACATATTTCCGATGATAGTTGAGAAATAAACGCCTTTTCCTGGCGGAAAATTCTTAGACGTTCAGATACTATACCCACCAGGGCACTAACCAAACAATATTGCTTCGTACCTCCTCACCATCGCTCATCCTCGATCGGTTTCTTAGCTGTTCTAACCACCAGGTCAATACCATCCAACATAGATCGTCGTCTAAGCTGAAGCAATATTGACCATGGGCGAACAGGGGTTCCACTACTGCCTCAATTCTCTGAGGTATTATGCGCTCCAGAAACTTGCCCGCCGTATCCAGCATACAGAGTGGACGATAGGCTGACGCCTCGTCCGGTGGCTTTCTCCCCTTGCGGAGAAGTAAAAGTTTCTGTTGCTGGGGAAGATACCTTCTTAGATGCAAGCATTGTAAATTTCGAGGAACATTCCGGGTGCTGCATTAATGGCTGCCTTCAGCGCTGTATTTGACACACGACCGAGACCGAGGGTCTTGTTGTTGCCCACTCTACTACGGGCTTGCAATAGTTCCTCGGCTGTAATTGGCGGTATTTCTTTGGTGATAGCACCCTCCACATGCACTTCAATTAAAGTGGATTGTGAAGGAAATAAGACTGAGACAATCTTTTCCAGAAGCCTAGGGCAGGTCGGTGATGGCATCAGTTGACACTTGAGTCGCGCCATAACCACCTTGTACGGTCTGCCCCAAGGATTCTCATCCACTTCCTCCAAAAACTCACTCCAGCAGTCTCGTTTGCGAAGCTTTATGGCCTTGGTGAGTTTACGCTTAGCTGTTATATACGTTACTTCGGGGCTTTCGGGATGGAGATTCTCCCTTGCCCGTTGCCAAGATCTTCTCGCCGCGAAACATTCCTTGCGGAGTATCGCTATTTCATCGCTTCAACAATACACCGGAGGCCGTCGGTTTCCACTAACTTTCATGGGCACAGCCGCGTCGCGGACGTTGGTGACTCACTCTATGGCTTCATCTACTTTGTCTATGGCATTTCCACCATTTATTGGCTTAGTCTTCAGTGCCACAAGAAAGGTGGCGAGGTCGAATTCGCTCATATCCCAGCCGATTTCGTTTGCTCTTTTCGATGTGGGCGCGAACCTCCACGCAACAGGCACCTCCTAGTGTAACGCTCGATGATCGCTGACAGTGTAGATGTCAGTTACCTCCCATGCACAATTTCCTTTGAGCAAGCTACTGCTGATGAAGGTGAGATCCACAATGGAGCTCGCTTGTCCTCTGTAAAATATCGGTTCCTTTCTCTGGTTCAATAGGACGACATGGAGAGTTGACATCGCTTCTAGTACAGCCCGTCCTCTCTGAGTCATCTCCTTGCTACCCAAGTCGACAGCCCAGGCATTGAAATCTCCCGCAATAGCCATTGGGAAATGCTGTTTCGTATCTACCACGAGTCTATCTAGGAATGCTGTGAAGTCTTCATAGCAAGGGCTTGGTGGTGCATAGCAGCTATGAAAATAGATACCATTCAGTTTCGATGCAAGAAATCCAGAGTGTTCATCACCGTCGTATCCTTCAAATGGCAAGCTCCGCAAAACGACGACTTTATAGTTCACATCGGTATGCAAGCTTGAGTATATAGGTTCCCAAATGGTTCCGAAATGATGGCAACATCAATCTTCAAGTCCCGAACGGTCTGCGTCAGCAGATCCTGTGCGGCTGCGCAGTGGGCAAGGTTCACTTCCAACACTCGCACTATGGCTTCGTATGTCACTTGATAAGACCAGCTACTTGGGCGTGATTCTTCGTGGGCTCCTGTTCAACGCATAGAACGCATTCGGGAGACGCTTTGTATTCAGTGTTTTTGTGCCTATGTTCGCCGGGTTCGTGGCACAGTACTGATCGGTCCATTGAGCTCTTACAATTAATGGCAAGATGCGCGTAGTACCGGCACGTGAAGCACTTTAGTGGCCTTGGGACTGTCACGATACGGACATATACCAGGCTTATCCGTGCCCTTGCTCAGTATGTTCCTTGCAGTAGCCGTAGGCTAGTGGGATAGGTCCCATAAGGATCTATCCTCTCCCCCGTACCAATTAATCTGTACATTGGTTATGTTTTTAGCAGAATCCCTAGAAATGTATCTGTCGCTGGCTATGCTGATGACATCGCTCTGTACTCAGCTAGCAAATCAATAAATAAAGCTGTTAGAAGAGTCGAAAACGCAGCTACTCTTACAATCAGTGAGCTCATGAAATGGAAAATTCAAGTAAATACTGCCAAAACAGAACATACTGCGATAAAATCACTCCTGTGAACTCTGTTAAATACTTAGGTTTACATATTGATTCCAAACTCCTGTGGAAAAAACACATAGACGAAGTTAAGCTGAAAACAAAAATTATCCAAATAAGATTATATAATCTGCTAAAATCTCCTGCGCTAAGCCAATCCCTAAAACTCACTTTATACAAAGGGTTAATCAGACTTATTATCCCTTATGGTTGTCCCGCCTGGCATAATGCAGCCAAAATGCACTTGAATCATCTTCAAGTTATCCAAAATAAATTTCTCCGAATAATAGGCAATTTTGAAAGAAGAACCACTATCGTGGAGATACACGATACGCTCGGCATGTCAACCATAGGTGAATTCATCGATAGAATCAATGAGACATTTAAATTTAAGCTACAATCCCATCCTAATCCCCAGTTCCAAAACATTAATATTGACAAAAAATCCAATTCGCCCCGCTGACCACCTGTTTGTCCCACCTTCCCGGATGTCTCGCTTTCCCCCTCCCCTCATGCACCAATTACTTATAAGGTTTTTTAGAAGTCATTTTTCCTTATATCGAGTCATCCTGTAAAAATTCACAAATATTTGTAATAATGTAAAATTAGGTTAAACTTTGATCAAATTAGATATAAAGCCAATGACTGGTGATCTAGAGCGTACCATTTAAGATATTAATACTGTACATAGTATGTATATATGACAAATGTTAATAAACAATTTTCGAGTCAAGTCAAGTCAAAATGTCTCGATTGGTTAAGGTGACGGATTCGTAACTCAGAGGTCCTGACTTCAAATCCTAGCCGTGCTGATTGATACGAGCAGGAATTTAATTTATTTATAAGTGCTTTGTTTACAAACACATCGTAGACCTCCGTCGCTGATGAGCACTTAGGTAGAGAGCATAAATAAAGCGACGTTAAATAAAATAAAATAAACGGAATTTGGGTTTGACCATCTACGGGTCGAACCAATAATTTCCCGATCGTTCCCCCGTATATGTTATATACAAAATTTCGGTTTGTGTCTCAAATTGTGAACGTTTTAAACTCTTCAAAATTACCAAATATGTGAAATTTTATAATTCTTAAAATATAAATAGTTTTTTTTAAATACATTCTTTCTTGGGATAGATAAACAATTCAATTTGTGAAAAACTATGAGCATAAAAAGTAATAAAACATCAAACGTGTACTTTTACGTGTGGAACAACTTTCATTCAATACCTCATTTCATATTTCTAATTATTGTCGTGATAAGGCGACATAAACCATTCAATTTGTTAATAACAACTAACTATGGGTGTTGGCAAAAAAGTCATAAAGCATCCAATGTGTACTTTCATGTCTGGAACGACTTTCATTGGCCACTTTATTCCGTATCTCGAATTATTCTCACGATCGAGCGATATAAACAATCGATTTTGTTAATGACAATTAACCATGGTTGTTAGCCAAAAAAGTCATACAACATCGAATGTGTATATTTACGTGTGGAACGACTTTCATTTGATACATTGTTGCGTATCTCTGACCGTTCTTGCGATATAGCGATCTAAACAATTGAATTTGTTAATAACAATACACTGTCGGTGGCAGCCCAAAAAGTTATACAACATTAAATATGTATTTTTTTTCTGGAACGAATTTGATTTCATAATTTTTTTTGTATCTTCAATCGTTCTCACGACGCAGCGACATAAACAATTCATTTGTTAATAACTATAAAATCGCTGGGTTGATTATGTTCCAAATCTAATCAGGGCTAAGTTAGGCGGAAACCTATCCAATGAGTATAAAAAAACACAAATCGGATAATTTGTCTAGGAGAAATCGTTCGACAACATCTTGCTCACATACGCGCACACACACACACACAGACAAACATGTCACTCAAAATGGTTTGAAACGTTTGTAGGGACATGAAACGTGGAGATCAAGTGAAATTTCCAATTTCGATTTTCGGACCCATAACAATAACTTCCCTAAGATCGGGAAGTGAACTAGTGGTGTGCGCATGTGCGTGCCCCACTCGGGCCACAAACAAAACTTCCTGATTTGGTTTTTCAGCACAACCTACTAAATTTATTCTTCTGCAATATACTACGGTTAACCAGTGTGACCCCTGTTATTGTCATAACGAAAACATGCCTATTTGAGAATTCCAAACTAACTCATTCATTAAGCAGATAGTTATGAATACTTGAGTAGACGCATGGTAAGCATGAGGATAAGACTTATGCGTGTTACTTGAGTGAGAATGAGACGCCAATAAGGATGCGGTTACAAAACAAAAACTTTAATATTTTACCCAGTGGAACAGTATAAATAATTGCAATTGCTAATCACATTGCATATACTGCACAAATGCCATCCAAAATATGATCCGCTCGATTTTGCATGAGACTGCTTCGATTGGGACCGTCATGACAGCGCTGGGTCCATTCGGTCACTTATTACATACATAATTCCGGAGATTGCTATACCTCCTTAATTATGCAAATTATTGAAAAAAGGCATTCTACATAAAAAACGTATTTTTATACGGCAAACAACTTTTTGGAGTTTACTCCGTTAGAATTGATTTATAGCCCGCGGTACGAAAAGAAGGTGAGCAGTGAAATCGAGTGTTAACCGAAAGTGAAGTCGTTACACTGTCTTTCACACACCGTATTTGCGCAACTCAGACTGTAATGCGCATACGTTCTCACGGGGAAGGTTAGGCAAGTTTGAATATATGTATTGAATATCAACAGTCAGTTTATGAAATTTCAGAATTTTTGTGGTTTATTTTCATGTAGAGAGCTATTCTGATATTTATTTATATTGATACTGAGGAAGTGAATGAAGTTAGTGAGTAAAGTTAATGAAATAGTGTAGAATATGGAAGAAACTAATTCAAGTGATCATGAACGAAAATCAGAAACAAGCAGGCGGTCCTCGGTTCCCCCCATTCCAATGTGTCAAATATGTCACCGTTTTTTTTTATTTCCCCCAATGTCATTGGTGGTAAGCTTCCGAATGCACACAAAATGAAAATGTTCCTGTATTAAAAATGCTTTTTCCAGGTGAACGGAAGCAAAAACAGGAATATCTCATATTACCCAAAGTAATTGGTTCAACGTTGTTCAACCACTTCATAGATTTCGTTAAGGCTCATATTTTTGAAAAAAATCGGATAAATACGTATCGAAAAATGAAGTAATGAAAAAACCGTAAAAATGAAAAAATAGAAATCTAGGAAATTAATGATGCGATTGAAGCGCCATTCAACAGGGTTCTTCGCCGTAACGAAAGGAACCTCTGCTTCAAATTTCAAGTTTTTATCCCAATTTTTGCGGACGCGAGAGTGCGAACAAATACAAAAAGTAAAACCAAAGTCAAAAGTTCAAAAATAAGAATATCTCATGTTACCCAAACCAATAGACTCAATGTTTTTCAACCATATCATAGATCTCGTCAAGGCACACCTTTTGAAAAAAAAACAACAAATTCGGTTGAATGATTATCGAGAAAGAAACTAAACACTGTGAAAACGAGAAAATTAAAATCTGGAAAACTAATGATACGATCAAATCGGCATTCAATAGAGTTCTTAACCAAAACAAGAGGAACCTTTCTTCCAAATTTCAAGTTTTTGTCTCCATTTTTGGGGACACTAGAGTGCGAACAAACACAGAAAGTGATAAACCAAAGTCAAATATGAATATCTCATAGTACCCGAACTAATTGACTCAATATTTTTCAACCATATCATAGATTTCGTCAAGGCACATATTTTGAAAAAAATAACGAAATCGGTTGAATAATTATCGAAAAATAAAATAAAAACCGTGAAAACAAAGAAATTGAAATCTAGAAAACGAATGATACGATCAAATCGCCATTCAATAGGGTTCTTCACCACAATAAAAGGAACCTTTGCTCCAAATTTCAAGTTTTTATCTCAATTTTTGCGGACGCTAGCGTGGGTACAAAAGCAAAAAGCAAAGCAAACTGTGAGAAACAGAAAAATTGAAATAACTCCAATTTCATGTGAGCAAGCTACTAGATGTTCTTCAACCATTTCCTGGATCTTATTGAGACGCACATTTTGATAAACAACAAATTTTTAAAAACCATTAATTTCTGGGATATGAGCAATCGAAGAAAAAACAAAAAAAGCCGATTTCTAAGAAACTTAGGGACAGATTTCACTGAAATTGCGCCCACAGACATATGTACTCAATACCAATAATTGGTAATTTTTTCAGATTTTATTCTTTAAATTTAGTCCGTTTTATGTTAAATTTTGTAAGTGAAGATTTTCTAAAAAAATTGACACATATAGACACTATGCTCAAACTTCGTATTTTTATGTTTCAACCCATTATATATCGTTTACAAACATAATTAGGGAAAATCAAAATTGACCGATTGCAATGCTTCCATTGGGAAGCAAAAATAAGTGGATGCAGTTACCAGGTAGGTTATGTACCAATTTCTGCGTCACTAATTTCTGACTGTTTAAAACACAGTGTGAAATAAAAAAGTTTATAATTAACGTGTACTGTATCTGCTAGAACACTGGGAACCAATAGATATGGTACAACAATCGATGCGGTATTTTCACGATTAGTAACTCATGTAACTCCTGATGTTCACGTATCGTATTTTAGTTTGCACAAACCAACTGTCAGAGTATTTAATAACGAAGATGATATTCAAAAAATTGATAATGTGAATGTTGATAGTGAGGGGAATAAATGTAAATAAATATGGATTAAAGTATATACTTTCATGGATTTCAGTTTATTTGCCCTCCCAATCCCCCATTGTATATATTCCAAGATAATTATTCTGAAGGAGTAACTCCAGTCGCGCGTCGGAGCTGACAGTTTATGCAGTAGAACATTATGAAAAATTGACATTGTTAATAACAATATAAGTACTGGACCACTTTGACTCAAAATTTAAGCAGTTATAAAATATGCTTATATCTTTCAACTGTGACATTGAGTACCTGGATTACAACATTTTTGTGTGAATGAACGTTCAGTATCACTATTTTGATTTTTGCTCAACATGAATTTCTCAATAACAGGCGAACTACTCGATGGATTCGATCAAAAATCTAATCGGCTCTAAGTTACACGGAGATGCAACAATGAAAAAAAATTAATCGAATCGCACAATCCGTTTCCGAGAAACCGTAAACGATAAATTTTGCCACATACGGACGCACACACATGCAGACACTTCTTTGAAATCACTTCAAGATGATGAAAAACGTCGAGATACGTGAAGATTTCATCGATCGGGCACTTTTCATTTTCGGGGTCATTATAATAACTTACCCAGATCGGGAAGTTAAAAAAAAAAGGTTCAAGGTTTTTCCTGCATTCCTAAACTATTTCAAACAAAGTGTATGTGTGTGTGTACAGCTAGGTATGTATGTGGTCAAATTTTTCGTCCACGATTTCTCACGACTGAATTATCCGGACAAAGTTCTGAATAATTCAACCGAAGCGTCTTCACGTAACTTAGATCTGATTAGATTTTGGATGGAATGGCTCTAGTACACATAATGCTATTAACGACTTCAATTGTTTGTAATTTTCTACTGCATAAACTGTTACAGTTAGCGTAAAATTCATATCAGAAAAGTTGTTCCCCATATCAAGGCGCGTATGTTATGTACAATGACTTTTTCCGATGATTTACATCTTTGTATGGGCGTTTCAGCAATGATGTATGCAATAAGTGAATGAATGAACCCAGCGCTGTCATGAAGGTCTCAATGGATACATTCCTGTCCAGAACTAAGCGGATTACATGTTGTATGGCATTAGTGCAGTATATGCAATGGTATTACCAATTGCGATTGTTTATTCTGTTCCACTGGGTGTAATATTCCAGTCATCGTGGTTATTGGTGCCGCACCCTTATTAGCGTCTCACTCCCACACAACTAACGTGCATACGTCTTTTACTTATGTTCGCCATGCATCTGATCAGGTACTCATAATTATCTGCTTTATGAATGAATCAGTTTAGAATTCTCAAATCTGCACGTTTTCATTACGACACTGATTGCCCGGGCTATATTGGAGAAGAATAAATTTAGTACGCTGCGCTCAAATACCAAATCCGGAACTTTTGGTTGGGCCCTGAAGGGGCGCACACATGCTGGCATCCCTAGTTTTCATTTCATATCTTCAACCGCTTCGACGTTAGAGCGTTATGAACAATTGAAATAATTTTGAGAGCTCTTTTGTGAGACAAATGACAGATTGGAAAGAAGGTATACATACACCCACACACGCAGAGATCAGGAAGTTACAATTTTGGTCCGCACAGGGTTTTCAATTATCAGTGAATACAGAAATAGGTTTCCGTGTCACTCCCACAGGCAGCAGGTCCTTCTATGAGGATTAATTAATTTTGAAGACTGGTATGCCCTTCGTTCGCGCAAATGTGAAATTCAGTTGGTCAAATTATTGTCAAGATATGGATAGAGAGGTATTAATTAACTTCCCGATTTTCGGGAAGTTATTGTAATGACCCCGAAATCGATATTTTTCCTTTCATCCTGTGACTGGCGTTTTAAGTATACCAAAATGATGCCCAACAAATTTCGAATCGATGTCTGTGTGTGTGTGTGTGTATGTCTGTATATATGTGTGTTTCCGAAATTTTGATCCTAGGTTTCTCACGAACGAATGAAGCTATCGAGACCGCCAATATTGGAATCGAAGCATTTTCATGTAACTTAGAGGGGATTAGATTTTGGGTGAAATTGGTGTAGTACTTATATTGTTATAAACAATTTCAATTGTTCATAATGTTCTCGTCCATAAACTATTAGAGATAGCATAAAATTTATATTAGAAAAGTTGTTCCCCATATAAAAATACGTATTTTATGTTGGATGACTTTTTTCGATATTTTGCATCATTAAGGAGGTATGACCGTCTCAACAATTATGTGTGTAATGAGTAACCGAATGAACTCAGCGCAGTCATGACGGTCACAATCGAAGTGTTTCCATGCAATATCGAGCGTATTACACTTTGGATGGGATTTGCGCAGTATATGCAATGTTATTAACAATTGTAAATGTTTATACTGTTCCACCGGGAAAAATATTGAAGGCATCGGGAAACTTCGTAGAAGAGAATTATTCCTTACATGAAAATACACCTTTTATGTGTAATCACTTGTTTCCATAATTTGCATAATTAAGGAGGTATCGTCGTCTGAGCAATTTGAAAGATGGACACAATTCATATCACCCAGACTGTTCCTTACACAAAACTGCACATTCAATATGACTTTTTTCAATATAGGTTAGTGTCGCGAGTTAAACGAGAATATACTTGGGGAGTGAATATGTTGACAATTGCAGGAAAAATGTCGAAGAGCGGGATAACTAAGTAAGTACTGTTCTGAGTAAGTACTGTAAGTTCTGGGCTTAAAAATCAAATGAAAGTGATCGTGTGCAGTAATTATGAGTCGCCATTTCAATTATTGACATCACTGTTGAGTTTGGTCATCACAATGATTGCGCGTTTATGCTGTACTGAAATACCAAATCGGGAAGTTTTGTTTCTGCCCCGTATGGGGCACACACATTTGCACACCACTAGTTCATTTTAAACTCCCCCTGATTTTTTTTTATTTTTCTCTGTTCAAAATTTTATATCTCAAGGTCATAGTTTTGGATTTCCATTTTCACGTAGGTTTGCTCACATATTTGAATGATAATATATACATGGCATCGTGCTGCTCTCCCCTTTATTCGCAATTGCAATATTTCGAAAGATATAATATACAATGGAGGGAGCCGAATCTTCACGTTGGGAGCCTCCCTGGCGATATAAGGTAATTGAATTTTCCAATTTTGAATAGCATTAAAAGTATAATGCTAACTTATAACTGTTCAAACTCATGTGATATATCTCTATGCGTATAAGCCACGCACAACGTTACTTTTCACGTAATGTCTGAATTAATCGAAAAGCTGCAAATTTTTTTTAGGAATCGCAGCAGATGTGGATAAATGTACGAATTCATCGGAATTAGAACATTAGAAATTAGATAATTCGTGGACCTTCAGCCTTTAACGTGACTATAATAAACTCGAGTAACATGAGCCGCTATTGCACGAATATTCGTTGAAGAAAAAAAGAGAGACATTTTTATCAGGGCTTAGTATTCGTTACGCATGGATATTACGATAAGAACGAGTATGGTATAATAAGATACTATTGCGTAAAATCTGTCAAAACCGTAATTATGTATTGCGCAATTGAGTAAAGTTTTCGAACGATGTATCCAGTCAATGGATTACTTTCGAATGAAATCATTACCATTTCTCAGGTTAAGTTTTACCTGCAGATCTTCGGGATGTAGATAATTCACAACTGGATATTGTCCCGTTATATCGAACACGTGCTCTTCCTTCAATATTTCAAATACGTCGTTCAAAATAAGTTCCGTCGTATTAGAAGTTGACGTCGCCATGGTGAAATACAAACTGGCTTTCTACTGCGCATGAAGAACATCGTGCAGCCCATCCAGTGGTCCCCACTTAGACCCCAATTTTTATACTCAAGCGCAGTAAGTAGCTCATCTTAAATTTCCTGCTTCTAAAGTTCTGATCATATTGATAATACCGAATATTATTAACCTTCCCATTTTTCGGGAAATTATTGTAATGACCCATAAATGATGTTTTAAGTATGCCAAGACGCTACCCGTCGAATTATGCACAAATTTCTGCGCGTGTGTGTGTGCCTGTGTCCGTAAAACTACCATTTTATCTCGTGAACCGTCACTTTTTTAAATTCAACACTTTATCCCGTAGACCGTTTGAGATATGAAAAACAAGTCTTACATTGAACATATTTTTCTACGTAAGGAACAATATTTATTAGATACTTTCTTTCCGATCTCTTATTTTTCTGACCACAGAGCGTTCTAAATAATTTGAGTTGTTTATAACGCTCTAACGCTTGAACGATTAAAAATACAAATAAATGGGATTTGTGTTTGACCCTCTACGGGTCGAACCAATAACTTCCCGATCGTTCCCCCGTATATGTTATATACGAAATTTCGGTTTGTGTCTCAAATTATGAACGTTTCAAACTTTTCCAAATTACCACATATGTGAAATTTTATAATGCTTAAAATATAAAGAGATTTTTAAGAAATATATCCTTTCTTGCGATAAAGCTCGATAAACAATTCAATTTGTCAAAAACTATGAGTGTTAGCATAAAAAGCCATAAAAAATCAAATGTGTGCTTTTACGTGTGGAACAACTTTCATTCAACAACTCATTTCGTATCTCTCATTATTATCGTGATAGAGCGACATAACCCATTCAATTTGTTAATAACAATTAACTATGGGTGTTGCCAAAAAAAGTAATACAACATGAAATGTACATTTTTATGTATGGAATGACTTTCATTGGATACTTTGTTCCGTAACTCTAGTCGTTTTCAGGATCGAGCGATATAAACAATCCATTTTGTTAATAACAATTACCTATGGGTGTGGGTAAAAAAAGTCATAAAACATCCAATGTGTTTTTTTATGTGTGCAACGACTTTCATTGGACACTTTATTTCATATCTGGAATTATTCTCAACATAGAAGCGATATAAACAATTGAATTTGTTAAAAACAATAAACTATCGGTGGCAGCCAACAAAATTATACAAAATTATTAAATATGTATTTTGCTGTGTGCAACAAATTTGATTAAATAATTTTTTTCCTATCTTCAATCGTTCTCACGACGCAGCGATATAAACAATTCATTTGTTAATAACTATAAAACCGCTGGGTTGATTATATTCAAAGTCTAATCATAGCTAAGTTAGGCGAAAACCTATCCAATGAGTATGAAAAAACTCAAATCACAGAATTTGTCTGGGAGAAATCGTTCGACAAAATTTTGTCCACATACGCACACACGCACACCGACAAACATCTCGCTCAAAATGGTTGGAAACGTTTCTAGGGGTCCTGAAACGTGGAGATCAAGTGAAATTTCCAATTTCGATTTTCCGACCCATAACAATAACTGGCCTGATATCGAGAAGTTAAAAAGTCAGAAAACACAAATAAATATGTATTTTTTAGTAAGGAACAACACTTCCTGAACATGTTTTCGCGTATCTATAATACTTCGTGAGATACAGCGTGATAAACAATTGAAATTGTTAATAACAATATAAATAATTGTAATTTCACTTTGGCACTCCTTTTCGTCGTGATCATGGAAAGAGGCCTCGATCAAAAGAAAATTAAAAATTCAAGTTCGATTTTGCGTGTAAGATACTTCATTTATCAATTAATCAATTAATCATACGTGTTGAGAAAAGGAGTCATAAAATATCAAATGTGTATTTTTTTGTGGGGAACAACTTTCGTTAAACATGTCTTTTCGTATCTCAAACCGTTCTTGCGATAGAGGGATATAAACAATTCAATTTGTCGATAACAATTGAAGGAATCAGTTTCCGCTCTGTGGCGACTAAGTTAAAATCAAAACTCAAATCAAATTCAGTCATCCATCTCACTCACACTCATAGAAGAGACCCGTAAGCAGGTTTGTGACTGCACGATGAAGCGCGCTGGATCGGCGCCTATTGGGGACTATAGGCCACTGACGTCACCATGACGCACGTAGGCTAAGCGGCATGGCAAGTAGGCCATGCACCCTCATTGGCTCGCACGTCGGGTACTGAGACCCTATGTAAGGCGGACCGACAGCCCCCAAATCATCACGATTGAGGATCTGATCGATCGACATCATCTGGAGATATCTCGTGTCTTGATAGATATTCGTGTCTTATTAATGGTTAGAAGATGAATTACATATCACATTGAGTTGACATTCGATGAACGATTAGAAACGTATATATAATATATATATTTATATAATAAGAAATTCGAAGCCCGTGGGTGAGTCACGTGCGGCGAGCATTAGATGATCCAATTCATACGCATCGAACCTCGACAGTCGGAATCGGACGGAGCACGCTCTGTTGTCGGGTTGACTGGGGGTACTAGGTGCTGTGTGATTGGCTCGCACAAGGCATACGGGAGAAGGCATCGACGGATCGAGCTAGCCCAACGCAGCAGCGGGGACCTTGGAGAGAGGCCGGCGTGCAACTGACGAAGCACACTAATAAGGAAACCATTACCTCTGGAAGGAGTTACGGATTCTCTGGTAAAGCATTTTATTAATTAACGAGGCCACGGAACAACCTGCGCGTAAACTCATTCTAGATATAGGACGAGGGACTACCCCAAAGGAAAATCACACTGACAGGGTCATTTTACTAAATGAAGGCGTGATTTTCCAAAAATTTGACGATACAATGAGTGGGCCACAGAGGGATACGTGGCCGAAAAGCGAAATACCTAAACCGACGCAACCAAAAGCAAATTTGGACAAAGTACCTCCAACCAGGGGTAATCAGACCTTAGCATTGAACAAAACCACATTGACGAAAACCCAAGCAATGGAAGCCATTGCAACCACCAGCACAGCAGATGGGTACGAGATAGTGCGATCCAAAAGAAAAAATAGTGCCTTTCCAAACAACGAGGCCAGAGATATGAGAACGTCAAAAAAATCGAACATAACGTTCGAGAACAACAACAAATTCTCGCTGTTCGACACATCTGACGACTCGGACGAATCTAGGAACGAGGAAACCACATCAGAGCCAAGAAAAGTGAAGGTACCACCAATAGTGCTCACGGACTCATTATCGAACCACCTACAGTTTCGGCTCGCAGTCAAAAGCCGCTGCAAAGGGGAGGTGTACTTCAAGTACACACCCAATAAAACGACCATTTATACATCCAGCCTGGAGGACTTCAGCACCATCCAGGATGAGTTAAAAGAAAAACGGTTTACTTTTTATTCCTATGCAGATAAGAATAAAAAACTACACCACAGGGTCATCAAAGGACTCCCCACCATCCCCCCCGAAGACATCATAGCTGAATTAACAGAAAAAGGGGTCGAACCAGTGAGGTGTGTTTTCCTAAAACAGAAGACAGTCAAAAAACCACCAGTTGACTACCCAATATTTATGGTAACATACACCACAGCAGAGAGGCAGCCAGAGCCACCGAAATAAAGACCTTGGCCTACTGCAGAATACGCTGGGAAAAATACAGGAACGCCAAGGGAGCCACCCAGTGCCACAGGTGCCAGCGGTTTGGACACGGCTCGAGGACCTGCAACATGGGGCCCAGGTGCGTTAACTGCCCGGGCAACCATCTCACAAGCGAGTGTAAAAGAACTCGAGATGAAGGAACGCCAACCTGCGTTAACTGCGCAGGCCAACATCCGGCTAACTACAGAGAGTGCCCAGCATATTTGAAGCACATGGAGAGGGCCCAGAGAGATAATAACAGGCACAGCACCAAACAAATACCATCCGCATCTACGCCTCGTCAAATCGACAGTACGAGAGTCAATAGAAGGACGACGTACGCCCAGATAACAGCGGGCACGCAGCAGCCAGCAGAGATAATGGCTAAGGTATGCCAAGACAACCAAAAATGCGGGCCACAGAGGACACCAATCACGGAGGATCTCAAGACAGTAGAGGACATCAGACTAGAGATAAGTGAACTAAAAAACATGTGCGACCTTAAAGGGATCCTGCAAACAATAAGAGACTTGAAAAAACAAATACAAAGTTGCGCTAGTCACCAAGACCAAATCATGGTTTTTTTCAAATTTTTCAATGAAGATGGATAAAAACCACAAAGTCAAAAACATGAAAATCTCTTATTGGAATGCACGATCCCTTAAGGATAAAAAATACGAGAGACAAGACTTTCTATATGAAAACAAAATAGATATCCTATTAGTTTCTGAAACATGGTTTAACGAACGAAGTAACGTCAAAATACAGGGTTATAATTGCATAAAAAAAAACAGAGATACCCAGTCCGGAGGTGGGGTTGCAATATACATAGCAAAACACTTAAAATGTCAAGAAATACCCTTAGTCACATCAACCTTCGAGTCAATAGCAATAAGGGTTGGCGACCTGATAATAGTATCTATTTACAATTCCCCAGCAGCCAGCAAAACCAAACTTAAACTGCCACCATTCAATCCCAAGGAACTTGATAAAGCCTTAAGGTTGGGTGGGAAAGTTTTAATATGCGGCGACTTTAACGCCAAATATAGAAACTGGAACTGTTTCGACAACAATGGAGAAGGTGTAAAACTTCAAAATTTTGTCAGCAATTCCAGTGCCACAATAGAATACCCAAACCAACACACGCACTATCCAGATTCAGGAGCGAAATCTTCAACAATAGACATAGTAATAAACAAAAATGTAAACATAACTAATCCAGAAGTGATCAGCGAGCTAAGCTCAGATCATCTTCCGGTTACTTTCAACATTCACAAACAAAACATACAAACAACAGAAACAAAACTTTTAAACTACCAGCAAGCCAATTGGTCCGAATTTAGAAAAAAAATGAACAGCATAATTAACATAACGACAATAGACACTAAACAGGACATAGAGAAGAAGGTCACCACCCTAACACGTGCAATTCATCAAGCAATAGAAGACACAATTCCCAATAAGACCATGCATGATATATCGCAGCCACTACCTACCGAAATCAAAGAGTTAATCAAGCTTAGAAATAAAGCAAGGGCTAAATTTCAGCGTACACGAGATGAGTTCTGGAGAATCATCAAAAATAGGCTGACTAATGTAATTAATAAAAAAATCTTATTCCACAATAAAACATTGTGGGATAACAAACTGTCCAAACTTAATGTGCGGGACCAATCTCTATGGAGAATGGCGCGTGCATTAAAAGACAAAAATAAAAACCAGGTCCCGATACTTCACGGGGCACAAGGCCTGGTTTTCGATGATACATCCAAGGCGAACTAACTCGCAGACGTTTTTGAAAAAGTCCACAAATTAATACTAGATTTCCGTAACGTAAAACATGAAAATGTTGTCAAAAAATGTTATAAAAAAGTCGTCTGGGACAAGATAAATCCCCATGACATAAATCAAATTAGTAATAAAGAGATAATAGATGCAATTAAAACCCTGAAACCAAAAAAAGCCCCTGGTATTGACAACATACAAAACATAATACTCAAAAATCTCCCCACAAAAGGAATATCATTAATCAAACAAATTTTTAATAGATGCTTACAACTCTCTTACTTTCCAGAGCAGTGGAAGGTAGCAAATATTCTACCATTTCCTAAACCAGGGAAACCCCAGCTGTTCCCCCAAAACTATCGACCGATAAGCCTTCTATCTACGCTGAGCAAACTCTTCGAGAAACTACTGTTCAGCAGGATCAAAAACCACCTAGACGAAAACCGTATACTGATTCCAGAGCAATTTGGCTTCCGCAACCAACATAGTACAATCCAACAGCTAGCAAGACTAACAGATCATATATCAGCCAACTACAACATCAATAAAAACACTGGAATGATCCTGCTGGACATCGAGAAGGCGTTTGACACAGTGTGGTCGAAGGTCTTATATTTAAATTATCATAAATAGACTTACCATTGTATCTGATTAAAATCCTGCAGAATTATCTGAACAACAGAAAATTCACAGTGAGAGTTAATCGGGAACAATCGAGTCATAGAGACATAGATGCAGGGGTGCCGCAGGGTTCAATATTGGGACCACTGCTATTTCTAATATATATTAATGATATTCCAAAGAGACCAGACACAAACATTGCACTGTTTGCGGATGACACAGCCATTTATGCGTCATCCTGGTCGAATGTAGCTATTACCAAACGCCTACAGAATCACTGGGAGCTCCTCGATGAGTATTTCAAGAAATGGAAAATTAAAATCAACACAACAAAAACAGAATTCATCATTTTTTCTAGAAAGATGAGCAAAAAAAACTTGAAAACCATCAAGGACAGCCGATTGATTGTGGAGGACTCTGAGATTGAGCCATGCAATGATGTGAAATACCTGGGGGGTTATATTAGATAAGGCATTAAATTATAGAAAACACGTAGAAAAAGCTAGACAAAAAGCCTATGGCATGAAAAACCTAATTAATCCATTAATTAGCAGAAACAGTAAAGTGGACGTGAATAATAAATTAACAGTCTACAAAATGCTCATAAGACCAATGTTTATATACGCGGCTCCCATCTGCAGAAACACGAGCGACAATAACATTAAAAAATCACAGATAATACGAAACAAATGCCTCAGAGCTATAAGCAATGCTAAACTACGTACTAGAAATACTGTTATACACGACAAGCTTAACATTAAAACAGTAAAAGACTATATTTATGAAAATGCCAAAGAATTTTATGAAAACAAAATGAACGATTTGGAAATACTCGAAAAAACGTGCAAGATACATAACGACAATGCACATTTTAAAATTAGATATAGACTGCCACCGCAACTGTTGCTAGAACCAATCCAGACGAAGCAAAAGCGCTGACAATGTTGACGTAGTCCTTAAGTGTTAAAAATTAAATTATTTATTTTTTTTTTTTTTATGTATATGTTAAATAGTTGTAAGATAAAATATAAAACAAATAGGAGGAACACCAACTCACCCTCCTGAACAAAACATATATCAACAACTAAAATAATAACAATCAAAAATGTATCACAGATCTAATAAGGACAAAATTGACGAATGTTAATAGGCACCTAAACAAAAGTAAAAACAAAATGTAAAATGTACCTGAAACAACAGAAAAATGAATAAAAGAGTTTTTCAAAGAAGAAAAGAACAAATCATCACTCACTGACGAGCAGTCCAGCAGTACGCTTCGAGCAAGGAAGCCTGCAATCAGCCCTGCCAAAGGAACCAACAAAAGCGGGCCAGAGAAGAACTTCAGCACCCCGTCACCAATCAGCGGCCTGAACTTAGACTGTACCTTTCAGTACAACAATTCGTTCACCCGTATTTCTCAGTACGACAATTACACACCTGTACTTTTAAGTGCAAATATATGTATTCAATTTAACTTCGCCATCGCCTGCTTCTTCTCACACATACTGTTCACACCCACAGCTCCTTTTGGATCTGGAGACCAGCAAGACGTTTCCATAAAAAAAAAGAGAAGGAAGAGATTTCCCCTCGTGGTTTCCCCAGTGCTTCAGCCGGAAACGTTCGACAAAAATGTTTGTCCACACACACACACACACTTGGGAGAAACCTAACTCCCGAAACCAAGGGTGCCAAGGGTGGGCTCCCTATGACAGCCTATGAAGCAAATATGAACAGTGATGATAACACAATTGTATCCCACGCGGACAACCCCCAAAAGGGAAATTCCGCCGTCGGTTCCGATCCAGTGAAAGTCCTGGTGGCCGGCGCTGGCTCCTCGGATTGTGGGAAGAGCCAACCATCACTTGATCGTCCCCGGGTGGCCTACTTGGCCCTAAATGCTAAAAGTGGATCCCAAACTACGATGAAGACTGCATGGGATCAGCAGGAGAACGATTTGGGAACGTTGATGAACTTCCTTATAGATAAAAATAGGCGAACCATCAACGAAAAGATCCGAAAGCTTGCTGAGAAGATCCAAATGTCCGCAAAACGGATAACAGCCATGACAGAAACAGGGGCAGGCAAAACACCCTTGGCAGCAGCTGGATGGCTCACCCCTCCAGGTTCTAAATTCTCTCAGGCAAGTCTAGGAAGTAGTCATAAGTCCATGGAAAACCGAAGACATCTGAAGAGACGCCGACACGACGGGACAGAAGAAAGGAGAGAACACCGCCCAATGATACAACGGACAAAAAGCTTAAGAGTGCCGTCGATGAGGCAGCAGCAATGTCGTCCATGGTTGTGGAGGAACTGGGAAAAATAGGAGCTCGGCTCGACGGAAACAGGACCGTAGAGCACGCATTGAATTCTGCAACAGAAGATGATGACCCTGACTGGGAATGAGGGACTGGGAAGTCGTCCTGCCTGGCATAATGCGCAAAAATCGATTTGAATCGACTTCAAGTTATCCAAGATAAGTTTCATGAGTAATAGGAAATTACAGATCTCAATCTTGGATATGCACAACACGCTGGGCATAGCATCCGTGGATGAATTTATTGATAAGATCAACGATACTTTCAAGATAACACTACAAACCTACCCTGATCCTCATTTCCAAACCATCGACATTGCTAAAAAATCAAATTGGCCTCACTGACCAAACTTTTATCCCGCCTCTGCCGATATCCACTCTCCCCCTTCCGACATTCACCCATCAATTATAAGGTTTTTTAGAAATCATGTTTCCTTATATCGGATCGAACTGTAAGTACTCATAACCATATATGCGAATAAAAAATCAACATGAACGTTGTTCAAATTAGAAGGAAAGCCAATGAC
Organism: Asobara japonica; assembly: GCA_026005395.1. Taxonomy (NCBI): domain Eukaryota; kingdom Metazoa; phylum Arthropoda; class Insecta; order Hymenoptera; family Braconidae; genus Asobara; species Asobara japonica. The sequence continues at coordinate 964,376 of BQMI01000246.1, read as the reverse complement.
TGCTGATCTACCCCCATGGAAAAAATATGTGTAAAATATATGAAACAGATATGTTATAAATTGCAATCCGAGAAAAATCAAAAAACATTTTGAAAAAATGGGCCAAGTGCAGGTTTCGAGGTGATGTACAGGGTGATAAAAAGATATTCCTTGCCATATGGCTTAAACTTCGCGCATGAAAAAAACGCCAAGCTCGTGACTTTTCCTGCATTCCATGTTGAAGTCGCTAATCGGCACATAGTCTGCATGACAAAAAATGGGTTGGAAGAAAAAAAATGGTGGAAAAACAGCGTTAGTACCAACAGACTTGGCGCGATTTTCCTGTAACATGCCAATCTGCACCTCACACTATTATCGCCACTTGTGTCGGCATCACCTTATCATATACGTTACATGTTCTTTTAAGCTCGCCGACTACTGGAGGGTATATACCTTTAACATACCCAGATGTACTTTGCTTAATACAGTTATGTTCGTTTAACTATGTGATTGAGGCCTCCAAAGTATCCCTAGTAACCACGACTGTCAACTACAATATATATGATGCTTGTTTCAACTGTACACGTCTTCTCGGAAGTTTTCATTTTTATACTGAGTCGGCCCCTGATGGAAAGGCCACTGTAGCAAGATCATTATGATATCTTACATTATTATAATTATTCTGACCGTTTATCCTTCTGAGGAAATTTCCATAACTTTGGTCCATTATTTCGATCATTCTTGCAGAAACAATCGGCAAATAAAACAAAATTGTTTCATCAAAAAGTTAACTTTAATTGCTATATACAATCGTACAACGTTTCGATTGCTCTAGGCAATCTTCTTCAGGTGCTTATCATCTCTAAAAACAAAGAATATCAAAAATTAGGTATATTTTACACTATTTACAAGATTCAGTCATTCGATAAATACCTTCAAATTCACAAGACAGCCTCATAAAATTATGTTCAATTTATTAATGTGTATTTCATTTTTGCCCATTTTCTCGTTTTGTAGTTAAAAACTAAAGTCCAATCTAACCTGAAAATAGACATTGTTGAAGCAAGGTAACTCTACATTCCAATCAAAAAACCAACATCACAACCATGTCTGAAAAAACTATGTTACCTTCAACTTGTATATCATCTCATGGCATTCAAATAAAATTAAAAACAAATTTGCAATGAAAATTCGGAGTAGGAAACGTTGCTGTTCCCACAAGATGTTGGCGGGGAGACTGAAGTTGTCTGTGTTTCACTCATACACGAAATACAACTCTTCTAACCAAAAATCCCTACAATTTTCCAGAACCCTCTTTGATGTTATTGCATTGTTTGTTAATAATAGTTATACGAATAAAAAGAGTAGGTATAACAAGTTGAGAATTTTTCCTTAACATATGTGGAAGTTAGATTTTGAAACACATCGAAAATTACCTTATATTTCACTCAAAATGTTTCTTGTTATATTATGTGCTGTTTAGCGACTTCAACATCGAATGCAGGAACAGTCACGGGCTTGGCGTTTTTTTTATGCGCGAAGTTTAAGCCATCCGCCAAGAAATCTCTTTTTATCGCCCTGCACATCACCTCTAAACGTACACTTGCCCCATTTTTTCAGAATGTTTTTTAATTTTTATCGGATCTCACGCATTTTTTGAACTTAGGACGACCAAAATTGGTCCGCTGCAGCAGGACCATTCAATACTGTTTATACACCAATCACGTATCGTATACCTGCATATAACAGACAATGTCACTTGAAAGTGATGAACGGCTCAATGCGTTCAATTTAGTTAACTTCCCATTTCTCCAAGAACAACATATGAACGTCCTTCGAATTCCTTGGGCATCGTGTCTCGGTAACCGTCAAATTATCTACATGTCCCACTCGCTTTTTTCACCCTTCAATATAGCAGTTTAGTGAGCGTTGGACTGAAATCCGTTATATACCCCACTTCTATTCACACTATAAAAGTTTACTTGTCGAAACGGTCTCGAGATTGCATTTCCCCGTCATCTGTCTGATACTAACCTGAATGATGTTAGCCGGGAAAAAGTTATAATTAAATGAACAATCTCACTAGATTGGCTGTAGTTTCATTGCAGTTCATTGTAGTGTAAGGTTTTATGCTCAAGAGTTCTTTGTTTGTTTATAAAAAAAAAATCGAGCATGCAATTGGCCGGAATAATATTAATAATAAGATTTTTGTCATTTTTCTGTCCTGTAGTTAACAGTAAATCGTTTGTAGCTAATGAATCCGATTGTAATATTCATTGAGCGTATATATTCTATTTATAATAATATTAATTGTTTTTTTTTTCAGTCATCGTTCCCGTGATCGATTAGATATTAGCCGGGATAAAGTAAAAACATGCATTCTTTAGTTTGGATTTCATATAGCTGATAGATAACCGTTGCTAGTTCATAAATCAATTTGTGATGATACTTATCAAGAGTGAGTAATTTAAACATCATAATGCAAACAATCCCTCCATACAATGCGCGAGATCCTGGGTCACGTTTTCTCCCTCACCGCATTTATCTTTCTATCTAGCAGTGCATTAATTACCCTGAACTGTGTTTCTACTTAAAAATTAATAAACAAGTCGACGATTACAGGCATTGAAATCAATTTTCAATACAGGCCAAATGAACTTCATGTCATTCAGTGTTATAGGTTATGATCTGTGAAAATACTCATATTATTTAACCCTACATACGTCTTGGAAAAAATATGAAAAAAAAGTGAAATGCAAATTTGCATACTTTCATTTCTGAAATTTCAGATTAATGATGCTGATGCTGAAAAGTATAGGAAGATGCTGACTCCTTTCATTAAATACATACACGTGGCACAACCATCAAAAGTATCACCATCAAAATTTGCACTTAGGACTCGATCAACTTCAATGACCACTCATTGTCGCAATCATGGCGAACATGAAACACGTAAAGTTCCAGGGAGGAATGAAAGACACTTGCGAAAAAACAGTCTCGAGTTTCGTCACCCTTCAGACACGTGAAGAGATTAATTAACAAATTATTGTTAATTAGTAATCGAGGGACTTAGACACTTCAGCTGATAACACTTGCCCCCAGTGTCACAAAATTTTAATATATTACGTGAATGTTGAGAAAACCTCCCTAGAGTTCTACCACCCTTCAGCCAGGCGAAAAAATTAATTAACAAATTCTTGTTGATTAGCAAACGAGAGACTTTGCGACTTCAGCTGAAAACTTTTTCATGACACCGGGCGCTAGTGTTATGAGGGTGACCAAAGTCAAGGGTGATCTTTTGAACATTCACATATCTTTGCTTCCGAATGGAAGCATTGCAATCGGTCAATTTTCACTTTCGCTAATTATGCTTGTAAACGATATATAATGGTTTGAAACGTAAAAATACGAAGTTTGAGCATAGTGTCTATATGTGTCAATTTTTTTAGAAAATCTTCACTTACAAAATTTAACATAAAACGGACTAAATTTAAAGAATAAAATCTGAAAAAATTACCAATTATTGGTATTGAGTACATATGTCTGTGGGCGCAATTTCAGTGAAATCTGTCCCTAAGTTTCTTAGAAATCGGCTTTTTTTGTTTTTTCTTCGATTGCTCATATCCCAGAATAAAATATAAAAATGAATAAAAGAGTTTTTCAAAGAAGAAAAGAACAAATCATCACTCACTGACGAGCAGTCCAGCAGTACGCTTCGAGCAAGGAAGCCTGCAATCAGCCCTGCCAAAGGAACCAACAAAAGCGGGCCAGAGAAGAACTTCAGCACCCCGTCACCAATCAGCGGCCTGAACTTAGACTGTACCTTTCAGTACAACAATTCGTTCACCCGTATTTCTCAGTACGACAATTACACACCTGTACTTTTAAGTGCAAATATATGTATTCAATTTAACTTCGCCATCGCCTGCTTCTTCTCACACATACTGTTCACACCCACAGCTCCTTTTGGATCTGGAGACCAGCAAGACGTTTCCATAAAAAAAAAGAGAAGGAAGAGATTTCCCCTCGTGGTTTCCCCAGTGCTTCAGCCGGAAACGTTCGACAAAAATGTTTGTCCACACACACACACACACTTGGGAGAAACCTAACTCCCGAAACCAAGGGTGCCAAGGGTGGGCTCCCTATGACAGCCTATGAAGCAAATATGAACAGTGATGATAACACAATTGTATCCCACGCGGACAACCCCCAAAAGGGAAATTCCGCCGTCGGTTCCGATCCAGTGAAAGTCCTGGTGGCCGGCGCTGGCTCCTCGGATTGTGGGAAGAGCCAACCATCACTTGATCGTCCCCGGGTGGCCTACTTGGCCCTAAATGCTAAAAGTGGATCCCAAACTACGATGAAGACTGCATGGGATCAGCAGGAGAACGATTTGGGAACGTTGATGAACTTCCTTATAGATAAAAATAGGCGAACCATCAACGAAAAGATCCGAAAGCTTGCTGAGAAGATCCAAATGTCCGCAAAACGGATAACAGCCATGACAGAAACAGGGGCAGGCAAAACACCCTTGGCAGCAGCTGGATGGCTCACCCCTCCAGGTTCTAAATTCTCTCAGGCAAGTCTAGGAAGTAGTCATAAGTCCATGGAAAACCGAAGACATCTGAAGAGACGCCGACACGACGGGACAGAAGAAAGGAGAGAACACCGCCCAATGATACAACGGACAAAAAGCTTAAGAGTGCCGTCGATGAGGCAGCAGCAATGTCGTCCATGGTTGTGGAGGAACTGGGAAAAATAGGAGCTCGGCTCGACGGAAACAGGACCGTAGAGCACGCATTGAATTCTGCAACAGAAGATGATGACAGTGCTTGGGAGAAAGCAAAGAGACGGAGGAAAAAACAGAACCCGTCCCAAAATCTTCGCGGTGCAAAAACGCAGATCAAACCTCGGTCGAAGAAGAAAGCAGCAATCCGCCCTGATGCGCTAATCATTCGTCGGACGGGGAAGGATAGACGACAAGCGATTTCGCAATGGAGGTTCGGCAAGAGCTGCGCTGCGAGGAGCAGCTTCGGAAAAATCCGGAGTAAACGGACGATCTTCTTACAGTGAACGACCGAAAAGGATTCGCTACTGAGGAAGCCGCGGCTGTCGTCCCCTACGCAACGAAGTATTGCTTCGCAGATGTTCCGTCGTGATCTGGGGATACTGCGAAAGAGAAGGTTGTGCTTCTACTAGTTTAGGCCAAGGGGCATTGTCCCTTGTTTTTTCTTTTATTTTGTTCTTTCCATTTGTAAATTTTTTGGTTTGTTTTCAATAAAGATTTTTAAAAAAAAGGAGGAAAGAGAAAGAAGGAAGCGTGAGGAAGGAGGTTGGCTTCCTTCTTTCTCTTAAAAAAAAAACCAAAGAAAAAACACACATACAAACACTTTTCGCAAAACGATTCAGGATGATGTGAAACCTCGAGAAATGCGAAAACATCTTAAAAATGTCACTTGAATTTTCATTTGCAGGATGATTACAATAACTTCCATATCAGGAAATGAATACCTCCATAACTTCCATAACGTTCCCAACAAATATTTTTGGGGCTATTACGAACATGAGTCACTCCCATATTGCCGGCTGGATTAAAAAATGCATTGTTTACAGCATGGTGAGCCTGATGTCGACATTTTTGGTGCCAACCGTGATCAGTTTATTTTAAATATTTTTTACCGACTTTTACCATGTGAGGGCTTTTAGCCAGATTATCGAAAGATTTCGTTTCGGGTCCAAGCTTATGTCCATGGCAATGAAGAAGCCAGTTGAAATGTATCATGAAATTTAATCGTTCATCAATTTCACACTAAAATTAACTACAATGCTGTGTGTAATTTTAACTCAACGAACTCTTGTTATTTCCACGAAATGTTGTTGGTGTCGGCTTGTTATAGCGATCCCCAATCTGCTGCATTTGCAAAAAAAAATTCAAGAGGATCTTGATTAGATGCTCCGAAACAAAAGTTGTCGAACCCTATATCTCCCAAATTTGTATTTTCGACCGACATTAGAATAGGTGACTGAGCTAAGCGCAGTCTTAAATCTAAAATAATTCTAGTAGGATGGTAGAACCTATTAAAATCAACAGCGCTCAGTTAATCCTGAAAACTTACTTTATATAATGGAATAGTTAGACCAGTTGTCATATATGGTCGTCCTGCCTGGCATAATGCGCAAAAATCGATTTGAATCGACTTCAAGTTATCCAAGATAAGTTTCATGAGTAATAGGAAATTACAGATCTCAATCTTGGATATGCACAACACGCTGGGCATAGCATCCGTGGATGAATTTATTGATAAGATCAACGATACTTTCAAGATAACACTACAAACCTACCCTGATCCTCATTTCCAAACCATCGACATTGCTAAAAAATCAAATTGGCCTCACTGACCAAACTTTTATCCCGCCTCTGCCGATATCCACTCTCCCCCTTCCGACATTCACCCATCAATTATAAGGTTTTTTAGAAATCATGTTTCCTTATATCGGATCGAACTGTAAGTACTCATAACCATATATGCGAATAAAAAATCAACATGAACGTTGTTCAAATTAGAAGGAAAGCCAATGACTGCTGATCTACCCCCATGGAAAAAATATGTGTAAAATATATGAAACAGATATGTTATAAATTGCAATCCGAGAAAAATCAAAAAACATTTTGAAAAAATGGGCCAAGTGCAGGTTTCGAGGTGATGTACAGGGTGATAAAAAGATATTCCTTGCCATATGGCTTAAACTTCGCGCATAAAAAAAACGCCAAGCTCGTGACTTTTCCTGCATTCCATGTTGAAGTCGCTAATCGGCACATAGTCTGCATGACAAAAAATGGGTTGGAAGAAAAAAAATGGTGGAAAAACAGCGTTAGTACCAACAGACTTGGCGCGATTTTCCTGTAACATGCCAATCTGCACCTCACACTATTATCGCCACTTGTGTCGGCATCACCTTATCATATACGTTACATGTTCTTTTAAGCTCGCCGACTACTGGAGGGTATATACCTTTAACATACCCAGATGTACTTTGCTTAATACAGTTATGTTCGTTTAACTATGTGATTGAGGCCTCCAAAGTATCCCTAGTAACCACGACTGTCAACTACAATATATATGATGCTTGTTTCAACTGTACACGTCTTCTCGGAAGTTTTCATTTTTATACTGAGTCGGCCCCTGATGGAAAGGCCACTGTAGCAAGATCATTATGATATCTTACATTATTATAATTATTCTGACCGTTTATCCTTCTGAGGAAATTTCCATAACTTTGGTCCATTATTTCGATCATTCTTGCAGAAACAATCGGCAAATAAAACAAAATTGTTTCATCAAAAAGTTAACTTTAATTGCTATATACAATCGTACAACGTTTCGATTGCTCTAGGCAATCTTCTTCAGGTGCTTATCATCTCTAAAAACAAAGAATATCAAAAATTAGGTATATTTTACACTATTTACAAGATTCAGTCATTCGATAAATACCTTCAAATTCACAAGACAGCCTCATAAAATTATGTTCAATTTATTAATGTGTATTTCATTTTTGCCCATTTTCTCGTTTTGTAGTTAAAAACTAAAGTCCAATCTAACCTGAAAATAGACATTGTTGAAGCAAGGTAACTCTACATTCCAATCAAAAAACCAACATCACAACCATGTCTGAAAAAACTATGTTACCTTCAACTTGTATATCATCTCATGGCATTCAAATAAAATTAAAAACAAATTTGCAATGAAAATTCGGAGTAGGAAACGTTGCTGTTCCCACAAGATGTTGGCGGGGAGACTGAAGTTGTCTGTGTTTCACTCATACACGAAATACAACTCTTCTAACCAAAAATCCCTACAATTTTCCAGAACCCTCTTTGATGTTATTGCATTGTTTGTTAATAATAGTTATACGAATAAAAAGAGTAGGTATAACAAGTTGAGAATTTTTCCTTAACATATGTGGAAGTTAGATTTTGAAACACATCGAAAATTACCTTATATTTCACTCAAAATGTTTCTTGTTATATTATGTGCTGTTTAGCGACTTCAACATCGAATGCAGGAACAGTCACGGGCTTGGCGTTTTTTTTATGCGCGAAGTTTAAGCCATCCGCCAAGAAATCTCTTTTTATCGCCCTGCACATCACCTCTAAACGTACACTTGCCCCATTTTTTCAGAATGTTTTTTAATTTTTATCGGATCTCACGCATTTTTTGAACTTAGGACGACCAAAATTGGTCCGCTGCAGCAGGACCATTCAATACTGTTTATACACCAATCACGTATCGTATACCTGCATATAACAGACAATGTCACTTGAAAGTGATGAACGGCTCAATGCGTTCAATTTAGTTAACTTCCCATTTCTCCAAGAACAACATATGAACGTCCTTCGAATTCCTTGGGCATCGTGTCTCGGTAACCGTCAAATTATCTACATGTCCCACTCGCTTTTTTCACCCTTCAATATAGCAGTTTAGTGAGCGTTGGACTGAAATCCGTTATATACCCCACTTCTATTCACACTATAAAAGTTTACTTGTCGAAACGGTCTCGAGATTGCATTTCCCCGTCATCTGTCTGATACTAACCTGAATGATGTTAGCCGGGAAAAAGTTATAATTAAATGAACAATCTCACTAGATTGGCTGTAGTTTCATTGCAGTTCATTGTAGTGTAAGGTTTTATGCTCAAGAGTTCTTTGTTTGTTTATAAAAAAAAAATCGAGCATGCAATTGGCCGGAATAATATTAATAATAAGATTTTTGTCATTTTTCTGTCCTGTAGTTAACAGTAAATCGTTTGTAGCTAATGAATCCGATTGTAATATTCATTGAGCGTATATATTCTATTTATAATAATATTAATTGTTTTTTTTTTCAGTCATCGTTCCCGTGATCGATTAGATATTAGCCGGGATAAAGTAAAAACATGCATTCTTTAGTTTGGATTTCATATAGCTGATAGATAACCGTTGCTAGTTCATAAATCAATTTGTGATGATACTTATCAAGAGTGAGTAATTTAAACATCATAATGCAAACAATCCCTCCATACAATGCGCGAGATCCTGGGTCACGTTTTCTCCCTCACCGCATTTATCTTTCTATCTAGCAGTGCATTAATTACCCTGAACTGTGTTTCTACTTAAAAATTAATAAACAAGTCGACGATTACAGGCATTGAAATCAATTTTCAATACAGGCCAAATGAACTTCATGTCATTCAGTGTTATAGGTTATGATCTGTGAAAATACTCATATTATTTAACCCTACATACGTCTTGGAAAAAATATGAAAAAAAAGTGAAATGCAAATTTGCATACTTTCATTTCTGAAATTTCAGATTAATGATGCTGATGCTGAAAAGTATAGGAAGATGCTGACTCCTTTCATTAAATACATACACGTGGCACAACCATCAAAAGTATCACCATCAAAATTTGCACTTAGGACTCGATCAACTTCAATGACCACTCATTGTCGCAATCATGGCGAACATGAAACACGTAAAGTTCCAGGGAGGAATGAAAGACACTTGCGAAAAAACAGTCTCGAGTTTCGTCACCCTTCAGACACGTGAAGAGATTAATTAACAAATTATTGTTAATTAGTAATCGAGGGACTTAGACACTTCAGCTGATAACACTTGCCCCCAGTGTCACAAAATTTTAATATATTACGTGAATGTTGAGAAAACCTCCCTAGAGTTCTACCACCCTTCAGCCAGGCGAAAAAATTAATTAACAAATTCTTGTTGATTAGCAAACGAGAGACTTTGCGACTTCAGCTGAAAACTTTTTCATGACACCGGGCGCTAGTGTTATGAGGGTGACCAAAGTCAAGGGTGATCTTTTGAACATTCACATATCTTTGCTTCCGAATGGAAGCATTGCAATCGGTCAATTTTCACTTTCGCTAATTATGCTTGTAAACGATATATAATGGTTTGAAACGTAAAAATACGAAGTTTGAGCATAGTGTCTGTATGTATCAATTTTTTTCGAAAATCTTCACTTACAAAATTGAACATACAAAGGACTAAATTTAAAGGATAAAATCTGAATAAATGTCAGTTATTGGTGTTGAGTACGTCTAGCTGTGGGCGCAATTTCAGTAAAATCTGCCGGTAAGTTACTAAGAAATCGATTTTTTCCTTTTTTTCTTCGATTGTTCATATCTCTGAAACTAATCAATATTTTCTAATTTATTTTTTATCAAAATGTGCGGCTCAACGAGATCCAGGGAATGGTCCAAGAACATCTAGTAGGTTGCTCACAAGAAATCGGACATATTTGAAATTTTTCTGTTTTTTACAGTTATGTTTAAATAAGTCTAGCGGTTGCAAAAATTCAGATAAAAACTTGATATTTGAAATAGAGGTTCCTTTTGTTGTTGTGAAGAACCGTGTCAAATCACGATTTGATCGTGTCATTAGTTTTATAGATTTTAATTCTTTCATTTTCGCGGTTTTTATCTTATTTCTCGATGTGTGCCTTAACGAGATCTATCATATGGCTGAAAAACATTGAGTTAATGATTTTGGGTAATATGAGATATTCCTGTTTTTTCACTTTTGACTTTGGATTTACTTTCTGCGTTTGTTCGCACTGTAGCGTTTGCTAAAATTGAGATAAAAACCGGAAATTCGAAACAGAGGTTCCTTCTGTTATGGCGAAAACCCCTATTGAATGGCGATTCAATCGCATCATTAATTTTCTAGATTTCAATTTTTCCATATTTACGGTTCTTTTATTACTTCATTCTCGATAAGTATTCATCCCATTTTATTTCCAAAATATGAGCCTTAACGAAATCTATGAACTGGTTGAACAACATTGAATCAATTACTTTGAGTAATGTGAGATATTCCTGTTTTTGTTTCCGCTCGTCTGGTAAAAGGTCTTTCAATACTGGAACATTTTGATTTTGTGTGCAGTCGGACCATTCGGAAGCTTACCACCAATGAAATTATTCAACAAAAGTTATTGTAATGACCCCGAATATGACAAGTGTCAGATCGATGAAATTTTCATTTTTCTCGACGCTTGGCATCAGCCTGACACGTTTCCAATGAAATGTCTGTATGTATATGTATGTGTGTGTGTGCGTATGTATGTACATATGTCAGCATTTTTTTGTGACACGGTTTCTCCTGAACAGCTGGAATTGAATTTTTTTTTTCAAAAATTACATCTAGCCGTTGGGGAGAGCGGAAAGAAGTGGCAAGTCTAGAACACAATTCTTTCAATTGTTATTAACAATTTCAATTGTTCAAAACGTTGTATTACAAAAACCGTGGGAGATAGAGGAAAAAGTTTCCGACGAATGTTGTTCCCCACAAGAAGATACATCTCTTACATTTAATGACTTTTTTCCATAATTGCGCTAATTTCCGAAATATCGCTTAATTCACAACTTTCATTGTTTATAACGCTGTATTTCAACAACGATCACAGATACGAGAAAAAGTATCAAACAAAAGCTGTTCCGCTCGTGAAACTACATATTTCATGTTATATTACTTTTTTTGCTAGCCATCATATTTTACCAGATATTGATAAAAAATCGTAATAATCGATTAATAGTTGATTTGGGTTACTGATATACAACTTGACTTCATACGTGTATCGTCACACGCACACATACCCACTATCGAGAAGTTATAGATGCGACCCGTCGAGGGTCACACTCACATCTCATTTATTAACTAGTGGTGTGCAAATGTGTGTGCCCCATACAGGGCACAAACAAAACTTCCCGATTTGGTACTTCAGCAGAGCATAGGAACGCAACCATGATGATGAACAAACCCAACAGTGATATCAATAATTGAACGTGCGACTATTAATTACTGCACGCGATCGATTAAGTTGGATTTTTTAAGCCCCATAAAAATATTCAACTGGAATTCGTCCGTCTAGTCTCCCTTTCTACCTCTGTATATTCCTAATTATCCCGCTCTTTGACATCCTTCCCGCAATTGTCGACATATGCCTTCGCTAAGTATATTCGAGTTCAACGCGCGATATATTCTAACCTATATTGAAAAAAGTCATAGTGAATGTGCATTTTTGTAGGAACAACCCTGGTGATATGCATTGTTCCCGTATTTCAAATTGCTCAGACGACCATACCTCCTTAATTATGCGAATTATGGAAACAATAAGCTAACTGACGACCCCTGCCACGTATGGCGCCATCGTGGATGCCTAGGGCCGTGAGCTGCGACCAAAAAACGGTCTCGCCAAGTATATCCCAATCGACTCAAACTCGAATTGTCAATCGATTGGTGCATACGAATTTTGACACCTTTTTCGAGCCCTTACTAAAAATTTTTATTCGGCTATTACATGAATTAGTGTTCTGGCGTCTATACCTCCTTAATTATGCAAATTATGAAAAAAAGTAATTTGACATGAAATGTGTATTTTTATAATAACTTATCTCATATAAATTATCGGCTCACTTGAATAGTTTGTGCAGTAGAGTGTTATAAACAATTGAAATTGTTAATAACAATATATGCGCTGCGCGAATGTCATCTGCATTGAATACCGCTCTATTGTGCGTCAAATCAGTCTGATTGAGACATGGCAAACAGCGCTAACTTTATTCATTCCGTTATTGTATAAATTAGTGTTCCAGCGGCTATACCTCCTTAATTATGCAAAATATGAAAACAAGTAATTAGACATAAAATGTGTATTTTTAAACTGTATTTGAAAAATGTAATAATCGATTGACGCACGATTTGGTGAGAGTGGTAACTAATACAGAGACGGATTATGGCCAGGAGGGCCGAGTTGTGAGGCGCTTGCCAACTCACTTGAAATTCGGGTAATTACGTATTACTGTAAGTAATAAATGTATAGGAACGAACGGTTTAGTGACCGCGAGAATAGGCAGTCCGGCGGAAACAAATAAATCGACAAGACGTGTATAGAGAGTTCCGGAATAAAGATATAGATTATATAATTATACTGAAAACTCTGTGTGACGACAAGCAAGTTCATACTCCTGACAACCTTCCTAAAATCCCTTACAGTAGGTCCTAATACATATAAGGTGACCAGGAGTGTAGCTCGAGTCTCGGTGTTGGGGCTCCTTCTGTGGAATATCGTGTACGACGAACTGCTGAAAGTGGCATTGCCGACGGGGACAAAGCTTTTGCAGATGACGTGGCTATAACCATCGTGGAAAAATGCCTATTCACGCTTCAACTCATTTTTGAGAATGTTTTTAAGAAGATACGGAAATGGATGGACTCGATTGGTGTACAACTTGCAGAGCATAAGACTGAGGCACTACTCATCACGAGCCGAAAGAAACAAACTGGAGACAACCACGCTGCAAGTCGGCGAGCCCGAAAAAACTTCCCAGCTCTATATGCGGTACCTAGGAATTATGATTGATGCCCGACTCAGTTTTAGACAACAAGCCAAACATGCAAGTAGTAACGCGGGTGCAGTGAGGACTGCCCTTGCAAGACTCATGCCGAACATTGGCGGGCCAAAACAGAGGAGAAGGCTCTTGTTATCATCAGTTATCACGTCGGTATTAACATATGGTATCCCTATATGGATTGATGCACTACGAAGTCAAGCAGACGACAAGTTGTTCCAGTGTACAGGCTGAGTTCCCTTAGAGTCGCTGGCGCATACCGGACAGTATCCAACGAAGCAGTGTGTGTCAGTGCTGGGATGATACCTATTGAAGTTCTAGCGGAGGAGCGTAGACGACTCCACATACGCAAAACTTCAACTGAGCTGAGCCCAGTGGAACTGAAGACAGAAGCACGTAACCACAGCATCCAGCGATGGCAGCCACAGTGGAACGCCTCGAGCAGAGGTCGGTGGACTCATCAACTTATTCCGAAGCTAGATGTTTGGCTTGACCGATTAACGCTGGAGATCTTGTGGAGGTTATGGTGTCATCAGAAGCAGCATGGAACGCCACATGCGATTTCGCAATGGAGGTTCTGCAGGAGCTGCGCCACGAGGAGCAATTTCGGAAAAATCCGGAGTAACCGGAGAATTTTCTTACCGTGAACGACCGGAAAGGATTCGCTTCTGGGGAAGCCGCGACTGTCGTCTCCTACCCAACGAACTATTGCTTCACAGATGTTCCGTCGTGATCTGGGGATACTGGGAAATAGAAGGTTGTCCTTCTACTCGTTTAGGCCAAGGGGTATTGTCCCTTGTTTTTTCTTTATTTTATTCCTTTCATTTTTAAATTTTCAACTTCCGGACAGGGAAGTTATTGTAATCACCCCGAAATCGAACTTTTGCATTTCGACCTGTAGCTGGTGTCTTAAGGTACCAAAATGATCCCCGAAAAATTTTGAGTCAATGTCTTTTTTTTTTTTTTTTGACGTTTAGGAAAATCTTTAAAAAGATTCTGGTGCTGTCATTGAGCAACCAGGTCTGGGATTCTTACCCAGTAAAAACCCTTTTTGTTCCTCTTTCCTTCTTGCCCCGTTTGTGGCCCGCGGAACTTCAATGCGTTGAGTATTACTTCGCGGGCCAGAATATTATAGCCTCAGCTCTTCCCTCAGATTATTATGACAGCCTTTCTTAGTTTTTCCTCCCGGCGCAATTCTGTGAGCACTTACACGGCAAAGATCATGGTGGCATCCCCGGCAGCTTCTGACATAAGCATGGCTTCTACCATCTTTTCGGGCACAATGTTTCCACCTAGAGCAGTCTCCCAGGTACTGCGTTGGACACTACAGCGCGGACAGACAAAGAATACATGCTCCGCATTCTCGTTAGTACCGAAACATGTCGGGCACTCCGGGGAATCTTCGTGGTTGAATTTATGGAGATATTCCCGGAACCACCCATGCCCTGAAAGCAACTGGGTCAGGTAATAATTTACATTACCATGTCGGCGGCCCAGCCCTTCGGGATTAATCAGTGAGTCCACCGTCCATCGTTTGAATTATCCCACTTCGATTGCCAGAGTTCCAGACTGAGTATTTCAATGTGAGTCACGCCGGCGATAACACATACGGCATCCGTAGACACAGTACGAAAAGCGCAAGCCACTCTCAGAGCACCCAGCCGATGGACTGGGAATACTTTCCGTCGGGATTTTTAAAATTTCAGGGTATCACCCCATATAGCGATGCCATACGTTAAGGCAGAAGTTGCTACTGATGACAGCAGAGTCCTACGAAGCTGCTTGGGACCTCCTATGTTGGGCATGAGACGGGAGACTGCAGTTCGGATTCCAGATGCCTTATTGCCCACGTACTCGGCCTGCTGTTGAAAATTGAGCCGCGCATCAATTATTACTCCCAGGTACCGAATATATGGCTGGGATGCAACTTTGTATTCCCCGACTTGCAGTGTCACCGTTTCTAATTTTTTTCGGCTGGTAATGAGTACTGCCTCCGTTTTGTGCTCCGCCAGCTGGAGGCCAACTGATTTCATCCATTGAGTAATTTTAATAAACGTCTTATTGAAGATGCTATTGATTTCGCTCAGCGTCTTTGCTACAATGGCTACTGCTAGATCGTCAGCAAAGGCAGTAACCCTTACTCCGCACGGCATTTCCAGCTTTAGGAGACCATTATACATTATGTTCCATAGAAGGGGCCCTAGTACCGATCCCTGAGGTACTCCTCCTGTGACATTATAGACTTTTGGACCGCTCTCTGTATCATATGTCAGAATTCTATCAGAGAAGTAGCTAGCTATCACCTGATATAAATACGCGGGTATGTGCACTTTGGTCAGGGACTCCAAAATGCAATCCCACCTCGCTGAGTTGAATGCGTTCTTGATGTCAAACGTTACCACTAGGCAATACTCCTTATAGCCCCCTTTCCATCTCTTCCCCGCGATAGCTCGTCTCACAATTTTGACCACGCGGTCTATGGCGTCGAGGGTTGAGCGACTACGTCGGAAACCAAATTGTTTTTCGGACAGTAAAGGTTCCACTACGCTCTCCAATCTTTGCTGAAGGATTCGTTCCAAGATTTTCCCGCTCGTATGCAACATACACAGCGGACGGTATGATGAGGCATCGTCCTGTGGTTTTTTCCCCTTAGGTAGTAGCACTAGCCTCTGCTGCTTCCATGAGGGAGGAAAGATTCCTTCCTGGAGGCATGCATTATAAGTCTGTACGAACATCTCAGGTGCTACCTGGATAGCTGCCTTTAGTGCCACATTTGGTATTCCGTCTGGGCCCGGGCCCTTACTATTTCCCACTCTGGTGCAGGCTTCCATTAGCTCGTGCATCGAAATGCCTGGAATGGCAGCTGCTTCTGCGGCCACTATTGACAGCCAGGGCGGATCCGATTGGTGGGGAAACCATATTGTAACGATCCTCTGCAGTAACTTCGGGCAAGACGGTGAAAACATGGCTTGGCTTTTGAGTCTCGTCATAACCACTTTATAGGGCTTACCGAATGGGTCCCTCTCCACTTCATCCAGTAGCTCCTTCCAGCATGAGCTCACGCCGAGCCTTCTTGTAATCAACTTCGAGGGCAATCAAATTGGGTTTCCGCTTCTTACGGGCGCGTTGGGCCAATCTTCTCGTGGCAAAGCACTTCTTCCGGAGGGTGGCTATTTCCTGATTCCACCAGTAGGTTGGGGGACGACTGTTCCCGTTCCGCTTTCTGAGCATTGTCATATCACAAGCGTCAGATACTCTCTTCATCAGCACGTCTACCTTCTTTGTGGCACTACCTCCGAAAGGTCGAGCGTCCAGTGCCACCTGGAACACATCGGATTCAAAGTGGTTTACGTTCCAGCCAACTGCATTTTTTTCCCTCGGTGGTCATTCTATTTTCCAGTCAGTGCGGACCTCCCACAGAATTGCTCTATGGTCACTGACCATGTAATTTTCCGTGACCTTCCAGAAACAATTTCCTTTGACGAGACTGCTACTCACGAAGGTAAGATCGACAATAGAGCTCGCCTCACCTCTGATAAAAGTAGGCTCATCACCATTATTGAGCAGAACGACATCCAGTGACATCATAGCCTCCAAAAGAGCTTGCCCCCTTTTGTTCGTATCCTTGCTGCCCCAGTCAACTGCCCAGGAATTGAAACCTCCCGCTATTGCCACCGGGAAGTGCTGCTTCGTATCCTTGGTAAGCCGGTCAAGAAAGTCCGCGAATTCTTCAAAAGTTAGACTAGGTGGAGCGTAACAGCTATAAAAGTAAATGCTATTCAATTTAGCCACTACGAATCCACTCTTCTCCTCATTAATCGCGCCTTTAAAGGAAATTTTGTCACAAGACCAGATAACAGCCTTGTTGTTAGCATCCGTTACCCAGGGTCGATGCTTAAGGTGTGTGAATGGCTCTGAGATAATCACCAGATCTGCATGTGGTTCCCGCACCGTTTGAGTAAGCAGATCGTGTGTGGCCCCGCAATGAGCAAGGTTCACTTGTACGACCCGCACTATTGTTTAGTACGAAGCTTCTGAAGTGTTTCCTGGTAGACCGGGCATTTACGGCTACCAGCATAGTGAGAAACATTCACCTCTGGACCTTTTCCCGTACATAGGGCACAGGTGGGTTCTGTCTTCTCACACTCAGCAATCTTGTGGCCTTTCATTCCGCAAAGAGTTGACCTATCGATGGTGCTCTTGCATTGGAAGGCGAGATGGCCATAATGCCAATACTTGAAACATTTTTGGGGTCTCATCATCGAAACGACACGACAGGTTACCCAGGCGATCCGAATTTTTTCTTTTCCCAATATGCTCCTCGCAACTGGTGCAGGGAGTATAACTGAGGCCGAGTATGTTCCTCTAAATGCCCTGCGTGAGCGTTTCACTACTTCGCGGGAGAGATCATAACCCTCCTCATCATTCGCTTGTTTGAGTTCATTGAGGATGTCCTCGTCTGACGTGTCCTCAGTAATATCTGTGATCTCCAGTTCTTCCTGGGGGCCCTTGTTGATGACCTTGGCCTCGTCCCCGAGAAGGGCCATTAACTTCTCCCCGAGCGCGCGGCCTTCATTTTCCTTGGCTTTCACAAGGACCAAGAGCATATCTCCGGATGCTGTTTTTCGAACCTTATCGACACACTCGCCGGCCGTGCCAGTAGAGTTCGACTTTAATCGTGTGAGGATTTCCGAATATGTAGTCTTCCCATCCGGGTGAATAATAATAGCGCTAGGCCTTACCGGTTGTTTCTTCTTACTTTTGACCTTCTGATCTCGAGAAGTCCCTGGTGGTTGCGCTAAATTATCGGCCTGATTCGTTTTAGACCTGCGCCGTCTCCCGCTCTGTTGCTAATCTCCGCCTGGGGCTTCGTTTTCCTCACCTTCCCCCCTTGCTTGCCGGTGTCCGCAGCTTCTTGATCGTCGGTTACTTCCTGAAAATCCTCTATTACGGGATTAGACTCTTCGCTTTCACCTTTTTGCCTCTTGCCCATCGCACCAAGTGGTGGAGTATATCCTTTCTCTTTGACGCTTGTGACGTCTCTGGGGTCTCTCCAATTGGTGATCCAGACCCTCTTGTACCCTTCATTTTTTGGGAATTCGGCGTATTCATCGACCATATATGTATCGATGCCTTGCTACCTCCCCCTCCAGTCATCAGTTTCGCTCGCCTAACGAGAGACTTTATGCTTTTCAGCTTTAAGGAGGTCTGGGGGCCATTTTGGAAAATGAGGAATAATTGTAAGTTGCCGGTTTTCAGTCTTAAGGAGGTCTGGGAGCCATCTTGCAAAATGAGGAATAATTGCAAGTTGCCGGTTTTCAAGTTGCAGGGGGAGTGGGGGGGGGGGTGTTTTCACACATGAGTCATAATTGCAAGTTTGCAGCATATTTGTAGGCCTTCAGATATCACGCAATCGAAAGGAACAGTCTCTAGTCATACACCAGAGTTCCTATGTTAAAAAAACAATCGAAAAGTTTCGAATGATCGACGCGAAAGCTGTGAGTGTTCCAGTTGATCCGCATGTCAATCTGTCTCCATGTGAGTCGTGTGAGGAACTGATCAATGTGCCGTATCGTGAGGCCGTCGGATCCCTGGTCTTTATAGCAGCAGTATCACGTCCAGATATTGCCTACGCGGTAAACTCTGTAAGCAGGTATCTAAATAATCACAATCTCGAGCACTGGAATGCAGTAAAACGAATCTTTGCATATCTGAGTGGTACTGTCGATCATGGTATAGAGTATAAGAGCGGCGGTATCGAGCCTAATCTGATCGGTTTCTCAGATTCAGACTACGCAGGCGATATCGGTACGAGAAGATCTACCACGGGATACGTATTCTGCTTGGCCAATGGTGCGATCACCTGGTCCGCGCAGAGACAAAAAATGGTAACACTTAGTACCACCGAATCGGAGTACGCGGCAGCGTCGACTGCGACACGAGAAGCAATATGGTTGAGAAAATTGTTGTTAGACATTGGATGTCCATGTACGGCGGAAACTATCCTGTACATCGACAGCCAAAGCGCCATCAAACTTGTGAAAAATCCGGTATTTCATAAGCTCACGAAGCATATAGACGTGAGATTTCACTTCATTCGAGAAAGGTATGCGAGTCGAGAAATTGCCGTGGAGTATGTTCCGTCCGAGAGACAGCGTGTCGGTGTTTTTACAAAAACTCTACCGAGAGAACGTTTTCGAATGCTGTGCGATAATATGAATCTGTCTTCACTTCGTAGTAAGCGCTC
Organism: Asobara japonica; assembly: GCA_026005395.1. Classification (NCBI taxonomy): domain Eukaryota; kingdom Metazoa; phylum Arthropoda; class Insecta; order Hymenoptera; family Braconidae; genus Asobara; species Asobara japonica. Next base: position 944,743 of record BQMI01000246.1, on the reverse strand, counting down.
AAAAGGCGGTAGTGTTGAGAAATGTTTCTCGCGCTGAATGCACTCAGAAAAGCTTCTGTAACCGACGGTACGTGAGAGCTCGTAAGACCTCGGGAGAATCCGTGAGCGGCGATGTGTCTCTCTCTTTTTAACTTGTTCGGTTGCCTCAGATAGCGACGCTAATGTTTAGTCTTAAGTGTACCGCAAGATAAATACCATGTACCGAGTCAATAACTAATCAAGTATCAACATTGTGAATTAATCAAAATTGAGTCTAGATACTATTTTATTGTCCTCGCCAATTCCTTTTATTTGACATTACACTTGCTTTAACAACCGGCAACTTACAACTATTCCTCATTTTCCAAAATGGCCCCCACTTCCTTAAGAGTGAAAAACAACGAGTTGCAAAAATATTACTCATTTTCCAAAATGGCCCCCACACCTCCTTAAAGCCGAAAAGGAACGGCTTGCAATTATGACTCATTTGTCAAAACGCCCCCCCCCCCCTCACACACCACCTTAAGGCTGAAACCCGGCAACTTACAATTATGACTTATTTGTCAAGCCCCCCCCCCCCCCACCTGCTTAAGACTGGAAACCGACAACTTGCAATTATTCCTAATTTTCCAAAATGGCCCCACACCTCCTTAAAAGTTCAAAACAACGAACGACAATTATGATGTTTTTTGGAAATTCCCCCCCCCCCCCTTCCCCCACATAGTAATCTAAAATAATATAAAATTTGACTAAATGCATTTATACCAATTTATAATTCTCTTCGCCCCCCGCCCCCCCCCCCCCCGCGCATTCGGGAATATCTTCACAAATTCAAACATGAAGATTCCCCGGATTGCCCAAACTGTGAGAGAATACATGAAAATGCGAAACATGTTTTCTTTGCATGCCCGCGTTTCGACTTGCAACGATGTATGTGGGAAACTACTGCAGGCGAACCCATAAACGTTGAAAATCTTGTGGAAGTCATGCTGTCATCAGAGGCAGCATGGAATGCGACCAGCGTATTTGCAATGGAGGTTCTGACGGAGTTGTGCCGCGAGGAGCAGCTACGGAAAAATCCAGAGTAAACGGAGGATGTTCTTGCCGTAGAAGACCGGAAAGGATTCTCTACTGCAGAACCGTCCCCTACACAACGAAGTATTGCTCAGCAGATGTTCCGCGGTGGTGTGGGGAGAAATTGAACTGTATTGTATGTGACAAGGGGTATTGTCCTTTGCACTTTATATTTTATTTGTTAATTTTGTAAGTTTGTTCAATAAAGGAAAAGCATGGGAAAAAGGAAGGAAAGAGAAAGAAGGAAGCGTAAGGAAGGTGGTTGGCTTCCATCTTTGTCTTTTTTTTCTTTAAAAGGAAAAAAAAACACACGCAGACGCCAACTCAGAATTGGACGCGGATCATTTTGGTATACTTAAAACCCTATTCAAATAAACGAGATGTGGGTATGACCCTCGACGGATCGAACCAATAACTTCCCGATCGTTCCGCCGTATATATTATATCCACAATTTCCGTCCATGTTTCAAATTATGGACTTTATAAAGTTTTCGAAATTTCTAAATATTAAAAAAAACTAGTGGTGTGCAAATGTGTGTGTCCCATATGGGGCACAAACAAAACTTCCCGATTTGGTATTTCAGCACAGCATAAGCATGCAACCATGGTGATGAGCAAACTCAACAGTGATATCAATAATTGACCCTTGTGACTAATCATTACTGCACGCGATCGATTTAGTTTGATTTTTAAGCCGCATAAAAATATTCAACTGGAATTCGGCCGCCTAGTTATCCTCTCTAATTCTGTACGTTCCTAATTATCCCGCTCTTTGACATCCTTCCCGCAATTGTTGACATATTTATTCGCCAAGTATATTCTAGTTCCACTCGCGATATGTTTTAACCTATATTGAAAAGAGTCATACTGAATGTGCATTTTTCTATAAGGAACGACCCTGGTGATATGCATTGTTCCCGTATTTCAAATTGCTCGGACGACCATACTTCCTTAATCATGCAAATTATGGAAAAAAGTCATTTCACGTAAAAGATGTATTTTCATATACGAAATAGTTTTCTTGAGATAGGTTTCCCGCTAACTTTAATATTTCACCGAGTGGAACCGTATAAACAATTGCAATTGTTAATAACATTGCATATATACTCCACGAATGTCATCCAAAATGCAATCCACTCGATTCTGAACGGAAATGCTTCGATTGAGACCTTCATGATAGCGCTATGTTCATTCGTTCACTCACTACAGACATAATTGTTGAGACGGTTATACCTCCTTAATTATGCAAATTTGCGAAAAAAGTCATTATACATAAAATACGCATTTTTATATGGGGAACAACTTTTCTCGTATAAATTTTGCTCTAATAGTTTATGCAATAGAACGTGATAAACAATTAAAATTGTTAATAACAATATACATACTACACCAATTTCACCCAAAATCTAATCCCCTCTAAGGGACATGAAAATGCTTTGATTCCAATATTGACGGGCGCGATAGCTTCATTCGTTCGTAAGAAACCTAGGATCAAAATTTCGGAAACACACATACATACAGACATACACACACACACACTTGTCGGGGCTTTGGCATAGTGGTAGAGTATCTGCCTACTACTCCGAAGGTTCTAGGTTCGCGCCCGGCCGCCGGAGAATATTATTTCAAAATATTTTCTCATGGATTCCGACCGATGCAGGAACTTCCGTGTGTGCTATCGGCGGTACCCATAAAATGAGACCGCCCGGCCGAGCGGGAACCTAACCCGACGCAGGGGTGGGGGGTGGGTTCCATCATAGGCGCCGGCCACCGTAGCACAGGGGTTTCTGGAGGTTTACCCTGTGTTTAGAAATACGATGGCCTAAAAATGGCGAAAGTCGGCCCCAGCCGCACGGGTGGGTGTCCGGTACGCCCCCTGAAGGAATGCTTACACGGCCGCTATCGGGGGCGTACAAATGAGAGGGACGGAGAAAAAAAAATACACACACACACACAGACATCGATTCAAAATTTGTCGGGCATCATTTTGGTATACTTAAAACCCCAGTCACAGGATGAAAGGAAAAATATCGATTTCGGGGTCATTCCCTGGGAAGTCAGTTGCCACGGTACTTGCGTGGTAGTTTCTTTTCGCCTAAAATGTCATTTTGACATATTTTTCTCCCTTAAAAATCCAAGATAATAGTTTTCTATCTTACTCCCGGACGAAATGAGACATGAACGGAATTGAAATTGCTTTCATTCAATTGAAAACTATTCATTGCATTCCCGCATGGGTTTGAGTGACATATATAGATATTTTGGGGTTCGTCATTTGACCCCCCTTCGCTTTGCGGTGGAGAGCAAAAGCTTCGGGTCCAACTTAGTTAAGTCGGTAACAACGGAAATATCTAGGGTGAGCAGGGTTGGGCAGTATAATACCTCGGGTAATTTACCAAATTTTCTACTTGTATAAAAAGAGGTAAATTACCTCTGGAGTTTTATACCGTTTTCTACCACAAGTGGCGCCATCTAGCGTCACCCACGACAATTAGTGTATTTTGACGCGCGACATAAACATGCGACCATTTTCTGTCACAGTACACCCTGCCTGATTGTGCGTCAAGTGATCTCGCCCAAGAGTGAATGAACGCCCAATTAGAGAAGAGTCGTTCAATCTGCGCAGTAGAACTTCGAATGTTGCATAATTTCTATGCCAAACTAGAGAAGATTGGAGACTCGACTTCTGCCATGCACCAGAAAGCTTCAGGAGATGTTATTTTTTTCCTAAACAATTGTGCGAAAATTCCTGTCCCCTCTGAGTATTCTCTAAAACCTTCCAGCTCGATGGGATTCTCATTGGCCAGTTCTTCACACAAAAACTTGGGCACTGTCGTGTTGAAGGACTGCAGATGAGCAAATTGTTTCCCTCGATATTCAGGATGCAAATAATTTGCTACCAAGGCAATCGGCTGTAAAACTTTCTGTAATCGACCCTCCAGCGTTTTATCAATTGAATCTCTCTCAGTTGGAATATTTAGTGTCATCCAGAGCTCAGCTCCTTTAGCAAGGCTCGTATCAGTTCTTTTGCATTTGTTTACCAATTCGCAAACAGGATCGAAAAGTGTAATAGAATCTTGTAATCATTCCTCGAGGGTATTATCCTCCAAGGGTTTCAAATTTGCAGATTTAAGGGTAATAATCCCTTCCTTGACAATTCGTCTCATGATGTTCAGATTTTTTAGACAGCAACGGAATGTGTCTCTGTATGTACACTATCTAGTCTCACAAGCTATCATGATTCTTGTTCCATGTCGTTTTGTTAACTCTCTCTCTCCCCGAGGACTCTTGAACTCTATCAATAACTTGTTGATGGATTCAGCGAATTGAGGATCAACAAGAGATTTCAACAGTAAGTTGCCACTGTGAGAATTACAGGTGGTATGCCAAACACTCACCAGTTTACCCATCCGCACCATTGCTGAAGCATTATCCGATACTACTCCATAGATGTTCACCTTGAATTTTTCTTTGGCCATGACCACAGCTTCATCAATTACATGAGCTAACTACTCCCCAGTTTCCCTCAGCTCTGTAAAGTCCCACGAATGTAAAAAAATACTCCTTTTGTCTTTAGTGTAAATAATGCAGACAACAGTTGTGGTGTTGGCTGAAGAATTCTCCCAGCCATCTATTAGTAATACTCCATCTGTCTCGGTGCTGTACTCCAATTGTTTGATGACTTTTTGATGAATTTGATCAAGCAGCTTGGTGGAGAGCTTTTTTCTTGATGGAATTTGGTACGAGGGCTTTCGAGTTTTGATGAATTGCTTCAAGAATTCGGATTCCACCACATTGAAAGGAATATTGCAGCCAAACACAAATTCAGCCAACGCCGCATCAATTTCTGAATTTGGAACACTCTAAAAAGAACGTTATAAAATTAATGTTTATTTTCGTAGTCAATTATCTATTTTATTAACTCTAATATACTATTGGTACTTACGTTGGGAGTAGATTTTTTGTTATGATAATTCATATTGGAGCAGTTTTCGAGGTTACCTCACTTGATGGATGTACACGAATTAATATTCCACAATGCAAAATTTATAAATATTTATTAATAGTTATTTGTTTATTTATTCAGTTTATGTTGTTTTAATGATTGTAACACTGTAAGCATCACTGGTTATAGGTTAAAGAGTTTTATACCAGTTTTCTACCTTTTCTACCATTAGAAGATAAATTACCAGCTTTCTACAATGGATAAGTAAAAAACCCAGATTTGCTGCAGATACCCAACCCTGAGGGTGAGTAATAACGACGAGGATTGACCTAAGCAGAGGCTCAGTTCTATGCGATAGGGTGACGGTAGCAGAGAGCTTAGCAACTACCACATGGTAGAGGTGGCGCTAGCCTCGATTTTTGGCCTAGTAGAGCTGCCTGAGAGGGTAACACGTTCCACTGTCAACAGTTAACGGGTCGAGCAATGAGCGGCGGGGGGGGGGGGGGGGTGTTTGCTCAACCAGCCCCACATATAAATGTATGTTTTCGCAGGTGGAATTATGATAGTATTGGCTATATCTTATTACGAAGGGGGGAGGGGGGTTGCGGATTTAAGTAGAGTGTACTTTTCAGAAGGGAATTTGGGAAATTTTGAAGATTTTAGACATATTGGAATTTTGAGACTTTTGAAGCTTGAAATTTTGGAAACTACGGAACCTTTGGAAATTTGATATTTTGAATATTTGGATATTTCTGAAATTCTCAAATTTTGGAAATTCCGGAAATTTTGGGAATCTTAGAAATTTTGGGAAGTCTGGGCCTTTTGGAAATTTAGACAATTTTGGAAATTTTGGAACTTTTGGGAATTTTGGAAATTTTGGAAATCCCGGAAATTTTGGAAATATTGGGAGTTTTGGAAATTTTAAAAATTCCTGAAATTGTGGGCATTTTTAAAGATTTTGGAAAATTTGGAAATTTAAAATTTTGGAAATTTCGGAAATTTTGGAGATTTTGGGATTTATGGAAATTTGGGAACTTTTGGAAATTTTGAAAATTTGGCAATTTTTGGAATTTCGCAATACAATATTTTTGTAATTCGAAATTTCGGAATTTCCGGAAATTTTGGCAATTTTAAAAATTTGCAAATTTAGGAAATTTTGTAACTTTTGGTTTTTTTGGGAATTTCGAAAATTTTGGACATTTCTAAAAATTTTGGCAGTTTGCAAATTCTGTAAATTTCGAAAATTGTGGACATTTTTAAAAATTTTGGGAACTTTGAGAATTTTGGAAATTCCGGAAATTTTGGAAATTTTGGAACTTTTGGAAATTTTGGAAATTTTGGAAATTTTTGGAACTTTTGGCCATTTTCAAAATTTTCGACCTTTCTAAAAATTTTGGAATTTTTGCAAATTGGGGGGGGGGGAGGATTCCATCATAGGCGCCCGCCATCGTAGAACAGGCGGTTCTGGAGGTTTACTATATGCTTAGTAATACGATGTCCTAAGTAGCGAAAGTCGGCCCCAGTTGTATAGTTGTCGTGTCCATTACCCCCCCCCCCCCCCCCCCCCCCGAGGCATTCTCAGACTCCCCCCCCCCCCCCCAGCGATGAGAGGGACGAAGACAAAAAAATGGGTGAGATGTGGGTTTTTAATTTTTCGGCCCTCGCGGGCGATAATTATAACTTCCTAATGTCTACCTGAGTGGGTGTATCTGTGTGTAAAACTAACCCTCAATCGCTTAAACAGTGACTTTTTTAAATTCAACACTTTATCTCCTAAACAGCTTGAGGTAGGAAAAAAAAGTCTCACATTAGACATATTTTTTAAAATAAGGAACAACATTTATTAGAAACTTTCTTTCCCATCTCTCATTTATCTGAGCATGGGACGTTCTAAGTGGTGTCAGTTGTTGATAACGCTCTAACGCCGAAACGCTCAAAGATACGAAAAAAGTCGAAGGACACAAAATATGTATTTTTGTCACTCGGCCCGCCTAACCTCGTGACAAAAAGCATAGTATGTCATATGGCCTTTAAAGCATTTTTCTAACAAATATGACCATAATCTGGGCCTTCGGCCCAGATTATGATCATATTTGTCATAAAAACACTTTACAGGCCTTATGGCATAATATACTATTTTTAATATGGAATAAGATTTATTGGACATGTTTTGGGTATCTACAAAATTTCGGAACATACAGCGTTATAAACAATTGAAATTATTAATTAGAACAGAACTAATTGGTATTTCACCTTGACATTCCTTTCCGGCCTGCTCACCATGGAGAGACATCGATAAAAAAAAATTAAAAATTAAAGTTCGATTTTCCGTTTAAGATAATTAATTAATTAATTAATTAATTAATTGAGTAATTAATTAATTATGTGTATTAAGAAAAAGTTATAAAACATGAAATGTGTTTTTCTTTGCGGGGAACAACTTTCATTAACCGCTTTTTTCCGTATGTCAAACCGTTCTTGCGATCAAGCGCTATAAACAATTCAATTTGTTAATAACAATTGAAAGAATCAGTTTTTCGACAAATCGCTCCTTTCGGACCTGAAGACCAGCAAGACGCGTCGATAAAAAAAAAGGGAAATCTCTCCACTGCTTCAGCCGGAAACGTTGGAAAAAATTCTTTGTCCACCAACACAGACGGGCAGACACACACAAACTTTCGAAAAACTAGTCAGGATAATGTGAAACATCGTGGAAAGTGAAAATATCTTGAAAATTGTACTTTTCATTTTCAGGGTGCTTACAAAAACTTCTCTATTGGGAAGTTAAAAATTTGAAATATTTTTTAAAAATGGAAAACTTTCGAAAATCAGGAAAATTTATAAAATTTAAAAGATTTATCGAATATGGCAAATTTGCAAAATTGAAAAAAGTTGAAAATTAGGTAAATCTGAAAAATTCGGAAAAAATGAAAATCTATTCGAAAGATTTAAAAATTGAAAATTCGTAATTTTTGACAACGGAAAAATAACGAAAAACATGAAAGGCAAATTTGAAAAATTTAAGAATTTCAAAGCATTGTGAACAAAATAAAAATAGTATATTGTGCACCCAGGGCGGAAAAAATATTAATGATTGATCTCCTGAATATTTATTATTGATCATTAATTAATTGATTGTTCAAACAAATTAATCAAAACGATTGTGAATGAATTTCAGAAAAATTAAATACCCCCCCCCCCCCCAACCAAACGCATCGGCCCTGATTCCATAATTTGGCGAACATTTCGGATGGCAAACATTTTGAGCGCCGGAGATTTTAGTAAAACGGTAGGGAACACAAACAAAACTTCACCATTTGTAATTTTTGTTTCCCATTGCTACATTTTTGGGCACACCAATTAGCAAGCAAATAATTATGAGCATTTGACTAGACTAGACGCATAGTCAGCGTGAGGACGAGAATTATGCGCTTGACTGCAGTGGGAGTAAGACGCCAATAGGGGTGCGACCGCTCGAGGCTTGAATCCATCATACCTCCTGAATTATGGAAATACGGATTTTATTGTTCATCACATTTGCGTAATTTCTATACTCAGGTAGTTGTCGCTGTTAGATAACTGTTTGCTCCGAGTCGAAATGTCCCGAAATACGACGAGCGTATTTGGGGTATTCTCTGAACACTTTTCCATCTTTTCCCGTTGTTTGTTACAAGTCCGCAAGTTTTTGTAGCGACCCTCAAGAACTACACTGATTCACCACACTAGTTAACAATTTCTAATATTTTTTTCATAACAATTCAAGGCTAGATTAAAACTGTAAATAAAATTATAGTTGTAGAGCATATATTAAATTAATATATGAATTTTCGATTTGTTCCCACACCAACTCCTTTTCCGCCTCTAAACCGCGTTCGCCAAGGGACGAGGAAAACCCTGCCCAGGTACAGTCGTCTCTCTTACGACACTACCGCTCGCCAGTGAAACTGTGAGATTAGAGCACTAGGAATTTGGACCGCCGATACCCAGAATTGAACCCGGGACAATTCGCATGCTAGTCTAGCATTATAACCTTTCCACCACTCCCGTCGGTCTAATTAATATCTATGAAATTAAGTTCTAGTAATGCAAGATTTGTTGGTAGCTTTCGATTTATTCTCTTGAATTATGATTTTTTTCCCGAAATTTTCTGATATTTTTCATTTTTGGAAATTTTTTGAATTTTCTTCGGCATTTTGCAACAATTTTCTAAAATTTCTCGACATGCTTTCTAACTTATTGTTGTTATTTTCCTAATTGATTGGTTTTAGTTTTTTCATATGTTTTCCACGTTGGTTGTTTTTGTCTAATAGTACATTGACATGATTTGAACAATTGGCACCACTTTGAATAACTTATGATAAGAATGGTTAATTGTTTGACAAATACTCGATTTAGTACATATAAAGAAAAGTCACAAAAACCCTAAAATGAGAACATTAATCTTCACGCTTTGGATGAAATATTCAAAAAACTATACAACATTATAATTATACAACATTTTCCTATAGATCCCATCGAACTCAATAAGAGAGTTTCAGAACAAAACTTCACAGGTTTACAGGAGGACATTTCGATGGAAATGTGAGTCAAATAACATTAAAACCTTGTTATAGAATTTGGCAATTTCAAAATACTTCAACATATTTTCGGGCATTTTCAAGTTCTCAGAATTTCTGAAAACTATAAATTCAAGAAACCTTATATTAAGTTATCATTAGAATAGTGAATAACGATTTTGAATTTCTTTCAAAATTTACACATCCTAGGAGATGTAGATGAAAAAATAGAAAACCTTAAAATATAAAAACTGTAGAATGTAACTGGTTTTCAAATTCTCCAATAATATTGAAAATTTTCAATCAAAGACTTCGGGATCTCTCCGAATAAACATCGGAGAAAATTAGCGTTTATCAAGTACAAAGTTCTACAGAAACCTTTGACAAATTAGCACAAATTTTGAAATGTTCAAAACAAAAATAGCTAAACCTTGAACAATGAGCGAAATTTCGGATGAATGTGAAATAATCAAAAACCACTGAGCTTCTATCCGATCTATGCAAAACATCCCAGAGAAATCATTCCTTACTCCTTCTTCGATAGTCTCGGAACCCGTTCGAAATCCACGATTTCACATCGTCCGTGGCATTCAATCTCCTTGCAAAACGGATCGTGCTTTCTTTGACGGTACCCAATGTATCGTCACCTGGTGTATCTATGTCCGCATCACCGCGGTTCACTATTTTGCGATTTTCACCATCCCGTACAATCCTGAGACTAGGAGTACCCGATACGGGATCTACCCGCTTCGACCCAAATCAATTTGGTCGCCGCTGAAAAGAATATCATTCTTTTATATTTATTTGTTATGATGGCACCCATGGATAGCACCCATAAGACATTATCAATAAGGAAACATTCCAATCACATTGCTGACGAACTCCGGTGGTATCGTTTCCTTCCCTTTGGACCCACCACGAAAGAACGCGCCCAAAGGATTCTCTGTTAAGCTTAATGTCAAGCATTTCACCACTGATGGCAGTGTAGATGCTTGGCAGTGAAGAAAACCGGAACTGCTGCCCCTTTCCACCACCGATTTTGAGCTGCAAATATAGAAAGGAACAAATCCAACAAAACTGGTGAATTTCTCGAATTTTGTAGCCCGAATCTCCGACAAATAAACAATTTTTCGTAAATTCCAAACTCTCGAAAAATGGAAAATTTGGATTTTTTCAATGGTAAGCAATCTGTGAAATTTGGAGCTTTGAAAATTGCTAAATTTTCGGTATTTTCACAACAGTTTGAGCAATTTTCTCAGTGCCGAGAACTTCGCATGCTTCAATGGCAAATCGTCATTCCTTAATTTTTTTGTTCTATTTGTACAATGATAGGAGTGCTAGACATTTCGGAATTTCAAAATTTAACGAAATGTGTGGGTGAATGTTTGGTAGATATCAAAATTTCAAATCTCTTTTGAATGGTCAGAACTATCACTGTTTCGAACATTATTTGTTCTTTCAGACTTACCTCACTTTCGGAAGTTTGAAAGATCCCAAATTCCCGAAATTCTCCACTTTTTATTACTCTTCCTCTTTCGAAAAATGACCAAGTGCAAAATTTAAAAAATTGCGGCAATTACAAGTTTTCAAATTCTTCCAACCTTGAGAACTGATGAACATTTTGAATATATTGCCGATTTTCTATGTTCTCCATACATTTTGAAATGTTGGTAATTTTGCAAATATAGGAGATCCAAAAATGGACAGAATACAGAAACCTTGCAAGATAGTGGCAATATCGAAATGGTGAATGATACAACAATTCAGGAAAATAGAAACTTTCCGACACTGATTGATTCTTCCATTTTACAAACTTTCTCTATCTGAAAGGAGAAATCTTGGAAATATTAACAATTTCGTACTTCAGTAGATTTGTTTTTTTTTTAATTTTGGAAATTGAAATAATTGTTTAAGGTCGGACGCTATCGAAATATTCACAATTGAAAAACTTTCAGGAGGAGTTTCCAAATTCCACCTGATTCATAAATCGTACGACATTTGAAACTCAATACAATTTTGGATTTCCCCTATTTCGCACATTCTTCAAATCCTTCAGATCTCTGATCTTGGACGAATCCTATCCTCCTATAGTAAAAAGGAGAAACGAAAGAAACTATCGATATATCGAAATTATCGAAAACCGTAAGACCGAAACTAACGCCACCCCAGTCAGGGTGGCAGAAAACGGAAGTTCGCGTGCGAAGCACGCGCGAACGGTCTCGTGTAGAAAAAAGTTGCCCAATTCCGGGGAAAATTGTGAATAATGTCCCATAATTATTAGTGTACTTACGATATTCCCATCTCCTGTAGATGAACTCGAAGCGGATGGTTTGGATAACAGAGTTTTGACTTTCTCTGCTACTTCATCCAAACGCTTCGAGAGTTCCTTGTACTATTCGTGAGTCACAAACAGTTGAGGATTGGAACTGCTCGGAGAGCCAAGTCTGGGTGGCGTTGCGGTGTTGATAATACCGGCGAGAGGTGGTTCCTCAGCATTGTCTTTTGCGTCATCGTCCTTCCCTGAGTTTGACTGTGGTCCAGAAAATAGCATTGAGGTAGTCGTACCAAGAGTTCATTGCAGACTTCGTTATTGGTTTTGGCCAAATTTTGTTCAGAGATTCCTCTCCATCGTTTGAGTTCATTCTGAAGAAAACAATAATTTTCATTATCAAAGCTATACACAATACTGCAAGTTCTCTTGCAATTTACCGGCCCGCCGTTCCATCTTCAGCCTTGCTCTTCTTTCTCGGGGCAAAGCCTTCAGCAAGTTCCTCCTTGGGTACTGCATCTCTGTATCGAATCGGTAAAACGTTCCTCGTCTTGCGCTTCGGTCGACCATCTACACATTGGCGTTACATGCCATAATTGTTTAAATTCCGAGATAGTAAGTACAAATTTGAAAGGTTACATTCGGGGAGGGTTACATTTAAAGGTTTTTCCTGCCGACAAACCGTTAATGACTAACAACTGACGGCAGATCAGTCGAAGAAACTAGCATTGACGATGTGCCGTCGGCGGTTCGCCATCGTGTGTTTGGCGTAGTCAGTTTGCTCCCAACGGTCGTCTGTATAGCAGTAATCCCTGGAGATATCTGACAGACATCCGGTACGATCTGTTTTTCGTCCAGCATTTATCGCTTTGAAAATTTGTCGATTTGGCAAGTTTCGAAATTCCGTCGTTTTTCACAGTCAATTTTCTGGAAACTCAATCATGAAACTTATAGAAATTTCGAACATACTCAATATATTTGAAATTCTTCAACATTTTTGCATTTTTTGTCATTATTTTTATGTCATCAAGGTCGCATTCAGAGTGTCTTCACGGAAAGACTTTTTTAACTTCCCGATTTTCGGGGACTTATAGTAATGACCCCGAACTCGAAGTTTTTTGTTTCGTCCTATGACTGGTGTTTGAAGTATACCAAAATGACCTCAAGAAATTTTGAGTCGAAGTATGTGTGTGTGTGTGGGTGGGCGTCGTCGAATTCTGAGCCTAAGTTTCTCACGAATGAATGCTGCCATAGAAATTATTGAGGTCGGAATCGAAGCGTTTCCATGTAACTTAGAGGTGCTTAGTTTTTGGATGAAATTGGTACAGTATATATATTGTTATTAACCATTTCAATTGTTTATAATCTTCTATTGCATAAACTATTACAGTTCGCGTAACATTTATTAACTTCCCGATCTAGGGAAGTTATTGTAATGACCCCGAAAATGAAAAGTGTCAGATCGATGAAATTTTCACATTTCTCGACGTTTCACCTCATGCCGACACGATTTCAGAGGAGTGGTCGTATGTGTGTTTTTTTTTTTTTTTTTTTTTTTTAAAGAAAAAGAGAACGAAGGAAGTCAACCTCCTTCCTCACACTTCCTTCTTTCTCTTTCCTTCCTCTTTTTCTTACTTTTTCCTTTATTGAACAAACTTACAAAATTAACAAATAAAACATAACGTGCAAAGGAGAATACCCCTTGTCACATACAATACAGTTCGGTTGGTCCCCAGACCACGACGGAACATCTGCTGAGCAATACTTCGTTGTGTAGGGGACGATAGCCTTGGCTTCCTCAGTAGCGAATCCTTTCCGCTCGTTAACGGTAAGAAGATCCTCCGTTTACTCTGGATTTTTCCGCAACTGCTCCTCGCGGCGCAGCTCCTGCAAAACCTCCATTGCGAAGTCGCTTGTCGCGTTCCATGCCGCCTCTGATGACAGCATAACTTCCACAAGATTTCCACCGTTGATGGGTTTGCCTGCGCTATTTTCCCATACAGCTCGTTGGACGTCGAAACGCGGACACGTAAAGAGAACATGTTCCGCGTTTTCCTTCATTCTCGGACACTTTGGGCAATCCGGAGAATCCTCATGCTTAAATTTGTGAAGATATTCCCGAAAGCACCCGTGTCCTGAGAGCATCTGGGTTAGGTAGTAATTGACTTGTCCATGTGGACGGTCAAGCCAAACATCTAGCTTCGGAATAAGTCGGTGAGTCCACCGGCCTTTGCTCGAGGCGTCCCACTGCAGCTGCCATCGCTGGATGCTGTGGTTTCGTTCTTCTGTCCTCAGTTCCACTGAGCTCAGCTCAGTTGATGTTTTGCGTGTGTAGAGTCGCCTACGCTCTTCCGCTAGCACTTCAAAAGGTAGCATCCCAGCAATGACACACACAGCATCGTTCGATACTGTGCGGTATGCGCTGACCACTCTAAGGGCACTCAGCCTGTAGACTGGAACAATTTGCCGCCGAGATGCTTGGCTTCGTAATGCATCACTCCATATAGGAATACCATATGTTAATACCGACGTGACAACTGATGATAGCAGGAGCCTTCTCCTCTGTTTTGGCCCTCCAATATTTGGCATAAGTCTTGCAAGAGCAGTCTTCACTGCTCCTGCCTTACTGCTTGCATGTTGAGCTTCCTGTCTAAAACTAAGTCGGGCATCAATCATAATTCCCAGGTACCGTATGTAGGGCTGGGAAATTATTTCGTGCTCACCGACTTGCAGTGTAATTGTCACTATTTTCTTCCGGCTCGTAATGAGGAGTGCCTCAGTCTTATGCTCCGCAAGTTGTAACCCAATCGAGTCCATCCATTGTCGTATCTTGTTAAAAACATTCTCGAAAATGAGCTGGAGCGTGGAAAGGTGTTTGCCCACGATGACTATGGCTACGTCATCCGCAAAAGCTACGAGTTTGGCCCCCGCCGGTAATGCTATTTTGAGCAAGTCGTCATATACGATATTCCACAAAAGAGGACCCAACACTGAGCCTTGAGGTACCCCCCCAGTCACCCTATATCTTTTAGGACCAACCTCTGTGTCATATCTGAGTACTCTGTCGGTAAAGTAATTACCTACCATCTTTTGCAAATATGCCGGTACTTGCAGCTTCGACAATGCCGCGAGGATGGGATCCCACCGTACCGAGTTGAAGGCATTTTTGATGTCCAGGGTAACAACCAAGCAATACTGCTTCGTACCTCCTTTCCATCGCCTGCCATCGATTGCTTCTTTTGCTGTTTTGACCACCAGGTCTATAGCATCCAACGTGGAGCGTCGTCGTCTGACACCGTATTGAGCTTCGGCCAATAGGGGTTCCACCACTGCCTCAATTCTCTGATGTATAATGCGTTCCAGGATCTTGCCCGCCGTATCCAGCATACAGAGTGGACGATATGATGATGGCTCGTCCGGTGGCTTTTTCCCCTTGGCGATAAGCACGAGTCTCTGTTGCTTCCATCTGCTGGGGAAAATACCTTCCTGGATGCATGTATTATACATTCCGAGGAACATGCCGGGTGCTGCATTGATGGCGGCTTTCAACGCTATATTTGGCACACCATCGAGACCGGGGGCCTTGTTGTTGCCCACTCTACTACAGGCCTGCAATAGTTCCTCAGCTGTAATCGGCGGTATTCCGTCGATAATAGCACCCTCCACCTGCTTTTCAGTCACACTCATTTGCTGGGGGAATAAGACTGAGACAGTTCTCTCCAGGAGCCTAGGACAGGTTGGTGATGGCATCGGCTGGCTCTTGAGCCGCGTCATAACCACCTTTTACGGTCTGCCCCAAGGATCCTTCTCCAGTTCCTCCAACAGTTCGTTCCAGCAGTCTCGTTTGCGAACCTTTATGGCCTTAGTAAGCTTACGCTTAGCGGCTTTAAACTCCACTTCGAGACTTTCGGGGTTGGACTTCTTCCTTGCGCGTTGCCAAGCTCTCCTCGCTGCGAAACATTCCCTGTGGAGGGTCGCGATTTCACCGCTCCACCAATACACCGGTGGCCGTCGGTTTCCACTAAATTTCCTGGGCATAGTGGCATCGCAGGCGTCGGTGACTCTCCGCATGGTTTCGTCTACTTTTCCTGTGGCATTCTTACTTTCTAATCGGGCAGTCTTCAGTGCCATAAGGAAGGTGGCAATGTCAAATTTTCGCACATTCCAGCCGACCCGATTTGTTCTTTCCGGTGTGGGTGCGGATCTCCAATCAACCGACACCTCCCAGAGTACTGCCTGATGATCACTGGCAGTGTAGATCTTGGATACTTCCCATGCACAGTTTCCTTTCATCAGGCTGCTGCTGACGAAGGTGAGATCTATACATGAGCTCGCTTGTCCTCTGCGAAATGTCGGTTTATTTCCATCGTTCAATAGGACAACATCTAGGGTCGACATGGCTTCCAGTAAAGCCCGTCCTCGTTGATTCGTCTCCTTGCTGCCCCAGTCGACTGCCCAAGAGTTGAAGTCTCCCGCAATTGCCACTGGGGAATGCTGTTTTGCATCCACGACGAGTCTATCTAGGAATGCTGTGAAGTCTTCATAGCAAAGGCTTGGTGGTGCATAGCAGCTATAAAGATAGATACCATTCACCTTGGCCACAACGAATCCAGACTGTTGGTGTCCGTCATATGCTTCAAGCGGCAGAGCACCGCAGGACCAAATGACGGCTTTATTACTAGTATCAGTAACCCAGTTTCGGGTATATAGGTTCCTGTAAGGTTCCGAAATGACGGCAACATCAATTTTCAGGTCTCGAACCGTCTGCGTCAGCAGATCGTGTGCTGTGGTGCAGTGAGCCAGGTTCACCTGTAACACCCGCACTATGACTGTGTACGGATCTTCTGGAGTGCACCCTGGTAGACTGGACATTTGATACTACCAGTAACATGGGCATTGTCTTTCGTGGGCTCCAGTTCTACGCATAGAACGCATTTTGGAGACGCTTTACAATCGGCGCTTCTGTGCCCTTTTTCGCCGCATTTGTAACACAGGTCTGATCGGTCAATGGAGCTCTTGCAATTGACGGCAAGATGCTCGTAGTGCCAACACTTGAAGCATTTGATGGGCCTTACCACTGTCACGATGCGAGCATATACCAGGCTTATTCGTATTTTACTACCCTTACTCAGTATATTTCTTGCAGTAGCGTCAGGGAGTACCACCGTAGCAGATTGTGTTCCTCTGTAGGCCTTGCGAAGAGACTTGATGGCACTCAATGAGATATCACTATCTGCGCCATCAGCTTTCCTCAGGGCATCAAGTATGTCTTCTTTGGTAGTGACGTCATCGAGGTCTTTGATTTCGAGTTCCTGTTGACGTCCCTTATTGAGCACCTTAGCTTCGTTTTGGAGGGCTCCAACTAGTGCCTTCTCCAGCTCAACACCTTCGTCCTTCTTTCCTCTCGCTCGAATTAAAAGAACATCTCCGGAGGCTGTTTTACGGATTTTGTCCACGCATGAGCTAGCCGCGTAGACACCTTGGTCCTTCTTTATACGTCCTAATATTTCAGCGTACGTATCCTTCCCCGTGGGACGAATAATTAGCGCATCAGGGCGGATTACTGCTTTCTTCTTCGTCCGAAGCTGATTCTGGTGTGTCTTCGCCACTTTTCCCTGCCTTTGGACCTTTGTCCAACTGGAACTTTCGCCCGTATCCGAGGTAACGTTCTGGATAGTAGGGTTTCGAACTACTCGGTCATTCTCTGTGGCCTCGGTTGAGTTTGCAGTCTCAGAGTTCTCCAAGGTCATTTCCTTCCTTCTTTTCACCTGTCGTGGAAGTTTTCTCTCCTCCAGAGGTGAGATATCTTTTCTCTTCGGCTGCCCACTTAGGTGAGGTGAAGTTTGGGCGTCAGCAGTCTGCACCATTGGTTGTGGGATCACTTTTTTGTCAAGTGCCACAAAACGGTCATAACTGCTTTTCATCTTATTGACCTGCAACTTAATGTGCTTGTGAACGTTTGCCTTCGGAGTGATATACTCCAAGAAGTCTTTTAAAAGGTTATCAATCTTAACCATTTCAGCTTGCCTTTTCTTCAGAAGTTCTTCACTTAGGGTAGTAGACCCATCAGAGGCCAAGTGGTCCACCTCTTGAGGGCTGCAGTAGTCGGATCTCGACGAGCTCGAGTCTGCTTCGGCACTCTCATCCGCCGGTACTGGGGTATCCCTCCCCTGCACCGTAATCATTTTTCCAATGGTTGTACTGGTCATGGTTTCTTCTTTAATATGTAGGCTGTTATAGGGAGCCCACCCTTGGCACCCTTGGTTTCGGGAGTTAGGTTTCTCCCACTGGTCGTATGTGTGTGTGTGTGTGTGTGTGTGTGTGGACAAAAACTTTGTTTAACGTTTCCGAAGTAACCACCGTAGCGATTTACGTTTTTTTTTATCCACGCGCCGTACTGTTCTCCAGGTCTGAAAGGAACGATTTATGCGAAAAATAATTTTTTCTATTGATATTAACAAATTCAATTCTTTATATCGCTCTATCACAAGAACGGTTTCAGAGACGGAAAAAAGTGTTTAATGAAAGTTATTTCTCGCCACGAAATACACATTTGACCCTTTATGACTTTTTTTCATAACACCCGTAGTTAATTGTTACTACCAAAAAATATTATTTATATCGCAGCGTCGTGAGAACGGTTGAAGATACGAAACAAATTAGTTAATAAAAATTGTTCCAAACACAAAAATACATATTGTATGTCGTATAACTTTTTTTGCTAACACCGATAGTTAATAGTTATTAACGAATTTAATTGTTTACATCGCTCTATCGCAAGAACGGTTTGAGATACGAGAAAAAGTGTTGAATGAAAGTTGTTTCACCCCACGAAATACACATTTGACGTTGTAAGACTTTTTCTGATAACACCCGTAGTTCATTGTTAGTAACAAAAAAGATGGTTTCTATCGCAGCGGCGGGAGAACAGTTGAAGATACGAAACAAATTAATTGATGAAAATTGTTTCACATACAAAAATACATGTTTGATCTCGTATAACTTTTGTTGCTAACACCGATAGTTAATAGTTCTTAACAAATTCAATTGTTTAGATCGCTCTATCGCAAGTACGGTTGGAGATGCGAAACACAGTGTCTAATGAAAGTCGTTCCACACGTAGAAATACACATTTGACGTTCCATGACTTTTTTGCCAACACCCATAGTTGATTATTATCAACAAATTGTATTTTATCTAGTAGTTCATCTAACTACTTCATATTAAGAATTATATTTTTTTTTAATATTCAGAAGTTTTGAAAACTTTATAAAGTCCATGATTTGAGACATGTTGAAATTGTTGATATAATATATGCGGCGGAACGATCGGGAAGTTATTGGTTCGACCCGTAGAGGGTCATATCCACATCCCGTTTATATAAGAAAAGCTGTTCCCCATCTAAAAATACGGATTTTATGTAGAATGACTGGTTTCGATAATTTGCGTAATTAAGGAGGTATGGTCGCCTGAGCAATTTGAAATACGGGAACAATGCAGATCACCAGGGTCGTTCCTTATACAAAAATGCACATTCAGTGTGACTTTTTCCAATATCGATTAGAACATATCGCGAGTTGAACTAGAATATACTTGGCGAATGCATTATGTCGACAATTGCGGGAAGGATGTCAAAGAGCGGGATAATTAAGCAACTACAGAGGTAGAGAGGGTAACTAGGCGGACGAATTCCAGTTGAATATTTTTATGCGGCTTAAAAATCAAACTAAATCAATCGCGTGCAGTAATTATTAGTCGTAAGTTCGATTATTGATATCACTGTTGAGTTTGCTCATCACCATGGTTCCATGCTTATGCTGTGCTGAAATACCAAACCGGGAAGTTTGGTTTGTGCCCCGTATGGGGCACACACATTTGCACACAGCTAGTTGTTTCTTGAAATTGAACGATTGATAACGCTCTATCGACAAAACGGTGAGTGATGCCGAAGAAACTGTTTGATGGGAGTTGCTATTCGAGTGGAAATGTACATTCAATCTTCTATGACTTGTCTCGATAATTGTCATAACTAAGTAGGTATCACGGGTTCAATGATCTAGGGATTACACTCCCATTGGCCTCTCGTAGCCACTCACGTAACGCGCATAGGTCTCATCGTCACACTTTCTATGCGTCTACTCAGACGTTTATAATTATCTGCTCCATGAATGGTTTAGTTTATAATTCATCCATCGGGAAGCTTTCGTTGTGACCCTTACGGGTCCCAGTGACTCATCCCCACTTGCCGAAATTTTGAGAAATATAAGTCAGCGATATATACGTCAATTCAAATTCTACGCATGAAGACTGCGCGCACGGATGTGCACGGGTAATTCACCAAAATCCAGCTTCCACCATTGTTTGTAGTTTTTGAGAGGAAAATATCAATTTTAAGCACGACAATATCGTTTGTTCGTTTCTAATAGGGTAACTGTATGTTGTGCTATATTGACTTATCAGGAGCTTTTTTCCCGGGCCATATTGTCAATTCGAATGACGCATTGTGCCAATTCGTGGGTTGAATTTTCTTGTGATATCCAATCCTAATTAGGGTTTGTACCCCTCCAAACTTTATTGGAGATGTGTTGAAGGATCATTTTGCATACTATTCTTTCATACGGACCAGGTCTGAAAGACGTCTGAACACAGAACGACGATAGTTCCTATTTTCATTAATGATTTCATTAGGAGATGGACTGAAGGGTTGAGTCAGTGTGTACCCTGAAAGTTCACAACAAAATTCCCGATTTGTAACTTACTTCCTCCGTTTCGGTTTTACTCACTCAAGGCTTAAATAATTTCTCAAATTGCGTTCAACATTACATGTGTAATTTTGTACGAACACCGAATTTTTCTGTATAATGTTTCCGCTAAGTCTAGTCATTCCGGAGAAAGAGTGCTGTGAATAATTGAAATTGTTTATAACAATACATCTACAGTAACAATATAACTGCTTATAACAGTCTATGTCCAAATTGTGTTCAAATAGAACTTCCTCTACGTTCCATGAAAACGATCCTATTCCGACCATAATCATCTCGCCGGCGTTATTCATGCGCTTATTATACATGGATAATATTTGAAGCAACCTCCCCAATTATGGAAATTAAGACATAAATGTATTAGATATAGAATGTGTAATTTTGCATAGGTTGCATATATAGCATCGGTACGACAACTTTTGTTGTACACATTTTTCGCTACTTCCGAGAGTTCCTGAAGTGGAGCGTCATGAACAATTACATTTTTAGTAGGAAAACGAATGCTAAACCGATTCCAACCAAAAACTAATCCGATCTACGTTACATGAAGACGCTTCGATTCCGTCCTCACCAATGTTAATTGCTGTATTGGATCGTGAAAACTTTCGGGAACACACATACAAACACATGCCACTAACCCGGAATTTTTCAGGAAACATTCTGATAGCATTAAAAAACCACCCCTATGGAAAATTATATATGGCGCTATAAAGTCATATATTTTGACAATAGAGAAATATATGACTTTTTGGCCCCATATATAGTTTTCTATGTGGGCAGAAATAGGACAGGACCAAGAATTACGATTTCGAGGTCATCACAACATCTTTTCGACTATCGGGGAGTAAGTAAACAAGCCCCCTCTCAAAATTATCCATCTCAGCGAAACTGCCGATTTTCTGTACCATGATTTTTTGTATGACACTCATAATTAGGACAACGGGGCTTCATTGGTTATATATTTGTGTCAATATCTCAAGACAAAGACACACACCCACACACACATACATACATATATATAGACAATATTAAATTAAATTAATTAAATATTATATAATATTAAATGTTAACGCAATGTTTGTTTATATAACAATGTATAAATAGTATACATATATAGGTGAATAAACCGATATATATGTATGCATAGCTATATTAACAAACATTGCATTGTTTAACATTTTTTTAAGATTGGCATCGTTTTGGCATTTTTTAACCCTCTAAAAAATGAATAGCCGCATGAATGACGACAATTGTCCCTATGCAAACCTCCGCGTTTTTTTTAAACTTTCTAAAACGACATCCAAAATACACGAATTGCAAAATGGAAATTATGCAATCATCACCGCGTGGTACATGATATTTTACTCTTTGAGGGGCCAGAAACCGCTTCTTCACTCAGCAATACCCTGACGGACCAGTTGAAGAGTTGAGTAAGACTTACATATCTCCTCATTTTAAGAGTTGGAACTACAGACTGTTTTTTTCACCTAATAATAATTAATAGATAAAGTTTAGGGCAATTGGGGTTTCTTTCAGAACTTCTGAGTAGGAAATGATTACGGGAATAATTTTGGAACGACCGTTTTGAAACTTCTCACGGTCGAAAATTACGAAGTGAGGTTTGAGGTTAGGAACGGCTCTGTAACATCTTTTCACGAGGTGAGAGTTAAGAGTTGAGAGTTCAGTCATGCGGCCAACTCCTATTGAACTCTTAACTCGGTAAGAGTTAAAGTTTGCATTTTGACCGTCCCAACCAATTCATACCAAACTCTTGACACGGTAAGAGTTGAGAGTTGATTTTCAAGAGTAGGGCAAACTGTTACCGACCTCTTAGATCGGTAAGAGTTAAGAGTAGAATTTCAAGGGTAGGGCCAACTCTTACCGAACTCTTATCTTGGTAAGAGTTAAGAGTCGAATTTTGACTGTTGCTACCAAGTCTTACAGAACTCTCAACTCGATAAGAGCTGACAGTTGAATTTTACGAGCTACGACCAACTCTTACCGAATTCTTAACTCTCTAAGAGTTGAGAGTTCAATTTTGACCGTTCCGATCAACTCTTACTGAACTCTTAACTCGGTAAAAGTTGAGATTTGCATTTTGACCATTCCGAGCAGCTCTTACCGAACTCTTAACTTAGTCAGAGCTTAATTTTGACTGTTTCAATCAACTCTTACTGAACTCTTGAGTCGGAAAGAGTAGGGTAAGAGTTGCTCGGAATTCAACTGTTAACTCTTACGGAGTTAAGAGTTTGCTAAGAGCCGTTCCAAACGGTTAAAATTCAACGCGCAACTCTTACCGAGTTAAGAGTTCGTTAAGAGTTGGTCGACACAGTAAAAATTCAACTTTATCTCTTACCAAGTTAAGAGTTTGGTAATAGTTGGTCCTACATTTGAAATTCAACTCTTAACTCTTAGCGAGTTAAGAGTTGGTCGAACCAGTCAAAATTCAATTTTTATCTCTTACCAAGTTAAGAGTTCGGGAATAATTGGTCCTACCCTTGAAATTCAACTCTTAAGTCTCCCCGAGTTAAGAGTTCAGTAAGAATCGGTCGAACCAGTCAAAATTCCATTCTTCACTCTTACCCAGTTAACCCGTCAGCACGCGCGCTATGAGTTTTTAACTCACAAAAATTTTCACGGTATTGCAAACATGCCGTAAAAACGGAAATATTTAAAGAAAACTTTTAGAACGCCTCAATTCACTATCTACCTTTCTTTTGAGATCAGTCAGAACTCTCTGAGACATGTAGATGATTAAATAATAAATATAACATTGGCGGGCGAGATTTGTGAGTTTTTATCTCATCGTGCACCTGGAGAGGTTTGCGTGGTCTGACGCATTCGTGTCGGTTCAGCGGCGTTAGGGAACGTTCGGCACACTATCGGTAGTGCGCCTGTCTTTGTCCTACTCGTGCTTGGGGCCTGAGTCTTTACCTTATCGCGCGCGTGCTGACGGGCTAAGAGTTCGCTAAGAATTGGTCGTAACCCTTAAAATTCAACTCTTAACTTTTACCGGGTTAAGAGTTCAGCAAGGGCTCCTAGTCTGACCATAACCTAAAACTCAACTCGTAACTTCCAAGAGGAGAAAGCCCAAAAATATTTGCTGCGCAGCTCGATTTCCGACTATTTTCAAGTCAGGAGTTGTGATACAGACAACAATTACCAGAAAATGTATCTACTAATTGTTATTAAATCAAAAATCCTGGCCCCGTACCGACTTTTACTCAACTACCACTGAACTCTTAATCTCAGGAAATATTGACGAGTTCAACTCTTGACTTCTTGCGGCAGGGATGCAAGGTTAGACTGGCGGTTGTATGACCCCGAACTCATGTAAGCTAGAGCTTCCTTTCGGGACAACACCCTACTTGATCAATGTAAAATTTCACATAGAATCCAAGAATAGCTCCTTCGATTCCACACGTGCATTGTATTGTCCCACTACCGTCATCACGAGATTACTTATAACAGATGGATATTTCATGCATGCCCTCGCACTCGTCTCAGCTAAATATGACACATATTCATCTCGTTACAGGGACGCAGGCCAACGAAATCTGAACGAGAATATCAGTGATGACGAAATAATCGGTCACTCTGGTGGCGACAGCGACGAGGAGATCGTGCAGGACTCTGGAGAGGAACTGGTTGATGGGGATAACGTCGCGGATGATAGACCGGTGATAGGCGAAGATGATCCATTTGATGGAGGAGCCGGTAGCACAGAGGAAGAAGTCATCATCGATTCTAAAGGAAGCATCAGTGGAGATTCAGAAGAGGAAATAATTCGTGACTCGGATGATTCTTCGGGTGGAGAATCGGAGCTAGATGAAGAGGATGAACACAATATCCATGATGACGAAGTGTTTGATGATTTCTTTTCGATTCTTCCTGAGGCTGCCGGCTTCAATGAACCATTACAGGCTGTGGAAGGAAATATCCAAAAATGGAAGAAATTGATCTTGGCTATCGCCCAAGCGCTGCGTTTCAACCATTCCTATAGATCCATGTTGGCGTCATTCAAACGAGCAAATAGGGAATTTGATAATTGCAATTTTCCCACAACGATGAAGGCTTTTTGGAGAGTCGTAAATCGAAAATTAGAGAATTTTACGCACTTTATCGTTTGCACGGTCTGCTGGGATGATTTAGGAATTCGGAAAAAACCTGATCGCGCGTGTAGATGTGGTCGGGCAGCTCCAGGACAACGAAACAGTCAACTGTTACGTTTCTATACTTAAATCTACCTGCTCAGTTACAAGCTTTACTCACCAAGCCGATCATGACAACCGCTTTGAATTATCCTTGGACAAGAACCAAACGTAACTCAGAAGCCATAGAAGATGTGTACGATGGTGCCGTATACAAGCGCCTGTCCCAAGATGGTGAGTTTTTATACAGACGTAGCCGCGACTACTCCCTCGCAATTCGGACAGATGGAGTCGATCCAGCTTCTTCTTCGTCGATTCAAATTTGGCCAGTATTCGTCCAAATTTAGAATTACCCCCCCCCCCCGTGCTCGACGACGGCATTCTTCACTAGCTAGCCTCTACGTCAGTCCTCGGAAACCACAAATGAGCATGTTTTTATTACCCTTTGCGCGTGAGTTACGTTTCCTACATTCAACTGGGATAAACTGGCGTCCGCATGGAGGAGAAGAGGTAACTAGTCGATTCATGACCCTTATCGCTTCCGCTGATTCAAAAGCCAGGTACCTTGTGTTGGGAATGGTACGGCACAATGGCTATTACGGCTGCACCTATTGCTATGCACAAGAAACACGAACGGGACCTGCAAATCGGTTCCATATATATCGGCACAATGAGCGGAACAATGAAACCGATAACGATGTCGCTGCAGACCGCACTGACGAGGAGATTAGACAACACGCACATATAGCTTCTGAAACCGGCGATCCTGAGTATGGTGTAGGAACGACCTCAGCTTTGAATGTAATCCCGGGATTCCATTTGCGGACCTGTCAGGTTGTGGAACCACTGCATTGTTTGTGGGAGCGCAATCTACCACGCCTTTATAATATAATGACGAATGCAGCGACCGAAGATTACATCCCCCCACGTGGGATTAGGACAATTAACGCACGGATTGAATCAGTGAAACCACCTACCAAGCTAGCAAGACATCCGCGACCTTTGGAATCATTCGCCAAGTACAAAGGAACGGAATATCGGAACTGGCCTGGTACTACTAGCTACCCTGTGCGCAAGATCACATGAGCAATGATCGCATTAGGCATTTCTCGCGATTTGCTGAAGCGACGTATATAATGAATAAAGATTCGATTCTTCCGCTAGAGTTGGACCATGCTGAAAATCTACTCAATGTGTACCGCCAAGAGTCCGAGGAAATATTTGAAGAAAAAACCCTGATGAACAGCCTATATTTGTTGAAACACGCCGTCCGTAGTGTTCGAGAGTTCGGTCCATTATGGGTGGCCTCGGGCTTTTTTTTCGAGTCCCTCAACAGACAAATAAAGAATTATGTTACGAGTCCTACGGATCATGCCAGCCAAATCGCGCGTCGTATATTATTGGGCCAGATGGCCAGATGGCCTGGATTTGAATTTATCACCCTCTGGTCTGAGTACGTTGCGGGAATTCCGTTACAAGGACCACTGGATTAATGTACCCGATGTAGTCACCGGAAGATCCATTCAGTACGCCGAGGGGAAGACCACTGTCTGTGAGGATGAAGAGATCGTGGCGCTTAGAGCAGCTGTAATTGGTCACATTGATGAACACATGGAAACTACTCGACATGCTGGGGTTATCATCGATGGCGTCAAATACCAAGCGCAGAATGATCACCCAGTCCTGTATGACAATTCTGTAGTACACGTTACTCCCAAGGATCCTGCTTATCGAGTGGACTTTGTGCGTATTAAAAGTATTGTCTCTTGGGCGCATAGTGACGACCTGATGCGAGGAATTTTTGCATCAGGGTTTACTACAGTGGCACCAGCTTTCAATACAACATATATGAAAGAGGTGCATCCATCGGACGGTTTGATTTATCTATCCATAGAATGTATAGATTCTCCAGCAATTTTGGTTAGTTGTCTGAAGAAAGTATACGTTTCACCAATACCGAATCGCTGGGACGTCGACTAACCATCTAGATAGATCGAATGTCTTTCAGTATTCTCGATAGTACTGAAATCATTGAAAAGTTGAGCATTTTGAAAAAATTAAAAAATTGCGAGAAAAAGTGGAAATTTCGAAAACCTAGAAACGATTCAGAACTTTTCCTTTGATCGGTTTGTTTCACGACTTTTTCCTTTGTAACACAGTTACGGATGTTATTCGTTCACAATGAGGGTAGGAACATTCAGTTGTAAACAGTTTTGGTACTCGTCTTGGAACTTTTGGGGGTGAAATGTTTTTTACTTTTGTGGTGCCCATTATTTGACTAAATCAAATAATCCAGAAAAAATCCACCGGTACCTGAGCTTGAAACCAGGTCCTCTAGATCCGTAGGCGGGCACCTCACCTACTTTACCATACGACCGGTAAACTTTTTCTTATCCCTGTGGAAAATTCCACAATTTTCATAATTAGCATGTCATCAGTCAACACTCGCGCTATGAGATTTTCCATCACACAAATTTCCACGTTACTGAAAACAGTCTTTTAAATCACCATATATCGATACAACGTTTTGGATGCCTCAAGCCACTTTTCTATTTGATTTCAGTGGAGATCAAAATCATATGTATTACGAACTTGTGTAGTAAACAAAAAATTCGACGCCGCCAACATTGTCACGCATTTCCGGCTTCGCTGCACATTTCATGAATGTATACACAACTATGAGAAATACAGAATTCCTATATGAACATTCTTTGTAGCTTTCATTTCGCTCTATAGAAAAGACTAAATAAAAATTTCCCTATCTTTCCAAGTCTTTGTTGTTTTATCAAAAAAAAGTTTGACTGTTTCCTCTATCACGCGACTGAAGACATCCCGTGGATTGCGGCAAGTATTGCTAGCCTAACTAAACTTTGGAGATTTTAGAAATTCTGAGTTCTTCAACTTTGTCGAAATAGGAAATGTTCCAAATGCTGAAAAATCGCTGAGAATTTCGACATTGGCAAGTTTGGTGCATTTACCAGCGTTGTAAGTCTGCAAACGCTTTTCAATTCTTCCAAAAGCTATAGAATTTGGAAATTATGAGATTCGGGGGTTTCCAACATTAGTATTCAAAAAAGCGTGGACTTTGAGAGTCCAAAATTTCGAATTTCCGAATTTCAAAAATATTATATTTCAAAATTTCACATGACAAAAATATTATATTTCAATAGTTCAAAAATTTCTCAAATTTCCAAAGGTTACAAAATTTCCAAAATTTCCAAAATTCCCAAAACTGCAAAAAATAAACAATTTTTAAAATGTTCCAAATATTCAAAATTTCCGAAATGTCCGGAATTTCCAAAATTTCAAATTTCCAAGATTCCAAATTTAAAAAATATTGTATTTCAAAATTTCAAAAATGCCCAAAATTTTGAAATTTCCAAAATTCCCAAAAGTTCCGAAAGTTCCAAAATTTTCAAAATTTCCAAAATTACCGAAATTTCCAAAACTGCCAAAAAATTCTAAAATGTTCAAAGTTTCCGGAATTTCCAAAATTCCAAAATTTTCCGAGTTTTCCCAAAAGTTCCAAAATTCCCAAAATTTTCCAAATTCCCACAACTCCCAAAATTTCCAAAATTACCGAAATTTCCAACACTGCCAAAAATTTCAAAAATGTTCAAAATCTTGAAAATTTCCGAAATGTGCAAAATTTCGGAATTTCAAAAATTTCCAAATATCCAAAATTTAAAATTTTTGAAATATAACTTTTCCAAAATATCAAACTTCCGAAGGTTCCGGAATTTCCAAAATTTTAAATCACAAAAATATTGGATTTCAAAATTTCCAAAATTTTTAAAAATGTCCAGAATTTTCAAAATCCCCACAATTTTCAAATTTTCCAAAATTTCCGGAATTTCCAAAATTCCCGAAATTTTTTAAATGTTCAAAATTTTCAAAATTTCCAAAATTTCTGGAATTTCCCAAATTCCCAAAATTCCAAATTTTTTCAAATTCCCACAATTCCCAAAAGTTCCAAAATATTGACATACTTTCCAAAATTGTCGAATTTTTCAAAATTTTTTAAATGTCAAAATTTTCATAATTCCCAAGAGTTCCCAAAATTTCCAAACTTTCCGGAATTTCCAAAATTTCAAATTTCCGAATTTCAAAAGGATTATATTGCAAAATTCCAAATGTCCGAAATGTCCAAAATTCGCAAAATTTGGAAAATACCCAAAACTGCCAAAAGTTTTTGAGATGTTCAAAATTTCCAAAATTTGGAAATTTCAAAAATTTCCAAATATCCAAAATTTCAAATTCCTGAAATATAACTTTTCCAAAATTTACGATTTCCGAAATTTCAAATTTCAAAAATATTGTATTTCAAATTTTCCAAAATTTTTGAAAATGTCAAATTTTGCAAATTTCTGAAATTCCCAAAAGTTCCAAAACTTCCAAAATTTGTAAAATTTCCAAAATTTTCCAAATTTCCCAAAAGTTCCAAACGTTCCAAAATTTTCCAAATTTCCAAAAGTTCTGAAATTTCCAAAATTCCCAGAATTCCAAAATATTCTAAATTTCCAAAATGCCCAAAATTGCCGAAATTTCCGGCATTTCCAACATTTGGGAATTTCAAAAATTTCCAAACATCCAAAATTTCAACTTTTTAAAATATAACTTTTCCAAAATATGAAACTTCCAAAGGTTGCGGAATTTCCAAAATTTTAAATTACAAATATATTGGATTTCAAAATTTCCAATATTTTTAAAAATTTTCGAAATTCCCCAAATTTTCAAATTTTCCAAGATTTCCGAAATTTCCAAAATTCCCAAAAGTTCCGAAAGTCCCAAAATTTCCAATCTTCCAAAACTGCCAAAAAAATTTTCAATTTCCGAAATTTCCAGAATTTCCAAAATTCCCAAAATTTCCCAAATTCCCACAAATCCCAAAACGGCCAAAAATGTTTTAAATGTTCAAAATTTTCAAAATTTCCGAAATTTCCAAAATTCCAAAATTTTCCAAATTCCCACCATTCCCAAACCTGCCAAAAAAATTTTGAATGTTCAAAATTTTTTAAATTTCCAAAATTACCAAAATTCCCAAATTTCAAATTTAAAAAATTTTGTATTTCAAAATTTTCAAAATTCCAAATTTCCGAATTTCAAAAATATTATATTTCAAAATTTCAAATTACAAAAATATTTTATTGAAAAATTTCTAAAATTTTCAAATGTTCTAAAATTTCTTTCTGAAAATTTCACACCACTTAGAAATCCACAAGCCCCCCCCCCCCCTTCGTAATAATATATAGCCAATACTATACATTTGTATATGGAGGCTGGATGAGCAAACACCCCCCCCCCCCCTCCTTCCGCGACCCATTATCTGTTGACGGTGGAACATGCTCTATTGGGGATGCTAAAGAAGAATGCGATACCCCGCGGGGTTAACAGCAACTAACAAAAATGGCTGCCCACGAGGTACTGTTTACATATGCGTGTAGCCTATGTGTATATTTACTGGTTTTACTTCGACTTTTCTGTTGCATTTATATTTTTGTGATTATTTAATTGACCATTTTCATGTATTAAATGGAGGAAGTGCAATTTGAGAAGGTAATTCACCCCAGGAAAAAAATATTCAAGTGCAACGTGAAGGGTTGTGACTCCGAATCCTCGAACGATAATAAATTGAGTTATCATTGCTTTCCAAAAAGAAATCGTTTTTTTATGAAAAAATTGAGTACTGGTGAAATAGTTAAGGTTGATCGATGGGAATCCTGGAGATTGCGGTCTAAAATTGACAACATCAACTCATCAACGAGGATTTGCAGTTTGCATTTTACACGAGACGATTTCTCGTTACCAGGTATGTCATAATTGATATTTAAATCCCAGTCATTTTTGGAAGTTTGTCAGATTTGATAGAGTTAATTGTCTTGATAATATCAACATTATAATCACCATGTTGTTATGATTACAGATTTAGAAAGCAAGCAGTGCACGTTGAATGCACGGGCATTACCAAGTCGCAATTTACCGCCAAGTGATGGGATTTTACATGCAAATGAAATATCCCCCATTGCAAACCCCATCGGAGTTAATGGAGATACAAGGAAGAATGATTATCAATCTCCTGGAAGTGAAGGGAGTATCCAAAATTCCAGGTTAGAATTGAATTTTTTGTCCTAAGGTGTAAAATATTCCAATTCAATTAAGTAGTGGAATGAGACAGTATGTATACAAAAAATTGGAAACTTATCGATTTTAAATGTTTTATGAAATATGAAATAATCTTCATACTTCGTAATCAGTACATAAATTTTTCCTTCGGTCGACTTGGAAGTAAATGCGTCTTAATTAATCATGCTAGGTTTGACTTGGTATGATGCTGGTTTGACAAACCTTACTCTCATGGTTCACGCCTGGGGTTAGTCCAGAGTGGAATTTAGAGTAACATTTAACCACCGTCAATTGAATGATGTTTAATGAAACAACATATGAGGTTGTTAAACGTCAAGTCAGCCGCTTTCCAACGTCACTTTCATGCCGGTTGATACAATTCAAATATTTTTGATAAGAGATTACAATGGTGCACTTATGAGCTGTTTTTTATTCTCTGTTTTTTGCCTATTCAATTATCTCGTAACCGGAGCATGTGAGCAGGTATTTGTATTCTGCCTTTTCAATACCAATTCTTTGGAACTATATAAAAATAAAATATTTTGAAACTCCACCGATCACCAATCACTCGAAAAAATCATTTTGAATATATCAAATTTAGTTTTTTTTTCGATTATG
The DNA here is from genome assembly GCA_026005395.1 of Asobara japonica. Classification (NCBI taxonomy): domain Eukaryota; kingdom Metazoa; phylum Arthropoda; class Insecta; order Hymenoptera; family Braconidae; genus Asobara; species Asobara japonica. The sequence continues at coordinate 913,265 of BQMI01000246.1, read as the reverse complement.
ACAGATTCTACCATTCTCGGGATTTTCGTTGGTAATGTAACAAAAAGATTGGAACGAAGTTGCTATTTCCGGTTTGACAAAATGCCCGCAAATTGTCAGTAAATATTTGGAGAGTACCACCTTATTTCGAACTGAGATCTGGAGGTGGTCGAGCTGACACATAATATTGGATACAAATTATTCCCGAATATATATGTTCTGAATTTATTCGCAGGTGGAAACTCTAATTGTAGAAAATTACAACGTGAAGAAAAATCTATGGAAATGATTAGAAGAAGAAGAAAGTCCTCTTGAATTCGGCACTATTGTTGAAAATAGTTTTTGTGGAGAGGAAAATTGTTCTGACCGTCAACCAGGAGCATCACCAGAGGATGACATTAGAGAAGAGGGGTTAGTAGCTGGAGATTTACGAATCCTTAAATCAGTGTCAGATCCGGTGTCCACATTTCAAGATCAATTTACCCAGACCTTACCAGAATGGATGAAAACGTCGACTCAGGATAACAGTGTACAGACATCCCCCACATCATGCTCAGATAAAAGTGTGCAGGTCCAAAGTGGAGATTTGATGAAACCATTCACGGTGTGCATAACAACTGATCGTCGGTTGCATGTAATGTGTGGTGTTAGAAATCATACGACTCTCTCAAAATTAGTCTCATTAGTGGCTGAATTATACCCAGAAGTTAGAAGCCGCAAAATTGTCTTGAAAGATCGCATAATCTTAACATTAATGAAGCTTAAACTAAATTTGACATTTTCTTTCCTGGCTATTATGTTTGACTGCGTCGAGGAATCGACCTGTCGATACATTTTTCATGATGTGTTGCCAAAATTGGCTCAGATACTTCGATGGGTCTCTAAAGAGGAAATTCAAAGGAATATTCCTAAATGTTTCAAAAATTTTCGAAACACTGTAGTAGTCGTCGATTGCACTGAATTTAAAGTTCAAACGCCAAAATGTCTACAATGTCGAATAACGTTATATTCGCAATACAAGGCTAATTTAACGGCAAAGTTCACGACAGCAGTATCTCCAGGAGGCATGTTGACTTTCTTCAGCAAAGAATACGGAGGTTGAGCATCTGATAAAGCGATATTTGAACAAAGTGCTATTATAAATTTATTAGAGAAAGGTGATGCCGTAATGACTGACAAGGGTTTTTCCATTGAAGGTATTTGTATCAAGCATGGCGTCAAATTGTTTATACCGCCATATTTAAGACAACAACAGCAGTTATCTTCAGCTGAAGCTATTTACACTCGGTTCATCGCTGCAGCCAGAGTTCACGTGGAGCGAACTCTGAGAATTAGAGATTTTGCAATACTCCAAAGTACTATTCCATGGAATTTAGCCGCAGATACAGATGATATTATCAGTGTGTGTTCCAGGTTAGCTAATTTAGGAACACCTATAATGGCCTTTGATAAATTTATTTGAAATTAGAACGAAAAAGCGATATGGAATGTTTGAGAGGAACATTAGAAATCAATACATTTTTTGAACAATACATAGCTATATAAATTTTGCATTTTTTTACCCTACACTACAAGAAGTCTTCAAATCTCGCCTATGTGCATAATACGTGTAACATTTTTGTAAAATATACATCCTTCAATTTAACAAGCATTTTGCGTATGAATGCCTCATCATATTTCACAGCAATAATTTTGATATCATGAATTTTTTTACAATAAATTACGAGGTGGCATACAGGCAAATTGAGCAAGGCCATTCCCCATTGGACTTGTCCATTGTAAGCATGTTTTTCTCTCAAAATAATTTTCTTCGAAGACTTCGACAATGTCAAACATTTACAATGCTTCAGTAAAGCTGAACCTGATAAATCAGGTAAATCGAAAACACATTTAATTTCTATTAATATCGAAGAGATGTGTTTCCTGAAAACGACCCCGTCAGGGCTGTATGCCAGCCAGGGATTTTGCTCGGAAATTATGAGACCAAATACTTGAACCACTGTACATTTCTTTTGTTCATACAATTCACGAGCCCGAGGCTCATTTTGAATTCCAAATTTCGTATATTTATTGGAGAATGGGGGGGGGGGCAAAAATAGTTGTGCGCTTTCAAGTCCCACTCGTTTTTCGAATAAGTGTTGAGTGAGTAACATCTACTACCTGTTACTCGAAACTGTCTTGCCTCATGCCACAGTATTAAATTAGATGCAGTAGAAGTTGCAATATCGAGAACATTACAAAGAGCAATTTTAGTTTCATACGTTGCCGAGCAACATTGATTCAGTGTTGTAGGCAAGGAATTGATGTAAGCCATAGGTTTAGACTGCATGGAATTAAATAGTAGAGTTTTTGTTAATTGAAAATTTTGAGACATGCTGGAATGTGCAGGTGTTGCTGGCGAGGGATTCCAAGCACTAGGTCCTGTGGAGTCTGAATGAAGATTGCGAATATTATGTTCATACTGTGCTTCCTTGCACATAATTGCGCATAATATGTGCACATAATTATACTGTGATTATCGGATATCAGTAGCTCATCAAAAACATAATCTTGCTTTTCACTCGGCAATGGTAATAGCGTTTTTTTAGAGTAGCAACAAAAAGTGGATAGAGGCAGAGGTTTGTAGTGTTCGACATTTTTACCCTTCAATTTTTTCCACATGCATTTCATGTCCGTGCTTGTCACTGATTCCAAGTTACAAATATCATTCCTGTGATAAAAGAAAACCCAGATTAAAATGAAATAACAAATGTGCAATTGACGAAATAAAAAAGAAACAAAATAATCGACTCACTGACTGCAGTAAAGCAACACTGCAACGATATGCTTACAGGTTTCCCCTAAACCCGCTTTGCAACTGCATGACATTTTTTTAATGTCCACATCATCGCCATTCGGGTTCTTCACTACCACGACACCTCTAATTTCATGGGGCTCATTGTTCAATGCACTTGTTTGCATGCACAGGCCATACAAAGTGAATTCCGTCTGGGTTTCTTCGGACACTCCACATAATACCAAATTGCCCGAATTCAACACAGCTTGACCTTCTCGCATATTATTAGAATCTAATGTAGCTTTAGCGTAGCGATAAATTTTTTTCAACAAAATTGTCTTCATTTTGTTAAAATATTTTTCTCACGACTGCCGGCTTGAACTTGTCCCCTACTCACGTGACGTGTTTGAAAAGGGCGCCATCGGCCGTACCTTCTTGGCGGCCATATGGGAACTGGTAACAGCGCCGCCATCAGTATTTTGCGCCCCCAATTACGCCAAAAAACGAGGCTAGCGCCACCTCTACCATGCGGTAGTTACTAACCGCTCTGCTGGCGTCACCCCAACGGATAGAACTGAGCCTCTACTTACGTCAATCCTCGTCGTTATTACTCACCCTAGATATTTCCGTTGTTACCGAGTCAACTAAGTTGGACCCGAAGCCTCTGCTCTCCACCGCAAAGTGAAGGGGGCTTCAAGTCACGAACCCCAAAATATCTATATATATCACTCAGACCCATGCGGTAATGCAATGAATAGTTTTCAATTGAATATAAGCAATTTCAATTACGTTCATGTCCCATTTCGTCCGGAAGTAAGATTGAAAACTATTATCTTGGACTTTTAAGGGATAAAAATATGTCAAAATTACATTTTCAGCCGAAAAAAATACCACGCTAATGCGTGGATTTACCGTGGCGCCTGATTTGCCAGGGCCGGTAGGAATTGACAACTGGCCCAGGCTGGGTAAACTAGCCTATACCAGGCCTGGAATGAAACATGGGGCCAGGCTAGGACTGAGGTATCCCTCAGTCTTGAGACTAGCCTGGCCCACGGCTGGCATTTAGCTAGAACCAGGATATACGCTTAACATGAAAAAATAATTAATTCAATTAAGCTTACACAACTGTGTTGTTAAAAGAGTGATGAGTATGTTAATCTCATTGGCTCATCGAGTGTAAAATAGTAAAAAAGTAAAAAAACAGTTTCGACTATTAGTTTGCGAAATAGGAATATCCAGATCGCTAGGTGTTTCTTGTCCGTCACCCATCCTCCTACGGTCCATACTCGTCAGTGCTTAACTTCAGTGATCGCTGGATATTCTAGTTGTTCCTGGGCTGTGTTTTGACTTTGACTTGACTTGAAAATTGTTTATTAACATTTGTTATATATACATACTATATACAGTATTAATATCTTAAGTGTTAATATCTTATTTAAGAGAGTTTACAGGAGTGATTTTATCGCTACGAATAGTCAAGGAGTGAATGGCCTTAGAGCTAGTAAATAAGATTGCTTCTGTTTTGGCAGTATTTATTTGAATTTTCCATTTCATGAGCTCACTGATTGTAATAGCAGCTGCGTTTTCGACTCTTCTAACAGCTTTATTTATCGATTTGCTAGCTGAGTACAGAGCGATGTCATCAGCATATCCAGCGATAGATACATTTCTAGGAATTCTGCTAAAAACAGAAGCAATGTCCAGGTTAAATAGTACGGGGGAAAGGATAGACCCTTGTGGGACCCCCGCGACTATTTCAATTTTATCCAAAAGCGAAGTTTCGACTCGAATTCGAATATATCTATTTGAAAGATATGATAGTAACATTTTACATAAATACTTAGGTACACTTAAGCTGTTGAGTTTATAAATAAGGCCTGTGGACCAAACAGAATCAAAGGCCTTCTCGCTGTCCAGGAGAAGAAGAACGGTATCTTCTTTCCGATCTTTCGCGGATTTTATGTCGTTTGTAATTCTGACCAGCTGGTGGCAGGTCGAGTGTTCTGAGCGAAATCCCAATTGATTTTCAGGTATTAGTTGTAACTCTTCTATAGGTTTTTTGAGACGAACTAAAATTATTCGGTCAAAAAGTTGAGCCAATACTGGTAGGAGACTAATAGGCCTGTAGCTCACCGGATACGAGGGGGGCTTTCCAGGCTTGAGAATCGGTATGACCACCGCTCCTTTCCAGAGTTCCGGGAAATATTGTTTGAGGAGGCATGCATTATATATCTTTGTTAGTAGGCTTATTGCTTTCATCGGGAGGTTTTTTAGTGCTATGTTGGGAATGTTATCCACACCCAGGGCTGATTTGTTTTTTAGTGTTTTGATGGTGGAAACGATTTCACGGGGATTTGTGAGTAATTTAATGGGAGTTTCGATAGCGGCTTTGAGGATAATTTTTTTCACATGACCTGTGATTTGTTGTTCAAAAGATAGTTCGTGGATATTTGCGTAGTGTTTACAAAGTGTATTAGCCTTTTCATGGTCTTCTGTGTGGAGTGTGTTATTTGACTTTAGTGTGGGGATTTTACTTTTACCGGTGTTATTAAGATATTTAGCTACGCGCCAAATAGAGTGATCTTTCAGATTTAAGTTTCTAAGTTTGTTGTCCCAAGATGATTGTTTCTATTCGATTAATTTAAGCCTGATTTTTTTGATCAGCTGATTGAGTTCGGATTTAAGGGATCGATTTCGCGTTTTTTGCCATCTTGATCTGATATAATTTTTGAGTTTTATTAAAGATGCTATTTCGGGTGGGAGAGGGGTATGGATGGATTTGGATGAGCGGGTGGGAGTGGAGGAATCCAGGGCTGTTTGAATAATTTGCGTGAAATTTGTTATGTGTTTATCTATTGCTTCAGTGTTGTTACAAGTCGGGTTTGGTGTAGAAATCTCATCATTTAAGATGTCCTTGAACTTGTTCCAGTCGGTTTTCGCATAGTTTATTATTTTAGATGATTCTAGTGAAGTTGGTTTTCCAAAGAGGGAGAAAAACAGTGGTAGGTGATCTAAGGGGAATTCGGAAAGTGTGGTGAAATTATTAATGATAGAGATGTTGTTGGTTAATAGAAGGTCAATAGTGCTAGGAGTATTAGAATTATGAGGGTAGTGTGTAGGAACGTCTGGAAAGAGCAGATTAATTTTTTGTTCCGTCAAAAAATTTGAGAGAATCTTACCTGACTCGTTCGGCCTAGCAGAGGTCCAAGCAGTGTCCTTCGCGTTGAAGTCTCTAACAATAATTGTTGGAGTACTATCGGAGAGTAGGTGCCTCAATAGATTTATATCTAGTGAGACATCCGGTGGATTATAAATTGAGTAGATTCTCGTTTTTCTATTGTCCACTTGCACCTCTACTCCCACGTATTCGGTGAGCGACAGGAGATCATGCGGAAGTGTTCTATGTCTCAAGGTTTTGTGGATCGCGACCGCAACACCACCACCTGCTTTGGCCGTTCTGTCTTCCCTGATCAGCGAAAAGTCTGGAAAGTTTATTTTCTTCGTTTTGCTGTTTAGCTTAGTCTCTGAAATCAAACAAATTTTAATGTTATTGCCATAGACAATGTGTAATAACTCGTCCAGATTGGGCTTGAGCGCAAAAATATTAATTGCTAATATGTTGGTTATGTTTGCGGGGGAATCGTAGGTGTTTCTGAGGAGGGTGAGAATAGGTGAACATAGGATGCGATGATTGTGATCCTATCAATGGGGGCGTCAGCTCTCTGGAGTTTAGAGATGATATCTTTGAGCTCTGAGAGGATTTCAGGGATTCTGAGGGTTTTTAGCTCGTCCAGCGCTTGCTTCGCTGTATTAATATAATTTTTAGTGGTACTTAAATATGATTCTGGAACATGTGTCTCCATTGGGATGATCCTATGTTCAGCAGTGGGTACGGCAACTTTCCTTCTCGACGTTTCCACGGTTGGGAAGAAAGAAGCGTAGGTGGGCCTGGACGTGTTGGCAGTAGAAATCGGAGTGGGCACTGGAACTGCAGGAGACTGGAGGAAATGGATGTTCCTTTCCAGATTCTGGATCGTGGCCGAGTGAGGTGTAGCGTGCTTGTTTTTTCTGAGTTTCCATGAATTTTAGGCGCATGGAACACTCTCTATAACTGGCCGTGTGGGGTAGTCCGCAGTTCGCGCACTTAAGAGTTTTCGAAGTGCAGGCTTTGACGTCATGGTTTGACACACACTTTATACATCTGAGGTTCAGGTTGCAGTGTTGGCTTGCATGGCCAAACCGTTGGCACCTGAAGCACTGGGTCGGTTGCTGGGATTTCACGAACTTTTCTATTTGTAAGTGTGGTAAAAAATAGTTTTAATAGCAGCAAAGCTGCGCAAGGTTATTTCAGGGCCAACCGTGATAGCGAAGATTGGTAGTGGCCTGTTTTCTTTGGTGTCACCGTCTTTGTTTACTTTCACGAACTGGCGAACAGAAAGTACGTTGATGCCGTGTTTTGATAACTCGGCTTGAATTTCGTCTTCTGAGAAACTGCTTGGAAGCCCTTTCAAAATATATTTTTTCGGTCGCTCACTTTTAAGACCGAAAGTGAAAAAATTGATGTTTTGCCTTTTCAGGATACTTGCGATTTTATTGTAGTCCTCGGTCGTTCGTAGATGGACGATCGTGGTACTTCCATTAAATTGCATCTTGAAATTTTTATCTGCGGCGTTGCTTTGCAGATAATTGATTAATTTTTTTGTCTCCAGTTTTTCATTCTCGATGATTATTGGAGGGACAGAAGTTTGTTTTGGAACCTCTTGAGGTCCATCAGAAGTGTCGGAAGGTTTGGCGAGGCGAGCGGGAACGAAACTCGCACTAGTCGAAGGTTTCGTAACGGCTATGTTCGTTTTTTTAGGGTCTTCCATCGGAGGACTCATTTTGGCTTTCCTTTTTGGGACCAAGGGAATTTTAAGGTTTTTTCATTTTGACACTTTGGTGCCAAAACTTTTACTCGATTTAGAATTTCACTGTACTATAAGCGCTGTACGTTTGAAATTTATATTTCGCAGAGAGCGGTAGACACGCGTCCGCACGACACCGACTGAAAACAAATACTGCCTGGGCTGTATGGCTGCTTACACCAGAGGATATTTTTCTTGGGTTTATATGGGGAATCAATGGGAGGGAAGATAATGGGGAGAAGGGTGAGAGACAATAAACCAATGAAAAAGCGGGATAGAATGGGATGATATACTTTGATAGTGGGGCAAAATGGGATAGCGAGACAAAATGGAATAGTAGTGCAAAAGCGGATAACGGCATAAAATGAGAAAGAGCGAGATGAATAAGGGCGGGGTGGGGCACAATGGTCACCGCGGCATAATGAGAAGCGAGGCGTAATGCAATGGCAGGCATAATGGAGAGCGGGGGATAATTTCAAATAGGAAGTACCAAGCTTCGACAAATGGGGCGAGCTTGGCACAGCCCCGCATTACCAGGCGTTGGTCCGCGCTTGTACCGATGGTGTTGTTACCCTGTTTCCAGGGCTCGTTGCCCAGTTGGTAAAACCCAGATTTATAACTTCTATTGAGACATGGCGACCAGGTTCGGCCCATTCTACAACCAGCACTGGTATCCAAGGACGGATTTAAGCGATCTTGGTGGTAGATTAGCCCAAGACTGGTTACCAAATCTCAAGGTAATTGGTAAATCGGGGTATCCCCCAGACTTGGGGCCAGCCGTGGATTCAGTCTGGTCCAAGTTCGGTAAATCCAGCCCTGAGGTACCAGCCATGGCTGTAGATTGTCCCAAGAGTGGTTGTTAAATCCCAATGGGACTTGTTAATCAGGGTATTACCGAGGCTTGAGGCCTGTCCTGGCTACAGCTTGTTCCTAGCTGGGTTCAATCGACCCTTAGATACCAGTCCTAATTGTAGACTGGGACAAGCTTAGTCGCCAAGCCTCAATATAAATTACAAATCTGAGTTTTACCAAGGCTCTAGACGAGTTTTGGAAATAGCCTGGCCCACGCTTGGCAATCCGATATCCTGGTTACCAATTCTGGGCCTAGGCTGGCCCGAGGCTTGCCGCCAGGGACTGGTCTACAAGCCCTGGAAACCGGGTGGCAACACCATCGGTCGAAGCAAGGGCCAAGCTAGGTGTGCCAAGGCTTGGTATCCGAGGGTGTCCCAAGCTTGTCCCGGTTGTCGAAGCTTGGCACTTCCCACCTGTGCACCTTCTCGAAAAACCTTCCCGTAATTTTCCTGGAAAGTTCCGTAAAAATTACAGAACGAAGCAGAGTTTTTACGTGACACCGTGGCGATTAAAGAACCACCGAATTCGGTGACGAATGGTGGCTGTTCGTGGTTCATCGGTGGTTAATTTTTTTATCGTTTAGAGCGTGGGAATTGGTAAAATAACCTCTATAATATTATTTAAGTAAATAGTCTTGATAAATCGATATTTCGGGACCCGTAGTTAATTATTTTTCAATTGAAGAAGTCATATGTTTTTGCAACAATGTAGGTAGACCGATTATTACACCCTCGTGTCTTGCGGCCAATCCGAAAGCTTTATCTCATAATTTGCCTGGTCGGTAACAGTGAGGGTTGCAGATTATAGATAAGCAGGGCCGCACTGGACGCAAATTTGGGGCGCCTAACTTAGTCCGGTTTAGTGGATTTCCATTTTGACTCGTGAATTGAATTTTTATCGTAATCTTTATAATGGTAGTGACATCATAATATTTTCTTTACTGGGGCCCGATAGATGTCTCTTACAGGACCGCCACCCAAAAGGGGTAAAGGGGCGTTTGCAGCGCATCGCAATAAGTAGCTGCCCAAGGGAGATAAAGTAGAGAGACAAACGATAAGGTGTCATTTATCACCCATGGGAGATAAAGTTGATTCTGAAGTTTGCCGCGCTACGTTCGTTGTCATGGAGTTCAGGCCACCATATTGAATTTACGTTGTTGACGTAATTTACACGAGGCCACACATCAACTGTCAAACTAATGAGTGAAATTACAATAAAAAAAAACGAACAGTGGAAGATGGAACCCAAAAAACACATAATTAGCCAATTTCCAAGAAAACGTCAACATGGCCGATAAAGGCGCTGACGGTTCGGTTGTAACAAACAGTCACGCTCATGTGGAGAGTGACCTAACCACATTTGAACAAAATAAGCGCGTACATTCCATGGAAAATTTACCCAATAATAAGGGAACAAATAATTTTAACGGAAGATGATGTTCCTAGCGCAAAATTACCCCACCCGAATATCAGTCAAAACGTTGTAGCAAGTCTAAAACGCTGGTTCAATTGTCGCAATCTTCCAACCAGTGAAGTAAAGAGTTCATTAGTGCATTTTGTGCATCATACCAAATTATTCGTATTTGGAAAAGAATATAAAATTTTTTATGGTGGTGTATTGCGTTCACAATGATCTGGAAAGGAATATAATTGTATTTTTTATTCACCTCTTAGAATTGAAGAATGTATAGCGAGTGGAAACGCAGGAGAGATTTTTGTGGGGGTTGACAAGGGTCGCTGGTTGAAAGAGAAACACACAAAAATCGCAGGAGATAACAATACGACTTTTATCACTAACAATGTGCCGGAGCCATTGCCTGAAGTAGGATGGTCTACGTTTCCATCGTGCCCCATCCCTCGTGCATTCTGCTACGAAAAACTGCAGACATACATCACTGAAGTCAATGCAAAAGTGGCTGCTCACCGGTCCAACTTAGGCAATTTTCTTCTAATTGCATACTTAACCAGCCAGTTGGGCAAAAATACCGAACAAGATAGTGGATTCACCGGGATTCAACTCTGTTTAATTTTTTCTGCTTGGTTTTCATAGAATTCATTTTTAGAAGACAATATAAAAATCCAACCATCCTCTTCTTTTTATGATCAAATATACTCTCTCGTAGTCTCTCGTTGGAATTTTATTCAGTTACAACAATGGTATCTTCAGATTTCATCCAGTCATAAAAAATTGACTAATTATGAAGAAAAAAAAACGCCCGATTCCCATCCCTGACGATTTGAGATCCACGCTATTGCATGAATGTTGCATGGATGTCTATTTTCTGTTAAAAATAGATAAAAAATAACCTTTTAGTACTTACTGAAGATATGAAAATGAACTATTTGAGTAATTTATAGCGATTAGGCACTCATTCATCATCCATTACAAGGATTCGTTTATCCCACAGTGAATGGCAGAATGGATGTTGCGTGGAAGTTCAATAGGGATTGATCAATCAACACAGCGATTCAGGAACAAAGTTTGACCATTCTGATGAAATGTTAGATTATGTGATTAATTATCAATTTTTCATCAAAATGTCTATAGATATTTTTGTAGCTAATATAATTTCCTAAAATAAATGTTTCTGACATTTTCTCCTAAAGTCACTTCTTTCGGCACTAAATGTCAATTTACTAATGTTAAAGTTGAACTTAAATCAGAGGCTGAAAGGTTGAACCAAGGGGCCAAATCATGTAGAGAGGAGCCTGGATGGGCTAAATGGTCAAAAGGTTGGAAGAAAAGGCTGGTTGGTTGAACAAGTGGTGCAGTAGTCCAGAGAGGTGACTAAGTGTTCAAATGATTTACACAGGACGATCGAAGATCGAATCAATAGGGTGAACGGTCTCCCTGAAAGAGTTAACAGGGGTTATCTTAAGTTGAGTTTTTCAAAACAAGAAATGACATTTATGACGAAAAACTGTCCAGCATCTGCTCTCGACGGTTTGGCTCTTTGACTATCTCGCCATTCCGAACGATTTTGTTTGTTTTCGTTACTTGACCATGTATATCGTGAACAAATCATTATGGTGGGAATAGTCAGAAGACATTTTATGTAGACTGGCTCTACTAGAACATATCTTCTTCGCTTAAAAATATTCTTCAATGCTATCACCGCCAACATCTTTCCATTTCCCATTCAAGTCTCATCCAAATTTTGACTTGTTTGTTTTCGGAATTCAATTCCAGCTGCTGAACCAAATGCTTATGTACCTAACTGTGGAAATTCTAAGTCTCTTCAGCGGGGGAGAATTTCTTTCGCCTCAGGTCATGTAAAAAGCATGCAAGACTGTTCTCGAGGTGCACATCTATTCATAAAAGCCCAGGTTGATCCTTCTTTCAAGAATTCTACCCCTTACAAAGTCCACCTTACACTCAATACTGAAGGAAGTGTGATTGATGCCAATTGCAAATACCCACCTCGAGAGTCCAAAAGTGGTTCGCACGTAATCGCTGTGCTGTTTGCAGTGGAAGACTACACTCTACAGTTTGGCTACGAACCTCTGACTGGTACATCGAGATTGAAATCCTGGAATCAAGGTAGAAAGAAAGGGAATCATCCGCAAGCAGTGGTTGAAGCTCATTATCCGAAAGAAGGAAAATCTCACTTGGAGAAAAAAGAAAATAATCGAAAAAGATTTTTGAATTTCACACCAAGAATGCCAATGACTCCGAAATATGGCAAAACACAGAAAGAAGCAGATTTAATAAAAGATATTCAATCATTCCAAAAATCTTCAATGTTTAGTTACTCAATATCAATAAAATATGAAGATTATCAGCTTGATACCGAGAGACGCACATTATTAGCATTACAAGTGCAGATGATTCTCGACCCTTTGGACCCAGAAGAGGGTAAATTTCGCTGGATACCCGCTCCTCGAAATTCCATTGAAAGGTATACTCAGACTCGTTTAAGAATCCTTGCTACGGAGACCAAGAAGTTTTTCACCGCTCAAGATACACATGGTCTTATTGCAGATAAGTTGTGGAGGCCATTCAAACCAGTGGAGATATCCCCTTTGAGAGACGAGCTAAAGGAACAAGCTATCGATGAATACGAGAAAACAAGGGATGTGAGAGTGATTCCAATTGAAAAGAGTGGAATTCTAGTTAATGGAGGAATTTCTTCATTGTGTTGTGCACTGGATGGTGTGATTCTCGGGAACAATGACGATTTTTTGTATTTCGTTAAAGTTCAATGTTCATCACGATATGATCATGAAGGAGAAGATTGCTATTTTATCGATGTGAGGGATGATGCATTACACATGAAGCATAATCATGAATATTATACAGAAATTATGACAACAATGGCAATATTAGATGTTGAATTTTGTGATTTTTTACTGTGAAGTGGTCCTGGGTACTTAATGGTTGAGAGGATTTATAGGGACGAAGTCTTGATTTCCCGCTTAAGGGCTAAGTTGAGTAATATTCAGAAGAATTTGCTTGTCGAGTATTTGGAGATGCGTGATCCTAGAGATTTAAGATTATTCAATGTTTATTGAAAGTTACATCTTACAATGTTTAAACATACCACGAGGTTGTTACTACGTCGTATATTTAAGTAGTTACAAGTACCTATATTTATTATACACTTGAATGTTCTGACTTCAATGTTTTAGCTTAAGTGTTTTGACTTGAATCTTGTAACTTTAATGTTTTAACTTAAATGGTTTAACCTAAATATTCTTATTATGTTATCAGTGGCTCTTGGAAGTTCACGAGCATGGCAATCACAAAAACTATTTGAGGCATAATAGACGATAAAGTTCCTGCAAGAGTGCTCTGTGAAATTCTATGTTCTTTCATCCTTCCAATTGCTCTTTCGACGTGAATTCTTGCTGCTGCAATTTCTCGAGTTGAAAATACTTCCTCCACAGTGAAAGCCGCACGCCCTTTCAAAAATGGGGGAATATACAATAAACATTTCTTTGAGTTACATAAATCACGAACGTTGAAACCACGGTCGGCCATGACAGCATCACCTTCCTCGAATAATTGCATAATTCCAGATTGCTGGAAAAGCTCACGGTCGCTGATGGAGCCTTCAAACGCAGTGGAAACAAAGCATATTCCTCCTGTAGGCACGATACCAATTAAAAATTTATGGGTGTTATGTGCCTTATAAGCGGAATATGTATTCCCCTGTTCCCTGTAATCTCGGGGCCTTTGGATATTTACTTCCATTCCATCGATGATTACACGTATGTTTTTGAATTTGTTGAAACATGCGAGTAATCCTTTCTTTTCCGTGATGTGTCGAGACGGGAAAACATTCAGATCCTTGAATTTGGTATATAGGAGATGAATCCATGTTACAATAATTTTTGAAATGTAACTCTCATTTGAGGTCCTTTAACAAGAACCCACCTCGCAATCTCATTAGACATAGAGTTAGTTGAGCCTTCGGCGCCAGTTTTTGTCTATAATGTTTACCTCGAGGTTGCACTAGAGTGCTTGTACCCTGCCAAACTTGGAGTTTTTATGCTTCAGGATCTAAGAACGACCATAGGGCTTCGAATTGCTGATAACTTAAGCTTGTGTAATATTTAAAAGCTGTCCCATTTCTTTTGAACTCATCATAGTTGAAGCGATTTTTTCCTAACTGTGCTCTTAATTGCTCATTCTCCGCTTGCAATTTTTTTATGTATAGCCCCTCTACTTCCAGACAAGTTTCAGTTGTCGCATCTTGTGTCGATGGATTGGCTTGCCACTGCTGATCGCATTTCTGTTCACTCAGAGAAGGCAGCAAGCTCCTGAACTTTGCAAGAATATAAAAGAGTAACGATTAGACCGAGAAACAAAGTATGCAGGGGAAACTATTTCTTAACTTTGAACCTCATTATCTGGGGAAGAACTGTCTATGACGAAGCAAAAAATTAGGATTATCGCGACTGTATGGAGTACTTCAAAATTTCGGTACTCGATTTCTTTTTGAGGACCGAAAAAATGGGTGATGCTGGATGAATATGGTATGCTCAGCATGAAGAAAAAAATCGAGTACCGAGATTAGAAGAATTCTACATATATGAATTTTCCCGGATTTTTTGGCTGTATCATTGACAGTCAACCAGCTAATCGGGTATATACTTTTAAAAGGCAAATTTTCAAAAAAATCTCAACTTTTGAACAGTGCATGGAATTGGAACGACTGAAAGTGTTTGTTTTCTCATGAACTTTTTCGGAAACAAAGTGCAGTTCTCGAATATTTTAATTCAAGTGTCGATGAAACAGCCCGCCGAAGCATTAATCTTTCTCCCACTTTTATTTTGAAATATTTTTTTTCCAATTTATTTGATATCATCCTCTGGAAAATCAATGATATGGAAAACTTTGGAAGAAATTGTAAAAATTGTGAAAACATTTTTAGAAAATTGACAAAATTGCCAGAAAATTGTGATAAATTTTTTAAAATTTTGGGAAAAACTTCCAAAACTTTGAAAAAAAATTGAGAAATTGTGAGAAAATTTGAAAAAATTTTGAAAAAATCTGGCAACATTTTGAAACATTTTGAAAACTTGGAAAACAATAGAAAAACCTGAGATAAAATTTGGATAAATTTTAAAAAGTTTTGAAAACATTCTTGCGGAATTTTTAAAAACCCCTGAAAACTTTAACAAAGATTGAGATCATTTAGTTACACGAGTTCCGTAATTATTATTGAAATACACGAATGTAGCTCGAATCTTCGAGATACTCGAGTTCTGCTCAGAATTCCAAGATACACTAGTACTCATTGTATTTCTGAGATACCCGTGTTCCTTTAGGGGTCGTGGAAACAACAACGATTTTTGTACTCAAATGAATTACTTCAAATCGTTCCACTGAATCCAATTTTGAATATGGATGAAATGTTTCCTGGAGGTTCACCTCGGGATTCGTGCTTTGGAAGCTGGGCGGTTCGACACCATCTGGCGAGTTTCTGTCCAGCATTGTGTTGATGTCCTCATGAACCATTTCATCTAAAGCCTCCAGCAAAACATACTCTGAGTCTGCTAACAATTCTGGAGTTCCATTATTCTCTGGGCCAAACAGACCGTGCTCCATCTCATTGGGAACTCTAAAGTCGAATTTTGAGTTCACCCGTCGTACTTGGATCTGAATAAACATCAGAACAATGTCTATATGAGTGTATGAGTAAGAAAAACAGGATTTGGCAATGAAACAACGCAATCAATCATACCTTGGATTCCGTACACTGAATTGGATGGGGATGATCACTGGTTGGGCCATTACCTCCAACGAAATGTTTACTACATATATAAGTATGTTTTTTTATGATGGCTAATGTAAAATTGGAGCGATTGCAGGCCTTCAGCCATCGTGTACTTTTATCAAAGTTCAAATGTGGCGTTGGAAAAGGCAGGAAAAACACTCTATCCTCAGGGTAACGACTGTCTGAATTGCATGAAGCATATAAGCAATGCTTCACTACCATATTAACAAACGACGTTTCCGAATTTTGATTATTTTCTGACTAATGAGAAATAATCCACAGTATTCCACACTTTTCGTGTGTGACACTTTGCATAACCTTAGTTTTTTAAATCACGGCCGTTGTCGTTTTACTCGGATATGTGGCGATTTGTTACAACCGACGGTGTTGTCCCCACATGGCAAATCTTGTTACTTCGTTTCCGAAATTGGCTAATTGTGGGCGTCCATATGAAAAGGGCCCTTATGCGCGTTCCTAGTTCCCGAGATATAAGCATTTTTGTGAGTTGGGTTGGAATTATAATTTTTTTTGTATTGTTTCGAACGAAAGAATAACTCTTTCCGCGTCGGACTTGAGTCGAATTTGCGCTCAAAATTTCCAGAATTTCGTCAGGAATCCGCCCATATACCTGACTCCATATCGCGCACAAGGACCCTTTTCATATGGACGCCCACAATTATTGCGTGACAGTGATGATGGTGATGAAGATTCCCCAAATTTAATTGACAATCCTGGAAACTGTTCAAAGTGAAATATTTGGGTTGACAAAATGAATAATTTTGTTTCTAAAGACTTTTTGTATTGGCAGGGGGGCGGAGGGGGCTTCGCCCCCTGGACCCCCAGCCCCCCCCCCTCCTTGCCGCACCCCTTCCGGGCCCACGTAATAAAAAATAGTATGTGCAATTCGGGCGATAGCGTTGGTTTGCGAGGAGTGTGAAGTTTGCAACACTCGGTATGACAAGTCTCCACCTCGGCTCGCTTTCTTCAAGCCTCGGTTCCAACTTGCTATACCCCGTGCTGCAAACTTCACAGTCCTCGCAAACCGCCGCTTATCGCCCTTATAGCACAAATTACTATTAAAAACCTATTATCATAATATTGATACTTATTATTATGCATGTCGAGGGAGGGCGAGAGGGGAGGCGGATAACCGAAAAATGATTCATAGAACCCCTTATGGGATTCTCATGGGAGCCATATGGAATTCTCGTGGGATCCTCATGGGATTCTTATGGGATCCTCATGGGATTCTTATGGGATCCTCATGGGATTCTTATGGGATCCTCATGGGATTCTTATGGGATCCTCATGGGATTCTTATGGGATCCTTATGGGATTCTTATTGGTCCGTATGGAATTCTCATGGGATCCCTATGGCATTCATATGGCATCCTTATGGGATCCTTATGAGCTTCTGATGGGATTCTCATGGGATCCTTATGGAATTCTTATGGGATCCTTATGCGATTCTCATGGGATCCTCATGGGATTCTTATGGGATCCTCATGGGATTCTTATGGGATCCTCATGGGATTCTTATGGGATTCTTATGGGATCCTCATGGGATCCTTATGGGACCCTCATGGGATTCTTATGGGTCCTTATGGGATTCTTATGGGTGCTTATGGGATTCTTATGGGTCCTTATGGAATTTTCATGGGAATCTCATGGGATCCTTATGGAATTCTCATGGAATCTTTATGGGATTCTCATGAGATCTTTATGGGATCCTTATGGCATTCTTACGGGATCCTCATGGGATTCTTATGGGATCCTCATGGGATTCTCATGAGATCCTCATGGGATTTTTATGGGATTCTCATGGGATTCTCATAGGATTCTCATGGCATCCTTATGGGAGTCTCATGGGATCCTTATGGGATTCTCATGGGATCTTTATGGGATCCTAATGGGATTCTTACGGGATCCTCATGGGATTCTTATGGGATTCTCATGGGATCCTTATGGGATTCTTATGGGTCCTTATGGAATTCTCATGGGATCCTTATGGGATTTTCATGGGATCTCTATGGGATGCTTATGGCATTCTTACGGGATCCTCATGGGATTCTTATGGGATCCTCATGGGATTCTTATGAGATCTCCATGGGATTTTTATGGGATTCTCATGGGATCCGTATGGGATTCTCATGGGATCCGTATGCGATTCTTATGGGTCCTTATGGAATTCTCATGGGATCCCTATGGTATTCAGATGGCATACTTATGGGATCCTTATGGACTTCCCATGGGATTCTTATGGGATCCGTATGGAATTCTCATGGGATCTTTATGGGATTTTCATGGGATTTTTATGGGATCGTTTTTCTTACGGGATCCTCATGGGATTCTTATGGGATACTCATGAGATTCTTATGGGATCCTCATGGGATTCTTATGGGATCCTTATGGGATTCTTATGGGTCCTTATGGAATTATCATGGGAATCTCATGGGATCGTTATGGCATCCCCCATGAGATCCTTATGAAATTCCCATGGAATCCTTATGGGAGTCTCATGGAATCCTTATGGGAGTCTCATGGAATCCTTATGGGAGTCTCATGGGATCCTTATGGGATTCTCATGGGATCTTTATGGCGTCCTTATGGCATTCTTACGGGATCCTCATGGGATTCTATTGGGATCCTCATGGGATTCTTATGAGATCCTCATGGAATTTTTATGGGATTCTCATGGGATTCTCATGGGATTCTCATGGGATTCTCATGGGATTCGCATGGGATCCTTATGGTATCCTTATGGGTTCCTTATGGACTTCTCATGGGATTCTTATGGGATCCTTATGGAATTCTCATGCGAATCTCATGGGGTCCTTGTGGAATTCTCATGGGATGTTTATGGGATTCTCATGGGATCCCCCATGAGATCTTTATGAAATTCTCATGGAATCCTTATCGGAGTCTCATGGGGATCCTTATGGGATTCTCATGGGATCTTTACGGGATCCTTATGGGATTCTTACGGGATCCTCATGGGATTCTTATGAGATCCTCATGGGATTTTTATGGGATTCTCATGGGATTCTCATGGGACCCTCATGGGATTCTTATGGGTGCTTATGGGATTCTTATGGGTCCTTATGGAATTCCCATGGGATCCCTATGGTGTTCATATGGAATCCTTATGGGATCCTTATAGACTCCTCATGGGATTCTCATGGTATCCTTATGGAATTCTCGTGGGAATCTCATGGGATCCTTATGGCATCCCCCATGAGATCCTTATGAAATTCCCATGGAATCCTTATGGGAGTCTCATGAGATCCTTATGGGATTCTCGTGGGATACTTATGGAATTCTCATGGGATCTTTACGGGATTCTCATGGGATCCTTATGGAATTCTCATGGGAATCTCATGGGGTCCTTATGGAATTCTCATGGGATCTTTATGGGATTCTCATGGGATCCCCCATGAGATCCTTATGAAATTCTCATGGAATCCTTATGGGAGTCTCATGGAATCCTTATGGGAGTCTCATGGGATCCTTATGGGATTCTCATGGGATCTTTATGGGATCCTTATGGCATTCTTACGGGATCCTCATGGGATTCTATTGGCCTCCTCATGGGATTCTTATGAGATCCTCATGGGATTTTTATGGGATTCTCATGGGATTCTCATGGGATTCTCATGGGATTCTCATGGGATTCTCATGGGATTCTCATGGGATCCTCATGGGATCCTTATGGCATCCTTATGGGATCCTTATGGACTTCTCATGGGATTCTTATGGGATCCTTATGGAATTCTCATGGGAATCTCATGGGGTCCTTGTGGAATTCTCATGGGATCTTTATGGGATTGTCATGGGATCCCCCATGAGATCCTTATGAAATTCTCATGGAATCCTTATCGGAGTCTCAGGGGATCCTTATGGGATTCTCATGGGATCTTTACGGGATCCTTATGGGATTCTTACGGGATCCTCATGGGATTCTTATGAGATCCTCATGGGATTTTTATGGGATTCTCATGGGATTCTCATGGGATTCTCATGGGATTCTCATGGGATTCTCATGGGATTCTCATGGGATCCTCATGGGATCCTTATGGCATCCTTATGGGATCCTTATGGACTTCTCATGGGATTCTTATGGGATCCTTATGGAATTCTCATGGGAATCTCATGGGGTCCTTGTGGAATTCTCATGGGATCTTTATGGGATTCTCATGGGATCCTCATGGGATTCTTATGGGATTCTCATGGGATCCTTATGGGATTCTTATGGGTCCTTATGAGATTCTTATGGGTCCTTATGGGATTCTTATGGGTCCTTAAGGGAGTCTCATGGGATCCTTATGGGATTCTCATGGGATCTTTATGGGATCCTTAAGGGATTCTTACGGGATCCTCATGGGATTCTTATGGGATCCTCATGGGATTCTTATGGGATCATCATGGGAATTTTATGGGATCCTCATGGGATTCTTATGGGATCCTCATGGGATTCTTATGGGATTCTCATGGGATCCGTAGGGGATTCTCATGAGATCCCTATGGTATTCATATGGCATACTTATGGGATCCTTATGGCTTTCCCATGGGATTCTTATGGGATCCGTATGGAATTCTCACGGGATGTTTATGGGATTTTCATGGGATCCTTATGGGATTCTCATGGGATTCTTATGGGCTTCTCATGGGATCCGTATGGGATTCTAATGGGACCTTATGGAATTCTCATGGGATGCCTATGGTATTCATATGGCATCCTTATGGGATCCTTATGGACTTCCCATGGGATTCTTATGGGACCCTTATGGAATTCTCATGGGAATCTCATGGGGTCCTTGTGGAATTCTCATGGGATCTTTATGGGATTCTCATGGGATCCTCATGGGATTCTTATGGGATTCTCATGGGATCCTTATGGGATTCTTATGGGTCCTTATGAGATTCTTATGGGATCCTCATGGGATTCTTATGAGATCCTTATGGGATTCTTACGGGATCCTCATGGGATTCTTATGGGATCCTCATGGGATTCTTATGGGATTCTCATGGGATCCTTATGGGATTCTTATGGGTCCTTATGAGATTCTTATGGGTCCTTATGCGATTCTTATGGGTCCTTATGGGCGTCTCATGGGATCCTTACGGAATTCTCATGGGATCTTTATGGGATCCTTATGGGATTCTTACGGGATCCTCATGGGATTCTAATGGGATCCTCATGGGATTCTTATGGGATCCTCATGGGATTCTTATGGGCTTCTCATGGGATCCGTATGGGATTCTTATGGGACCTTATGGAATTCTCATGGGATGCCTATGGTATTCATATGGCATCCTTATGGGATCCTTATGGACTTCCCATGGGATTCTTATGGGACCCTTATGGAATTCTCATAGGATCTTTATGGGATTTTCATGGGATCCCCCATCAGATCCTTATGAAATTCTCATGGAATCCTTATGGGAGTCTCATGGGATCCTTATGGGATTCTCATGGGATCTTTACGGGATCCTTATGGGATTCTTACGGGATCCTCATGGGATTGTTATGGGATCCTCATGGGATTCTTATGGGATCCTTATGGCATTCTTATGGGATCCTCATGAGATCCTTATGGGATCCTTATGGGATCCTTATGGGATCCTTATGGGATCCTTGTGGAATTCTCATGGGATCCTTGTGGAATTCTCATGGGATCTTTATGGGATTCTCATGGGATCCTCATGGGATTCTTATGGGATTCTCATGGGATCCTTATGGGATTCTTATGGGTCCTTATGAGATTCTTATGGGTCCTTATGGGATTCTTATGGGTCCTTATGGGAGTCTCATGGGATCCATATGGAATTCTCATGGGAATCTCATGGGGTCCTTGTGGAATTCTCATGGGATCTTTATGGGATTGTCATGGGATCCCCCATGAGATCCTTATGAAATTCTCATGGAATCCTTATCGGAGTCTCAGGGGATCCTTATGGGATCCTCATGGGATTCTTATGGGATTCTCATGGGATCCGTAGGGGATTCTCATGAGATCCCTATGGTATTCATATGGCATACTTATGGGATCCTTATGGCTTTCCCATGGGATTCTTATGGGATCCGTATGGAATTCTCACGGGATCTTTATGGGATCTTCATGGGATCCTTATGGGATTCTCATGGGATCTTTATGAGATCCTTATGGGATTCTTACGGGATCCTCATGGGATTCTTATGGGATCCTCATGGGATTCTTATGGGATCCTCATGGGATTCTTATGGGATTCTCATGGGATCCTTATGGGATTCTTATGGGTCCTTATGAGATTCTTATGGGTCCTTATGCGATTCTTATGGGTCCTTATGGGCGTCTCATGGGATCCTTACGGAATTCTCATGGGATCTTTATGGGATCCTTATGGGATTCTTACGGGATGCTCATGGGATTCTAATGGGATCCTCATGGGATTCTTATGGAATCCTCATGGGATTCTTATGGGCTTCTCATGGGATCCGTATGGGATTCTTATGGGACCTTATGGAATTCTCATGGGATGCCTATGGTATTCATATGGCATCCTTATGGGATCCTTATGGACTTCCCATGTGATTCTTATGGGACCCTTATGGAATTCTCATGGGATCTTTATGGGATTGTCATGGGATCCCCCATGAGATCCTTATGAAATTCTCATGGAATCCTTATCGGAGTCTCAGGGGATCCTTATGGGATTCTCATGGGATCTTTACGGGATCCTTATGGGATTCTTACGGGATCCTCATGGGATTCTTATGAGATTCTCATGGGATTCTCATGGGATTCTTATGAGATCCTCATGGAATTCTCATGGGATCTTTATGGGATTCTCATGGGATCCTCATGGGATTCTTATGGGATTCTCATGGGATCCTTATGGGATTCTTATGGGTCCTTATGAGATTCTTACGGGATCCTCATGGGATTCTTATGGATCCTTATGGGATCCTTATGGGATCCTTATGGGATCCTTATGGGATCCTTATGGGATCCTTATGGGATCCTTATGGGATCCTTATGGGATCCTTATGGGATCCTTATGGGATCCTTATGGGATCCTTATGGGATCCTTATGGGATCCTGTAACAGTCATCGGGGAGGATGACTGTTGAGGGGATCGGCAGTCGGATTTTCCCCGACTTCCCCCTTCGATCAATCAATCGAAGGGAGGGGGAAATCCGAAGCCGACCTACTGACCTACAAGCAGTAGGTCAGTAGTTCGCACTTGGACCCAACACCCACCAGGTGTCTAAGTCCCACCCAGTTTTTTTTTTGTTGGTGAGAAAAGTGTGGGTGTATCAGCGAGCCATGCCGCGTAAGTCCGGAACTTCTATGCCGGTGAGTTTTTTTCCTATAAAATTAAGAATAACAACGTAGTTATGGAAGAAGATAATTTTCCGTGTTGTTAAAAGACGCGGTCCGAGCTAATTCGGATAATTAGCTCGGCGATGAGCATCGGTTGTGTTTTTTTGGTGTGCTTAAATTTTTTTGGGTTTTTTTGGGGTTCATTTTGTTTTGCGACGCGTCCGACCTAATTACTCTAATTAGGTCGGAAAAATGCAAAAGTTTAGACTCAGGTGTGAAATTCGCTTCGAAAGGAATTTCATGCCTTTTGTCCTGCCCGTCTTTTCGGCGCCGGGTCTATTGTCTACCCAGTGACGTCACGCACTAACCATGGGTAGACAATAAACACATCAAACCGAATATCGATCGGTTGGTGTGTTTGGAAATTCCATTCAAAATTATTCCGAAGTGTAGAATTATTCTAATTCTAAAATTCGGTCCTCCGCAAAGTTTATGCGGAGGGGATGTGTTCAGGCTCTATGCATGGTGCATTAGGTTCCGGTTTCGGATAGAACCCGGTTGTTTTTTTTTTGTTCTCATGGGTGAGGTCCCGTGTTAGGGCCCGGTTCCGAATGGAACCGGTTGACTTTGGATTCTCCATGAGGGATGTTGTGTATTAGGGTCCCGTTCCGAATGGAACCCGGCATATTTTTGGTTCCCATATCACGATATGGAGTGTTAGGTATCCGTTCCGAGTGGAACCCGGCATATTTTTGGTTCCCATATCACGATATGGAGTGTTAGGTATCCGTTCCGAGTGGAACCCGGCATATTTTCGGTTCCCATTTCACGATATGGAGTGTTAGGTATCCGTTCCGAGTGGAACCCGGCATATTTTCGGTTCCCATTTCACGATATGGAGTGTTAGGTATCCGTTCCGAGTGGAACCCGGCATATTTTCGGTTTCCATATTACGATTTGAAGGATTAGGTATCCGTTCCGAGTGGAACCCGGCACATTTTTGGTTCCCATATTACGATTTGGAGGATTAGGTATCCGTTCCGAGTGGAACCCGGCATATTTTTGGTTCCCATATTACGATATGGAGTATTAGGTATCCGTTTCGAGGGGAACCCGGCATATTTTTGGTTCCCACATTACAATATCGAGTGTTAGGTGTCCGTTCCGAATGGAGCCGGGTATGTTTTCAGTTCCTATATTGAAGTATAGCGTGATAGGCGTCCGTTCCGATTGGAACCGGTAGATTTTAATTCTCCTCTTGAGATACCATGTGTTAGGTGTCCGTTCCGAATGGAACTGGTCCATTTTTTTTTGGTTCTGATAGTAAGGTATTGAGTGTTGGGTGTCCGTTCCGAAAGGAATTGGTTAAGTTTTCGGTTCCGATTATGGGACATTCACGGTTCCTGAGTTCCTTATCATGAACCGTGTTGACTTTGGTCCCCTATCAAGGGAAGTTAGGGTCTTGGGTCCTTACCATAGGTATTTGATCGAAGCAGATCAGACCCATTAGTACCCGATTTTTGATTGTGTCTTGTAACATGAGTTTCCTCCATCTTACGGGGAACCATGTCGTATTCTTATCATTACGGGTATCGATAATTTGAGGAATTAGTTTAAGGCGAAAACCGTGATTGAAAAGTTTTGTATGTACCCCTGTGTATTATATTTTGATTGATTCAATAGTGGAACATGTAAGAACAATGTTTGGTGTCAGTTTTTTTTATTTCTTTTAGTTTTGTATTTTAGTTTAGAGAGCCACCTAATTGACCCACTTCCCAGAAATCCACCCCTCTCTCCAGAACCAACCCCCTGGGCAAACCGGCACCCGCTACCCTTTTGCCCTTCAGTCTAACCCCATAAATGTTAAGTCAGGTTAGGTTTTAGGTTTAGTTTACGTTTCAGTTTCCGTTTAAGTTTCAGGTTAGGGTGCGTTTTTGGTTCAGTTTACGTTTCTGTTTCGGTTTAAGTTTCAGGTTACGTTTACGTTTTTCGGTTTGGTACTTCCGACGGAAATAAAGGGTACCTGGCGTCCAACAATTTTAATTAGGTTATGGGTAGGCGGAGGGTAAAGTAGGGCGAAGGTAATGTACGTTCGATCTCCCCTAAAAATGTCACGTTACAAATGGCGCCCAACGTGGGGCCAGAGCAATTAGGTGGTGCAATTTCGTTTTTTTGTTAGGGTTCGGGTTAGATATTATCCAACATTGTCCTTAATTTATCTATCATGTGTTTTCCAGTGTGAGGTGATCTCACCTGGCCTATGTTTACATTTATCTTTTGTTCTCCGCCCTATTGTCCAATACAATAGAGCTGGCTAAATTTAAATCCGTATTTTCGGAAGAATTCGAATCCCGAGATAAATTTATCTTGCGGCATCCGATGACATCAGGGGTGATGTCAGCGGCTCTATATTGTTCACAGGAAATAGAGAGAGAATCTTCATTTATATTTTCTTTTGTTCCATTTGACAATGGCCTATTTTATTTCAAGAATTGAGGAAATTTCTTTGTTTGAATTTTACTCAAATATTGGCTTCTTATTTTTCGGAATAAATATGAGAGGATTTCTTTGATCCTTTTATTTTTTTATTATTTTTATATTTTTGTACTTTTTTTAATATCACGTGCAAACACGTGGCAGTCCGGTGCGCCGCGGAGCTGCGCACTCCCCTCCACTCTTGCGAGTTGGTTTTCCCCTAACTGCTGTGTGGTAGGTGTATGGTTGAGTAGGGGAGGGAAGAACTCCCCTCCTTATGATTCCGTACTTAAGCGAGTGGTCCTCTTTAGGGACCTCACTTATTCATCGGTCTTCCAAGCAACCGCTGCTTCGGTTTAGGAACCTCACTTGAGTTTTGTTTGGAGTAATTGTCTTTCGGTAATTTGTGAGTTTTTTTTTGGGTTTTTATTTTTTATTTTTTTTTTGTTTGCTTTTCGGATTTCGGTTCGAATTATTAATTTAGAAGAAATCATAGTAGATAGTATAGTTTATACAGTCTTACAGTATTATACATTCATCGTTGCATCTGTATTAATATACATTCCAGGTTTCCCCGTCAATTTTCGTTGCAAAGCTAACATTTGCTCTTGCATTAGGGGTTTGTCCACTACCTGGTTCTTTCTCTTCTTTCGAACGATTCCGTTCGGTGCTATTAATCCGGATAAGCGGTCTCTCAATTTATTGAACATTTTCTTGTTTTTCGGATTAGTTTTATTTCCACCATCATGAATAGTGATGAGTCGGAGTTGAGTCCACCTGGGTCAGCGAAGATCCCAGTGGCTGAGGACAAACGACGTCCCGTTCCGATAGTACCTATCGAGTCTTCCGTACCTGAAGTTTCCGGAGAATCCGAGAATCCGAGGGTAACGGTCACCCATCAATCCATACAAACGGAAGATGGTGTCACAGCTACTCTTGCTGTGCCTAAGAAGAGAGCCCCGCGAAAGACCACTGTTGCGACTTCCAAACCGAAAGTGAAGGTCACTCGGTGTGGCTCTGAAAATAGTTATACAACTATAGAAGAGGATCCGTCTGATGCCTCTTCACAGTCGTCTATAACGGGTGGGCAAGTAACTCAAAATCCGATAACCGGCACTCCTGAAGACAATCAGGTTCCCCTTGAAAGCAATCAGGGTGGTCTAGCTGCATCGAATGATCGTGTTCAGCAGCGCAGTCAATCCAACCCTTTGGTTGGCCTTTATAGTCATGATGCCTACAGGCAGTGTTCCCAGTTAGGTGGCCCTTATGCCAACACCTATCAGGGTCAAAATCTCCCTGAAATGGGCCACTATCCTCACAACTTTGCGAGGCAACCTCTCCAACTAGATGATAATGAACATCTAGTTGGCCATCCACGTAACGGTGGTACCCCCCTACGAGGAGGGTATGCTTTCCCGCCACGTGGGCAAAACTCCACGGGATATGGTAGGGTCGATCCCCCATTCCACGCTTATCATCCAGTTGATGAAGCGAGGTATAAGTTCCAGCGTCAGCCTCAACCTCCTCGAGCACCTGGACCTAATCCGCCCCGTAGGGTTATTCAACCTGAAACGGTGAATTTCTCGGAGAACGAGGATGACTATCTCGTTAGAGGGCACGGTTCTAAATTAACTCCCACCACTATACTTCATGCGATGAAGAAATGGGATGTTAAATTCTCCGGTTATCCTCATGAGGATGTGGAGCTATTCCTATCTCGCGTAGAGGAAGGACGCAAGTTCATCAGAATCTCTGATGGTCATATTATTGGTGCGCTCCCCTTTATTCTGGCCGGTCCAGCTTTGATCTGGTATCGTGGACATATCCATGAATTCCAGACGTGGGAACACGTCAAGGATTCCTTTCGTTTCACCTATACTGACCCTGACTTCCAAACAGCAATTCGAGAAGAATTAGCTATGAGGAACCAAGGACAGGACGAACCGATTACGTCGTTTTTTGCATGCATCCGAGGGTATTACGCTCGAATTCACCCTCTGGTCAGCGAGGCGGACCAAGTTCATCAAACCCACCGTAAGCTGCTTCCGGTGTATCAATACGCCATTGCACCGGATTCCACCATGACAATGGAGGCATTAGAACGACGTGCGTTGAAAATGGAAACGATTAGGAAGAAGGTAGTCGAGAGACGCCAACCTCCAAAGCCTGAGGAATCTGTTTGCCCCAGCTTGGCCTATCGTCCCCTTAGTACCGGGAGACGTCCATCTTTCCGTCGACAATACGCGACTGGAGAACTGACTTCCGCTAAGGTTGTCAGTTTTGATGAGGAAATTGACCCTCTCTCTGAGGAGTTCTCCCGAGAACCGTTGGATAACGAGTTTCTCGAGGCTCATACCACCGAGGTGCCTCGTAGACTAGATGGTCTTGAGTTGGCACCACGGAATCCTGCGAGGCGCTTAGCCCGAGCAGGCGCTAATTCCACGAGACCTCGCTCTCAGAAGAGATACCCTCGGGACTCCGCACACCAACCCCGAAACCCAACACGGCGTCCGACACAGGTCGCCAACCATGTTGTCGGTGAAACCCCCGAACCATCACGCCAGACTGGATCCAATTTCGAGTGTTGGAATTGTTCCGGGAGAGGACATCGTCACCGAGAGTGTACTGAGCCTAGGCGGCTCTTCTGCTATCGATGCAGGATGTCGGGTGTGACGACCCAGAACTGTCCGCATTGCAAGTCGGGAAACGGGAATTGAGGTGCGTGAATCCGGTAGCCGCGCCTCCCGCCCCGACTCAGTCTATGCCGGTCCACAACGACTCAATTCAGGAGTCTGTTGTTCCGCAGCAGGCGGCGGCGGAGGAACCTCCAGTATCTCGAGTCCCCTCGATTGATCTGGTCTCGACATTAGCGAGTCCTAGTGATCTTATTCACCCGGAATCAATGCCTCTGAATGATGTTTGCATAAACCTAGCTAATGAAAGACCACCATTAGCTTTCCACCTTGACATTGTCATTAGTGGTTATAGGATTCGTGCCTTAGTCGATTCGGGAGCTACTCGGTCGTTCGCCGGGATAGCAGGTATTGCACTTTTCGGGGAGGCAGAGATTCCCCTTTTTGAAATCCCCGCGAAACGGATTATCACTGCTGGGGGAAAGATCGAACTGGTTAAGCATACCGCTCGATGCGAAATCGACCTAGAAGGTAAGACGGTGGGGTTAGATACACTTGTCATGCCAACATTAGCCGAGGATTTCATCCTTGGTATGGACTTTCTAGTATCTGCCCAAGTCGTTATCGACTTTTTCGATCAAACGTGGCATTATCGAAACAAGCCGACCCTTAGCCATGAGTTCATACCACTACATCGAGCTTCTCGCCTCGTAGTGTGCTGTGGTCTTCGTACTATCGAGAAACCCCAAGAGCAGCAGCTCCAGGAACTTCTCGATAGGATCCTTCCGAAACCAGGCGGTAAACTTGGTA
Organism: Asobara japonica; assembly: GCA_026005395.1. NCBI lineage: Eukaryota > Metazoa > Arthropoda > Insecta > Hymenoptera > Braconidae > Asobara > Asobara japonica. Next base: position 884,310 of record BQMI01000246.1, on the reverse strand, counting down.
CCACTCCACTGACGTCCCATAGTATCGACGTTAATGGCCATCCACCCATCCGTCAGCGACCTTACGACACTACACCCGCTATTCGGGAGATTATGTGGACAGAGGTGAAAGAGATGTTGGAACATGAGATTATAACTCCGTCACAGAGTGATTGGTGTAATCCGATAGTGATGGTCAAAAAACCAAATGGTAAATATCGGTTCTGTATTGACTTCCGTAAAGTCAATGCGGTCACAAAGAAGGATGCATATCCTATCATCAATATGGCGGGCATTTTAGATGAATTGCGGCAGGCTAATTACATTACCACTCTGGATCTGAGCCAGGCGTATTTCCAGATTCCGCTTAATCCCGACTCACAGGAAATTACAGCCTTTGTGGTTCCTGGTCGCGGTTCTTATCATTTTCTACGTATGCCTTATGGGTTGACAAATGCTCCGGCTACGTTCCAGCGTCTTCTAGATAAGCTGATTGGCCAAGACATGTACCCTAAGGTATTTGTCTACCTCGATGATATCATCATCGTTTCCGAGTCCTTCACGGAACACTTAGTGCTTCTCGAGAAGGTCCTGACTAAGATCAGGAGTGCTAACCTCACGATTACCCGTGACAAAAGCGTATTTTGCTGCGCCGAGGTAAAATACCTAGGATTTATCGTGAATAGTTCCGGCTTACAAGTCGATCGGGATAAGATCGTCCCTGTTCTCGAATATCCGGAACCTAGAAATGTGAAGCAGTTGAGACGATTCCTCGGTATGGCATCCTGGTACCGAAGGTTCATTCCCCACTTTGCAACGATCGCGGAGCCTTTGACCAGGTTAACCAAGAAGACGCAGTTGTGGGAATGGTGCGAGGCTCAAGACGGCGCATTCAACCGTTTGAAAGAGCACTTGACGAGTTCGCCTACTCTGGCGTGCCCCGATTTTGGGCTTCCATTCTCCCTCCAAACTGATGCCAGTACCATTGGTTTAGGAGCGGTCCTCATCCAAGTAATTGAGGAAGAGGAACGCGTTATCGCCTACGCTAGTAGAGCGCTTACATCCGCTGAGAAGAAGTACTCGGTTACGGAACTCGAGTGTCTAGCGGTCATTTGGTCCATAGCCAAATTCCGATGTTACCTTGAAGGATATTCCTTCACTGTCATTACGGACCATAGCAGCCTTCGCTGGCTGCATAATCTCCGAAACCCAACGGGGCGTCTCGCTCGCTGGGCACTCGGCTTGCTTGAATATAATTTCAACATCATTCATCGGAAAGGTGCGTTACACCACGTTCCCGATGCCCTGTCCCGCGCTCCCGAAGGAGAAAGCGAGGATCATGAGACAATAGCTGCGGCCAAAATCTCCGCGGATAAATGGTATACTCGGAAATACCATAACGTCAAGCGACCACCTGACCTCTTTCCGGATTGGAAGATCTCAGCCGGCCGCTTGTACACGCATCGACCTTCCGATTTTGTCTCCTTGGAGATGGTCGATCTAGATGCGTGGAAACTTGTACTTCCGCGGGAACTACGCCCGCAGGCTATCTCCCAATGCCATGACCTACCACAGGCTGGACATATGGGGGTTGATAAAACTTATCGACGTCTCTATAGTTCGTACTATTGGCCGAACATGTTCAGAGACGTTGTCAATTTCGTCAGCCATTGCGATATTTGCCAACGTTGCAAGGTAGAAAATGCTCTACCTCGAGGGCAAATGGGCAGACGCACCATCCAGGGTCCATGGACGACCGTGGCAGCCGATATCGTCGGTCCTCTTACTCCCAGCCGGAAGGGTCATTCCTATGCACTAGTCATGCAGGATCTCTTCACCAAATGGGTTGAGATTGTCCCTCTCCGCCGCGCTACCGGTAAAACGATTACCGAGCAGCTGGAGAAGCTGATTATTTCCCGATGGGGCTCACCCAGGGTCCTCCTGACTGACAATGGGACGGAATTTGTCAACCGCGACGTTGCGGCTCTCCTAGCCAGTATCGGGGCTAGGCACGAAACAACCCCTCCCTATCACCCTCAAGCAAATCCTGTGGAAAGGGTGAATCGGGTCCTCAAAATGATGTTGAGGGCATTTATCGATAGCGACCATCGAGATTGGGACATTCATCTACATGAATTCCAATTCGCATATAATACCGCGGAACATTCGGCGATTCAAACCACGCCAGCCTTTATCAATTTCGGTCGACATCCACCCGCAGCGGTATCCCTCCGTCGCCAATTAGAAGGGGACGTTGAGGTCCAGCCCGGCAATCCTCAAAACTGGTTAGAGAGGATGAAAAGGTTGGAACATTTAGCTAAAATCCTCACTCACGCCATGACGGAATCCTCAAATCAACAAGCCCACCATTATAACCTCCGTCGTCGCGTTAATGAATTTAAGGAAGGGGACCTTGTATCGAAACGATCCCACCCGTTATCCAATGCAGCTAGGCGATTTTCCGCTGCGTTGGCCCCTCCTTTCGAAGGGCCCTATGCGATAGGTAAAAAGATTTCAGCGGTCCGCTATCAGCTGGTAGTTTTCCGGGGGAACGATCAGGGTGTACACTCGATACAAGACCTAAAACCGTATCAAGCCCCCTCCGCGTTATCATAGCTATATTACCGATCTACACTACTTTAATCCACCCAGTCCGCTAAACATTTATTATTTTCGCTTGTTGTTTTAACATGTTGCGGTCTACCGACATCGGTAGCCAGGAGCTACCGCGATTGGTCCACCTGACGTGGCTTGCAGCGGCAAGGAATTATTATTATTTTTTTTTTTTTGTTTCGTTTTGTTTGGATTATTATTTTTTTCTTTTTTCTTTCCATCGGTAGCCAGGAGCTACCGCGATTGGTCCACCGGACGTGGCTTGCAGCAACAAGAAATTATTATTTCGTGTTACGATCGGTTTCTTTTTTTTTTGTTTTACAAGCAACAGGACTGATATGGATAATTACTTAAGTTCTTCTCATTTTCATTTATCAGTCGAAAAAAAAAAAAAAATTTTTTTTGCCTTGATTTACCTTTTTGTTGTTATACTTTTGTTTTCATTAAGATTTATTCAATTACGACACATTCCTCGGAGAACCGAGGTGGTTTATCTTTTTGGTTGTTTTGTTTTGTTTTTATGCACAATGAGGTGCCAACCCACTTATTGATTATTTCTTGTGTTGAGATCAGTTTCTTTTTTCTTTAATCTTACAAGCCATAAGACTGATGTGAATAAGCATTGGAGTTCTTCTCATCTCGTCAAAGGTGGTTTTTTCTGAGATGAAATAAACTCAGTGTAATCAAATATGGAGTATTCTTTTTTCCCTTTCCCCGCCTAATCTAGAGCGTGGGTTCTTGGGCCTTTGTTTTTTTTTCTTTTTTCACCAACTGGACGACCCGTATAGCTCTCAACCGGATCAGTAAAGGTGGAGGGTGTAACAGTCATCGGGGAGGATGACTGTTGAGGGGATCAGCAGTCGGATTTTCCCCGACTTCCCCCTTCGATCAATCAATCGAAGGGAGGGGGAAATCCGAAGCCGACCTACTGACCTACAAGCAGTAGGTCAGTAGTTCGCGCTTGGACCCAACACCCAACAGGTGTCTAAGTCCCACCCAGTTTTTTTTTTTTTTTTTTTTTTTGTTCTTATGGGTGAGGTCCCGTGTTAGAGCCCGGTTCCGAATAGAACCGGTTGACTTTGGATTCTCCATGAGGGATATTGTGTATTAGGGTCCCGTTCCAAATGGAACCCGGCATATTTTTGGTTCCCATATCACGATATGGAGTGTTAAGTATCCGTTCCGAGTGGAACCCGGCATATTTTTGGTTCCCATATCACGATATGGAGTGTTAGGTATCCGTTCCGAGTGGAACCCGGCATATTTTCGGTTCCCATTTCACGATATGGAGTGTTAGGTATCCGTTCCGAGTAGAACCCGGCATATTTTCGGTTCCCATTTCACGATATGGAGTGTTAGGTATCCGTTCCGAGTGGAACCCGGCATATTTTCGGTTTCCATATTACGATTTGAAGGATTAGGTATCCGTTCCGAGTGGAACCCGGCATATTTTTGGTTCCCATATTACGATTTGGAGGATTAGGTATCCGTTCCGAGTGGAACCCGGCATATTTTTGGTTCCCATATTACGATATGGAGTATTAGGTATCCGTTTCGAGGGGAACCCGGCATATTTTTGGTTCCCACATTACAATATCGAGTGTTAGGTGTCCGTTCCAAATGGAGCCGGGTATGTTTTCAGTTCCTATATTGAAGTATAGCGTGATAGGCGTCCGTTCCGATTGGAACCGGTAGATTTTAATTCTCCTCTTGAGATACCATGTGTTAGGTGTCCGTTCCGAATGGAACTGGTCCATTTTTTTTTGGTTCTGATAGTAAGGTATTGAGTGTTGGGTGTCCGTTCCGAAAGGAATTGGTTAAGTTTTCGGTTCCGATTATGGGACATTCACGGTTCCTGAGTTCCTTATCATGAACCGTGTTGACTTTGGTCCCCTATCAAGGGAAGTTAGGGTCTTTCGTCCTTACCATAGGTATTTGATCGAAGCAGATCAGACCCATCAGTACCCGATTTTTGATTGTGTCTTGTAACATGAGTTTCCTCCATCTTACGGGGAACCATGTCGTATTCTTATCATTACGGGTATCGATAATTTGAGGAATTAGTTTAAGGCGAAAACCGTGATTGAAAAGTTTTGTATGTACCCCTGTGTATTATATTTTGATTGATTCAATAGTGGAACATGTAAGAACAATGTTTGGTGTCAGTTTTTTTTATTTCTTTTAGTTTTGTATTTTAGTTTAGAGAGCCACCTAATTGACCCACTTCCCAGAAATCCACCCCTCTCTCCAGAACCAACCCCCTGGGCAAACCGGCACCCGCTACCCTTTTGCCCTTCAGTCTAACCCCATAAATGTTAAGTCAGGTTAGGTTTTAGGTTTAGTTTACGTTTCAGTTTCCGTTTAAGTTTCAGGTTAGGGTGCGTTTTTGGTTCAGTTTACGTTTCAGTTTCGGTTTAAGTTTCAGGTTACGTTTACGTTTTTCGGTTTGGTACTTCCGACGGAAATAAAGGGTACCTGGCGTCCAACAATTTTAATTAGGTTATGGGTAGGCGGAGGGTAAAGTAGGGCGAAGGTAATGTACGTTCGACCTCCCCTAAAAATGTCACGTTACAATCCTTATGGGATCCTTATGGGATCCTTATGGGATCCTTATGGGATTCTTATGGAATTCTCATGCGATCCTTATGGAATTCTCATGGAATTCTTATGGGATCCTTATGGGACTCTTATGGAATTCTCATGGGATCCTTATGGAATTCTCATGGAATTCTTATGGGATCCTTATGGGATTCTTATGGAATTCTCATGGGATCCTTATGGAATTCTCATGGAATTCTTATGGGATCCTTATGGGATTCTTATGGAATTCTCATGGGATTCTTATGGAATTCTCATGGGATCCTTATGGAATTCTCATGGAATTCTTATGGGATCCTTATGGGATTCTTATGGAATTCTCATGGGATCCTTATGGAATTCTCATGGAATTCTTATGGGATCCTTATGGGATTCTTATGGAATTCTCATGGGATCCTTATGGAATTCTCATGGAATTCTTATGGGATCCTTATGGGATTCTTATGGAATTCTCATGGGATCCTTATGGAATTCTCATGGAATTCTTATGGGATCCTTATGGGATTCTTATGGAATTCTCATGGGATCCTTATGGAATTCTCATGGAATTCTTATGGGATCCTTATGGGATTCTTATGGAATTCTCATGGGATTCTTATGGAATTCTCATGGGATCCTTATGGAATTCTCATGGAATTCTTATGGGATCCTTATGGGATTCTTATGGAATTCTCATGGGATCCTTATGGAATTCTCATGGAATTCTTATGGGATCCTTATGGGATTCTTATGGAATTCTCATGGGATCCTTATGGAATTCTCATGGAATTCTTATGGGATCCTTATGGGATTCTTATGGAATTCTCATGGGATCCTTATGGAATTCTCATGGAATTCTTATGGGATCCTTATGGGATTCTTATGGAATTCTCATGGGATCCTTATGGAATTCTCATGGAATTCTTATGGGATCCTTATGGGATTCTTATGGAATTCTCATGGGATCCTTATGGAATTCTCATGGAATTCTTATGGGATCCTTATGGGATTCTTATGGAATTCTCATGGGATCCTTATGGAATTCTCATGGAATTCTTATGGGATCCTTATGGGATTCTTATGGAATTCTCATGGGATTCTTATGGAATTCTCATGGGATCCTTATGGAATTCTCATGGAATTCTTATGGGATCCTTATGGGATTCTTATGGAATTCTCATGGGATCCTTATGGAATTCTCATGGAATTCTTATGGGATCCTTATGGGATTCTTATGGAATTCTCATGGGATCCTTATGGAATTCTCATGGAATTCTTATGGGATCCTTATGGGATTCTTATGGAATTCTCATGGGATCCTTATGGAATTCTCATGGAATTCTTATGGGATCCTTATGGGATTCTTATGGAATTCTCATGGGATTCTTATGGAATTCTCATGGGATCCTTATGGAATTCTCATGGGATCCTTATGGAATTCTCATGGAATTCTTATGGGATCCTTATGGGATTCTTATGGAATTCTCATGGGATCCTTATGGAATTCTCATGGAATTCTTATGGGATCCTTATGGGATTCTTATGGAATTCTCATGGGATCCTTATGGAATTCTCATGGAATTCTTATGGGATCCTTATGGGATTCTTATGGAATTCTCATGGGATCCTTATGGAATTCTCATGGAATTCTTATGGGATCCTTATGGGATTCTTATGGAATTCTCATGGGATCCTTATGGAATTCTCATGGAATTGTTATGGGATCCTTATGGGATCCTTATGGGATCCTTATGGGATCCTTATGGAATTCTCATGGGATCCTTATGGGATCCTTATGGAATTCTCATGGGATCCTTATGAAATTCTCATGGGATCCTTATGGAATTCTCATGGGAATCTCATGGGGTCCTTATGAAATTCTCATGGGATCCTTATGAAATTCTCATGGGATCCTTATGGAATTCTCATGGGAGTCTCATGGGGTCCTTGTGAAATTCTCATGGGATCCTTATGGAATTCTCATGGGAATCTCATGGGGTCCTTATGAAATTCTCATCGGATCCTTATGGAATTCTCATGGGGTCCTTATGAAATTCTCATGGGATCCTTATGGAATTCTCATGGGAATCTCATGGGGTCCTTATGAAATTCTCATGAAATCCTTGAGAGTATCATGGGAATCTCATGGGGTCCTTATGAAATTCTCATGAAATCCTTGAGAGTATCATGGGATCCTTGGAGGATTATTATGAGCATCTTATCCGATCCATATGGGATTCTTATGGGATTTTCATGGGTTTCTTCTGGGATCTTCTGATGGGAACCCTATGGGATCCTCATGGGATTTTTATGGGATCCTAATGGGAACCTTATGGGATCTCTATGGGAACCTTATGGGAACCTAATGGGATTCTTTATGGGACCCTCATGGAATTCTGATGGGATCCTCATAGGATTCTTATGGGATCCTCATGGGATTCTTATGGGTCCTTATGGGATTTTCATGGGATTCTTATGGGATCCTTATGGGATCCTTATGGGATCCTTATGGGATTCTCATGGGACACTTATGGGATTCTCATGGGATACTTATGGAATTCGCATGGGATCGTTATGGGATTCTCATGAGATCCTTATGGGATTCTTATGGGATTCTCACGGGATTCTTATGGTATCCTTATGGGGTTCTTATGGGATCCTTATGGGATCCTTATGGTATTCATATGGCATACTTATGGGTTCCTTATGGACTTCTCATGGGATTCTCATGGGATCCTTATGGGATTCTTATGGGATTCTTATGGGATTTTCATGGGGTCCTGATGGGATTCTTATGGGAATGCATCGGGGCTTTGGTGTAGTGGGTACAGTGTCTGCCTACGCGCGCACGCACGCACACACACACACACACACGCAGACACATGCGTCGGGGCTTTGGCGTAGAGGTAGAGTACCTACCTACGCACGTACGCACGCACGAACGCACACACGCACACACACACAGAAGCGTAGACGGGGCTTTGGTGTAGTGGGTAGAGTGTCTGCCTACTATTATAAAGGTCCCGCGTTCGATTCCCGCTCACTGCAAATATTTTTTCTGAAAAATATTTTCTCACGGACTCCGACCGATGGCAGGAACATTCCGTGTGTGCTATCGGCGGTATTCATGAAGTGAGACCGTGAGCCGAGACCGAACGCGACCCGTCGCGCGGGGCGGGGGGGAGGGCGGGTTCCATCGTAGAGGTCCGCCATCGTATCACAGGGGTTTCTGGAGGTTTACCCTGTGATTAGAAATACGATGAGCTGAAATGGCGAAGTCGGCCCCAGCCGCAATGGGTGGGTACTCTGATCCGTAGTATTGCCCATGAAGTAATGCTTACCAGCGGTTACGTGGGTGAATACGAATAGGGAAAGAGTAGAAAAAAAAACACACAGAAGCGTCGGCGTCGACGTCGGGGCTTTGGCGTAGTGGTAGAGTATCTGCCTACTACTCCGAAGGTCCTAGGTTCGCGCCCGGCCGCCGGAGAATATTTTTTCAAAATATTTTCTCATGGATTCCGACCCATGCAGGAACTTCCGTGTGTGCTATCGACGGTACCCATAAAATGAGGCCGCCCGGCCGAGCGGGAACCTAACCCGACGCAGGGGAGGGGGGTGGGTTCCATCATAGGCGCCGGCCATCGTAGCACAGGGGTTTCTGGAGGTTTACCCTGTGTTTAGAAACACGATGGCCTAAAAATGGCGAAAGTCGGCCCCAGCCGCATGGGTGGGTGTCCGGTATGCCCCCTGAAGGAGTGCTTACACGGCCGCTACCGGGGGCGTACAAATGAGAGGGACGGAGGAAAAAAAACACACAGAAGCGTCGGAGCTTGGGCGTAGTGGTAGAGTATCTGCCTATGCACGCACATAGACATATTCGATTGTTGGGGAAATAAGACAGACACAATCCTCTCCAGGAGCTCAGGGCAGGTCGGTGATGGCATCGGTTGACTCGTAAGTCGCGCCATTGCCACCTTGTACGGTCTGCCCCAAGCATCCTTATCCACTTCCTCCAAAAGCTCGTTACAACAGTCTCGTTTGCGAAGCTTTATAGCCTTGGTGAGTTTACGCTTAGCGGCTTTATACTTCACTTCCATGCTTTCAGGATTGGACTTCATCCTTGCGCGTTACCAGGATCTTCGCGCTGCGAAACATTCCCTCCGGAGGATCGCGATTTCATCGCTCCACCAATACACCGGTGGCCGTCGGTTTCCACTAAATTTCCTGGGCATAGTGGCATCGTAGGCGTCGGTGACTCTCCGCATGACTCCGTCTACTTTAATCGGCAGGGAGTACCACCGTGGCGGATTGTGTCCCTCTGTAAGCCTTGCGAAGAGACTTGATGGCACCCAGTGAAATATCACTGCCCATGCCGTCAGCTTTTCTCAGGGCATCGAGTATGTCTTCTTTCGTAGCGACGTCATCGAGGTCTTTGATTTCGAGTTCCTGTTGAGGTCCCTTATTAAACACCTTAGCTTCGTTTTGGAGGGCTCCAGCTAATGCCTTCTCTAACTCAACACCTTCGTCCTTCTTTCCTCTCGCAAGGATTAAGAGAACGTTTCCGGAAGCTGTTTTACGGATTTTTTCCACGCATGAGCTAGCCGCATAAACACCTTGGTCCTTCTTTATTCGTCCCGATATTTGCGAGTACGTATCTTTCCCCGTCGAGCGAATAATTAGCGCATCAGGTCGGATTGCTGCTTTCTTTTTCGACCGTGGTTGATTCTGCGTAGCTCCTGGAAGATTTTGGGACGGATTCTGTTTTTTCCTCCGTCTCTTGGCTTTCTCCCAAGCATTTCCATCGTCTTCTGTAGCAGAATTCGAGGTTTGCTCTTTGGCCCTGTTTCCATCTGACCGGGTCCCATTTCTCATCAGCTCCTCCATATGAATAGGCGGTGTTGCTGATGCCTCATCTTCGGTACTCTTGTACTTTTTGCCCGCGATGTCATCGGGCGGAGTTCTTTCCGTTCTTTTCTCTCGTCTGGTCGGCGTTTCATAGGATGTTCCCAGTTTTTCCATGGCATTATGGCCGCTTCCTCGGTTCACCTGCAACAATCTAGGACCCGGGGGGGTGAGCCATGCCGCTGCTGGCAACCGCGAGTCCGATCTTCCGGTTTCCATCATGGTTCTTATCCGCTTGGTCGATATTTGGATCTTTCTAGCTAGACTCCGGATCTCTTCGTTGATGGTTCGCCGATTTTTATCCGTGAGGAGGTTCACCAGCGTTGCCAGATCGTTTTCCTGCTGATCCCATGCTGATTTTCCACTACTTCGGAATCCACTTGTAACATTTGGGGCCAAGTGGGCCACCCGGGGACAATCCAGTGATGGTTGGCTCTTCCCACAATCCGAGGAGCCAGCGCCGGCCATCAGGGCTCTCACCTGGTAGGAACCGACGGCGGAACTTCCCTTTTGGGGATTGTCCGCGTGGGATACTATTGTTTTATCATCGCTGTTCATGTTTGCCTCATGGGCTGTTATAGGGAGCCCACCCTTGGCACCCTTGGTTTCGGGAGTTAGGTTTCTCCCTGTGTGTGTGTGTGTGTGTTTGTGTGCATAGGTAGATACTCTACCACTACATCAAACCCCATACGTCAAACGCATTCCCATAAGAATCCCATCAGGATCCCATGAGAATCCCATAAGGATCCCATAAGCATCCCATAAGAATCCCATAAGGATCCCATGAGAATCCCATGAAAAGTCCATAAGGAACCCATAAGTATGCCATATCAATACCATAAGGATCCCATGAGAATTCCATAAGAATCCCATGAGGATCCCATGACAATCCCATGAGAATTCCATAAGGATCCCCTGAGAATCCCATGAAAATTCCTTAAGGATCCCATGAGAATCCCATGAGAATCCCATGAGAATTCCATAAGGACCCATAAGAATCCCATGAGGATCCCATAAGAATCCTATGAGGATCCCATCAGAATTCCATGAGGGTCCCATAAGAATCCCATTAGGTTCCCATTAGATTTCCATAAAAAGCCCATAAGGTTCCCATGAGGATCCCATAAGGATCCCATAAAAATCTCATGAGGATCCCATAGGGTTCCCATAAGGACCCCAGAAGAATCCCATAAAAATCTCATAAGAATCCCATATGGATCTCATAAGATGCTCATAAGAATCCTATAAGGATCCCATGATACTCTCATAAGGATTTCATGAGAATTTCATAAGGATCCCATGAGACTTCTATAAGGATTCCATGAGAATTTCATAACGATCCCATGAGAATCCCATAAGGATGCCATGAGACTCCCATAAGGATTCCATGAGAATTTAATAAGGATCCCATGAGAATCCCATAAGGATCCCCTGAGAATCCCATGAAAATTCCTTAAGGATCCCATGAGAATCCCATGAGAATCCCATGAGAATCCCATGAGAATCCCATGAGAATCCCATGAGAATCCCATGAGAATCCCATGAGAATTCCATGAGAATTCCATAAGGACCCATAAGAATCCTATGAGGATCCTATCAGAATTCCATGAAGGTCCCATAAGCATCCCATTAGGTTCCCATAAGGTTCCCATAACGATCCCATCAGGTTCCCATGAGGATCCCATAAGGATCCCATAAAAATCTCATGAGGATCCCATAGGGTTCCCATAAGGATCCCAGAAGAATCCCATAAAAATCCCATAAAAATCCCATAAAAATCCCATAAAAATCCCATAAGAATCCCATGTGGATCTCATAAGATGCTCATAAGAATCCTATAAGGTTCCCATGATACTCTTACAAGGATTTCATGGGAATTTCATAAGGATCCCATGAGAATTTCATAAGGATCCCATGAGACTTCTATAAGGATTCCATGAGAATTTTATAAGGATCCCATGAGAATCCCATAAGGATCCCATGAGACTCCCATAACAATTCCAGGAGAATTTCATAAGGATCCCATGAGAATCCCATAAGGACCCCATGAGAATCCCATAGGGATCCCCTGAGAATCCCATGAAAATTCCTTAAGGATCCCATGAGAATCCCATGAGAATCCCATGAGAATTCCATAAGGACCCATAAGAATCCCATGAGGATCCCATAAGAATCCTATGAGGATCCCATCAGAATTCCATGAGGGTCCCCTAAGAATCCCATTAGGTTCCCATAAGGTTCCCATAAAGATCCCATCAGGTTCCCATGAGGATCCCATAAAAATCTCATGAGGATCCCATAGGGTTCCCATCAGGATCCCAGAAAAATCCCATAAAAATCCCATAAAAATCCCATATGGATCTCATAAGATGCTCATAAGAATCCTGTAAGAATCCCATGATACTCTCATAAGGATTTCATGAGAATTCAATAAGGATCCCATGTGACTCCCATAAGGATTCCATGACAATTTCATAAGGATCCCATGAGAATCCCATAAGGATCCCATGAGACTACCATAAGGATTCCATGATAATTTCATAAGGATCCCATGAGAATCCCATAAGGATCAGATGAGAATCCCATAAAGATCTCATGGGGAATCCCATGAGAATCCCATGAGGATCCCATAAGAATCCCATGAGGATACCATGAGAATCCCATGAGGATCCCATAAGGACCCCATAAGGATCCCATAAGGACCCCATAAGAATCCCATGAGGATCCCATAAGAATCCCATGAGGATCCCATAAGAATCCCATGAGGATCCCATAAGAATCCCATGAGGATCCCATAAGAATCCCATGAGGATCCCATAAGAATCCCATAAGGATCCCATGAGAATCCCATAAAGACCCCATGACAATTCCATAAGTAACCCCTGAGAATCCCATAAAGATCCCATGCGAATCCCATGCGAATTCCATAAGGATCCCATAAGGATCTCATAAGGATCCCATAAGGATCTCATAAGGATCCCATAAGGATCCCATAAGGATCCCATAAGGATCCCATAAGGATCCCATAAGGATCCCATAAGGATCCCATAAGGACCCCATAAGGATTCCATAAGGACCCCATAAGAATCCCATGAGGATCCCATAAGAATCCCATGAGGATCCCATAAGAATCCCATGAGGATCCCATAAGAATCCCATGAGGATCCCATAAGAATCCCATGAGGATCCCATAAGAATCCCATGAGGATCCCATAAGAATCCCATGAGGATCCCATACGAATCCCATGAGGATCCCATACGAATCCCATGAGGATTCCATAAGAATCCCATGAGGATCCCATAAGAATCCCATGAGGATCCCATGAGGATCCCATAAGAATCCCATGAGGATCCCATAAGAATCCCATGAGGATCCCATAAGAATCCCATGAGGATCCCATAAGAATCCCATGAGGATCCCATAAGAATCCCATGAGGATCCCATAAGAATCCCATGAGGATCCCATAAGAATCCCATGAGGATCCCATGAGAATCCCATGAGGATCCCATAAGATTCCCATGAGGATCCCATGAGAATCCCATGCGGATCCCATGAGAATCCCATGAGGATCCCATGAGAATCCCATGAGGATCCCATGAGAATCCCATGAGGATCCCATGAGAATTCCATGAGGATCCCATAAGAATCCCATGAGGATCCCATAAGGATCCCATAAGAATCCCATAAAGATCCCATGAGAATTCCATAATGACCCCATGAGATTCCCATGAGAATTCCACAAGGATCCCATGAGAATCCCATAAAGATCCCATGAGAATTCCATAAGTATCCCATGAGAATCCCATAAAGATCCCATGCGAATTCCATAAGGATTCCATAAGAATCCCATAAGTATCCCATGAGAATCCCATAAAGATCCCATGCGAATTCCATAAGGGTCCCATAAGGATCCCATAAAAATCTCATAAGAATCCCATGAAAATCCCATGAGAAGCCCATAAGGATCCCATAAGGATGCCATATGAATACCATACGGATCCCATGAGAATTCCATAAGAACCGATAAGAATCCCATAAAGATCCCATGAGAATCCCATAAGGATCCAATGAGACTTCCATAAGGATTCCATGAGAATTTCATAAGGATCTCATGGGGAATCCCATGAGAATCCCATAAAGATCCCATGAGAATCCCATAAAGATCCCACGAGAATTCCATAAGGACCCCCTGAGATTCCCATGAGAGTTCATAAGGATCCCATGAGAATTCCATGGGAAGTCCATAAGGATCCCATAAGGATGCCATATGAATACCATAGGGTCCTCATGAGAATTCCATAAGGACCCATAAGAATCTCATAAGGATCCCATAAGAATCCCATGAGGATCCCATAAGAATCCCATGAGGATCCCATAAGAATCCCATGAGGATCCCATAAGAATCCCATGAGGATCCCATAAGAATCCCATGAGGATCCCATAAGAATCCCATGAGGATCCCATAAGAATCCCATGAGGATCCCATAAGAATCCCATGAGGATCCCATAAGAATCCCATGAGGATCCCGTAAGAATCCCATGAGGATCCCATAAGAATCCCATGAGGATCCCATAAGAATCCCATGAGGATCCCATAAGAATCCCATGAGGATCCCATAAGAATCCCATGAGGATCCCATAAGAATGCCATGAGAATCCCATAAGAATGCCATGAGGATCCCGTACGAATCCCATACAGATCCCATCAGAATTCCATAAGGATCCCATGAGATTCCCATGAGAATTCCATAAGGATCCCATGAGAATCCCATGAGAAGTCCATAAGGATCCCATAAGGATGTCATATGAATACCATAGGGATCCCATGAGAATTCCATAAGGACCCATAAGAATCCCATAGGGATCCCAGAAGAATCCCATAGGGATCCCAGAAGAATCCCATAGGGATCCCATAAGAATCCCATAGGGATCCCATAAGAATCCCATAGGGATCCCATAAGAATCCCATAGGGATCCCATAAGAATCCCATAGGGATCCCATAAGAATCCCATAGGGATCCCATAAGAATCCCATAGGGATCCCATAAGAATCCCATAGGGATCCCATAAGAATCCCATAGGGATCCCATAAGAATCCCATAGGGATCCCATAAGAATCCCATAGGGATCCCATAAGAATCCCATAGGGATCCCATAAGAATCCCATAGGGATCCCATAAGAATCCCATAGGGATCCCATAAGAATCCCATAGGGATCCCATAAGAATCCCATAGGGATCCCATAAGAATCCCATAGGGATCCCATAAGAATCCCATAAGGATCCCATGAGAATTCCATAAGGATCCCATGAGAATCCCATAAGGAGTTCTATGAATCATTTTTTCAGTTATCCGCCTACCCTCTCCCCCTCCCTCGACATGCATAATCATAAGTATCAATATTATGATAATAATTTTTTTAATAAATATTATGATGCCACTACCATCATAAAGATCACGATAAAAATTCAATTAATGAGTCAAAATGAAAATCCTCTAAACCGGACTAATTTACTCACCCCAAAGTTGCGTCCAGTACAATAATGCTTATCTATAATGTGCAACCCTCACTGTTACCGACCAGGCAAATTATGAGATAAAGGTTTCGGATTGGTCGCAAGACACGAGGGCGCAACAATCGCTCTACCTACATTGTTGAAAAAACATATGACTTCTTTAATTGAAAAATAATTAACTACGGGTCCCGAAATATCATCGATTTGTCAATACTATTTAGTTAAATAATATTACAGAGGTTATTTTACCAATTTCCATGCTCTAAACGATAAAAAAATTAACCACCGATGAACCACGAACAGCCACCATTAGCCACCGAATTCGGTGGTTCTTTAATCGCCAGGGCATTACCGAAAAATTACGCGAAGGTTGCGTAAAAATTCCGGTACGTTCCGTAATTTTTACTGAATTGTATTTCACTCGCGGAGCGCGAAACTTCCTACGTAATTTTTAAAGAACTTTTCTCTACGTGTAGGCATTATATTTTACGAGATATCGATAAAAAATCGTAATAATCGATCAATAGTCGAATTTGCGTAACTGATATACAACTTGAATTCCTACGTGTATCGTCACACATACACACTATCGGGAAGTTATAGATGCGACCCGTCGAGGGTGACACTCACGTCCCATTTATTGATTATTGATTCTTCCAAAATTTTCACAATAGCCGAAAGGTTCCCTGGCGCACCGGTCGATTGCCATTCGAGCCTCCGTCGATTGTGGAATCGACTTGTGCAGTCTGTCGATTACGTTTCGAGTACGGATTGATCCAGATTGTTGGAATGATCAAGCCACGATTGGCTTTGAAACTTTCAAATCAGAATCGACTTGTACTGGAAAACTAGTCGATATACTGCACAAGTTGATTCTGTAATCGATCCGTCCGCCAGGGTGGAACAGTCTTTAGAATTCAAAAAAAGTTGAAAAAGACATTGAAAATTCAATAATCCTCCATTTTTTCGCAACTTAAGAATGCCAACATTATGTTTTTGTTTGCCTTAAATGAAAAACAGAAATTAACATTTCACATTTTATTCATCAATTAGAAATTTATTTTCGAAAAACAGCAATGGAAAGCACCAATTGAATTGAATTTAACAATTTCAGATACTAATAAAATTTTTAATGAAGTGGTGAAACGAAGTAAGGGTCTACCTCGCTATGATGGATTCTTGACATTTATCGATATTCATAATCTTTTTTTCTTCTAGGACATTGTTGTCCCCAGAAAAAGTTTTTTGTGACATTTTCCCTATTCCTCCTAGTTCTTGACATATTCTCCAAGAAAGTAATGTGAAAGTATGCCAACTCATCTCGTTTCATCACTTCATTATGGAAATAATTGGTACAACTTTAAGCTCGGTCTTCTTCCAATACTATATATGTTTACAGCCAATGGGAATCATAATTATCTCAGGAATTTTTAAGACTTCAACAGTCGTAATGAATCTAGCAACTTCATGGTTTGAATTTTTTTTTTTAATTTTATAAATTGAAAAATGTCTAAATTTCCGAAAAAATAACAATTTCCAACAAGAAAATTTCGAAGTTTTGAGCAATTCCGAAAGTTCAAAAATAAAATAACTGTTCTAATTTTACGGCTCCCCGTCTCTTTCCACTTTATCCATTTCCATAGGTCCACTGCCCCACAATTTTCTATTTTTGGTATACGGGATAAGCCCCATAAGTATCCCAGCGACGATGATCCAACTTCCAGCCAATAGGAAGGATAATTCCCACGATTGCGTAATATCGAACATTAACCCGGCTATGGGTGGACCGATGAGATTCCCAATTCCTTGGCATAACAAGCTCAGTCCATAAGCAGTTGTAAATCTTTCCAGGGGAATTAATTCTACGAGAATTACGGGTGTAAAGCTGAAATTGCTGGCGAAAAAAAGTCCAAAAAATGCAGTTGTGGTCATCAGTAGCGTGTAGTGGTGGGTAAATATCGACATCAAAATTGTTGCAATCCCACAGGCGACCAAGCAACATGTGTAGGTTTTCGTGACATTCATCCAGGGCTGGTCCCCAGCCCACCCGAGACCAATCTGTCAATTAAAATTAGTTCATTTTTTAGTCGCTACTGAGCTTGATACAATTCGTAAAAAAAATCCATTTTTTGAACTTATCATAATTTTAGGATCAAAATATTCAGAATTCCAGAAATTGTTACTTTTGTTAAAATGTGAAGGTAAATTTTACCGTCCTCCAGACCTTTAAAATGCACCAATGAACGCATTCTTGTCCATGAATGTTATTCGACTTGTTTCATGATATGAGAACACAGAAAAATCATTGCTCAGGACCACCAATTTCTTTAAAGTATCGTCGAACATTGATGTTTTTTAGTACCACATTTGTTTACATTTGTGCAGTGTCATAGAGTTTTGGAATTATTTGTAAGTGCAAAATCTTTCAAAATTTTCTACATCCAAGGTCAATATTCCAAACTTCTGAAATTTTTTTCGCTCCTCAGTTTTTGTTTTACTTCCTTACTTCGGAACTTAAATTTCTTCCACATAGAGACCAAAAAAAAAAACAAAAAGATCACAAAAACTCGTTCCTCCGAACAATTTTTTGACAAATCATTTCGTCTCCTAAGTCTAATCACTCAAAATATCCCTCACCATTCCTATAGTGTTAGTAATGCCAATAATGCTAAGTAATCGAGCACCATCAGCATCAGAGTATCCATTTCTCTTCAAATGCTCAGTCAGATAGAAATAAGGCACGATAAACCACGTGAACAGAAGTATCGTTGACAATGAAAGTAATAAAAAATGCAGCTCCAGGAACATTGAAAAGTCCATCATACCTTTCAGCAAATCTATCAACTCGCTGTACCACTTCTGAAAAACATCCATCAATCTCAAAATCATCATTCATTTACCAAGTTAGCTCCAATGCGGTAGTAAAATGATAGACCGTCTCAAATCGAGAAAAATCTGCAAATTTATATGTTCAGTTCACCTGAGCCCAACTGTTTATACCAATAATACACAATGGCATGGTACAGAATGAGGCGGGGAGTGTATCGTGGTGTCCCACGTCCCAATATGAGTTCGTGCCCTATTATGTCGCAGTCTTCTCTACATGTCATATCAAAATAATGGTCTCAGAGATTTAAAGATAAGAATATCGTAAATACTATCATCAAATTAAAAAAATATGAAGGGGGAATAATCACATAAAGCTTAGGCCGAAGGAATTTGACTTCGAATTAAGTTTGAGAAAAGAACAACCGAACAATTCTCAATAACACAAGAAACAGGCAAAAAGATTGTTTAAAGCGTAGTGGTTACTGTTGAATTAACCACCAAAAGCCGCGATTAACATAGGTATAAGCCGAATGGCCGAACCATCCTAGTAATAGTGCGTCTCAAGAGGAACACGGTTGCACACATACATTACTACAGATACGCGCGAAAAACTTCATAAAAACTTTTTCGTACATCTCCCTTTGCTCTACAAAACAGGGAATCACGTAATCATTATTCTACTCCGATATATTTCCTAAAACCCTAGCTAGTTAGCAACTCGAATTGGACGGTCTACCAATTCACATTTTAGGCATTAAAATCACCATTACTTCTTCGTTTTCCTTCGCTAATGTTGTCATGCTGTTTCTATAAATATTAGGGCAACTGCTTGCTCTTAATCTGTACTTATGAAGATTCATCACAGCCCCACGATACATCAGAGAATTTCGGTGAACTTTGATATCTTTGAAGTAATGAGTATTGGTGTTAAATTGTCGTCGAAGCCAGGGAAGAGAATCTGTTCTTACAGCTCCACCAGCCAAATCAGGAAGATGATGTTTCGAATTATTTTTTACCTTCTCTGCTTCAGCTACCTGGTAAGTTCAGAATTCTTTAATTAAGAATATATCACTTAAAGTACTTCCTTAGCGTTGTCTTCATGGAGAACTACAGAAAAAAAAATCCCAATCATTTAAAGTGATCAAAAGTTAAATACATGTTTTTAAGCATGACGAACAAATATTTTCAAAATTTCAGGAAACCTTTCGCTTACACATAATCAAACATAATAGAAGCTACTATAATCAACTTAATAGAAGCAACCAAAACAAGGTTATAGCGTTGTAAATACCTAAAAATGACAGGGAGAACCGCCCCAGAATTGAAAAAAAATCGTTCCAGCACAAGTTTAAGAATATATCATCAAAATTTGGCGACTTCAAATCACCGTGCAGTTTTCAAGTTTTTTATGATGAAGCGAAGGCTGCAGAAGATCTTTAATCTCCGACAGCTATTTACAGAAAGCGACTACGCAATGAAATCAAAGTGAAACAAAATTAGGCGGTGAACTATTTAATGTATAATTATGAAACATTTTCTTTACAGCTTCCACTACTTCTTTCGCCAACAATGCATTAGCCAGTTCCAAATCTTTCTTCGATGTTCGTCGTTGAACAACAATTTTCGATGAACCATCAGCCCAAGCTAAATTAACATCTTTAGACTCTGCATTCATTAGTGGTAGTGGTGGTGAAGATTTATCCGTTGCTTGTTTAATCCTGGAATAATGAAAAAACGAGCAAAGCAAATTAGATACTTGCTGGTTCTAAACGATATTTCTGCCAGCTCAGATTTCATATGATTTTCAACTGATAAGTTGTTCAATATTAAGACCAATTTTTACGGATCTATTAAATTTACGCAAACCCTCAGTACAATATTTATAAAAACCGTTTTTGCCCGTAGATGGTGTATCACCTCCCCCATGGAAAAAAATATATGTGGGCAGTACATGGTGTCATACATAATTGATATATGCACAATATATGTGGAAGTATATGACATTTATAATAACATATACGACATACTTTTTTACATATACCAAAGTGGTTGTATATGCATCATATATGACATATATGACCATATATGACATTGTATATGGTATATATGACTATATATGATTTCATATATGATACTTATACATTAGAATATAGAGGTACATATATGATATTCTATGTATAATTTATATTTTATTCTAAATGATGAATATATGATATGTATGGTTATATATGTGAAGTATATTGTTACATATATGCAGAATACATATAGGTATATACTTGCACATCACTAAATCGAAGGTAAAAAGTGATGATGGAATGAGAATATTGATCCACGATTGATCAAGGCCGGAAAACCACGATGGGAACAAGGTGGATGCAATATAGAAAAGTGACCAAGTTCCGAGACTCGGGGTTTGAGCCTTGATCAAGTTTTGATCAGAAATTGACATAATATATATGCCATAATTTTTCCAAAAGGCCGCGAAGCGACATTGTTAAAGGAAAAAATCAAACACTTTATCAATTACCAGAAGAAATTTCAGATACAGAAAGGATACACCACCTATCGGAGCGAGGGTCTGGGTAGTTCGCTCCGTGCCAGTCACGTGGGACGTTCTTTTTTTTAACTTTTTGGACGAAATTTCCATATTTCCCAATTGAAAATTGCCAATTTAAAATTGACAATTGATAAATTGACAATTGATAAATTGACAATTGATAAATTGACAATTGATACATTGACAATTGAAAATTGCTAATAAAGAATTGCTAATCAAAAATGGTCAATTAAAAATTGCCAATTAAAAATTACCAATTGGGAATTTACAATTGAAAATTGCCAATTGAAAATTGCCAATTGAAAATTGCCAATTGAAAATTGCCAATTGAAAATCGACAATTGAAAATTGCCAATTGAAAATTGCCAATTGAAAATTGCCAATTGAAAATTGCCAATTGAAAATTGCCAATTGAAAATTGACAATTGAAAATTGAAAATTGACAATTGAAAATTGACAATTGAAAATTGACAATTGAAAATTGACAATTGAAAATTGACAATTGAAAATTGACAATTGAAAATTGACAATTGAAAATTGACAATTGAAAATTGACAATTGAAAATTGACAATTGAAAATTGACAATTGAAAATTGACAATTGAAAATTGACAATTGAAAATTGACAATTGAAAATTGACAATTGAAAATTGACAATTGAAAATTGACAATTGAAAATTGACAATTGAAAATTGACAATTGAAAATTGACAATTGAAAATTGACAATTGAAAATTGACAATTGAAAATTGACAATTGAAAATTGACAATTGAAAATTGACAATTGAAAATTGACAATTGAAAATTGACAATTGAAAATTGACAATTGAAAATTGACAATTGAAAATTGACAATTGAAAATTGACAATTGAAAATTGACAATTGAAAATTGACAATTGAAAATTGACAATTGAAAATTGACAATTGAAAATTGACAATTGAAAATTGACAATTGAAAATTGACAATTGAAAATTGACAATTGAAAATTGACAATTGAAAATTGACAATTGAAAATTGACAATTGAAAATTGACAATTGAAAATTGACAATTGAAAATTGACAATTGAAAATTGACAATTGAAAATTGACAATTGAAAATTGACAATTGAAAATTGACAATTGAAAATTGACAATTGAAAATTGACAATTGAAAATTGACAATTGAAAATTGACAATTGAAAATTGACAATTGAAAATTGACAATTGAAAATTGACAATTGAAAATTGACAATTGAAAATTGACAATTGAAAATTGACAATTGAAAATTGACAATTGAAAATTGACAATTGAAAATTGACAATTGAAAATTGACAATTGAAAATTGACAATTGAAAATTGACAATTGAAAATTGACAATTGAAAATTGACAATTGAAAATTGACAATTGAAAATTGACAATTGAAAATTGACAATTGAAAATTGACAATTGACAATTGAAAATTGACAATTGACAATTGACAATTGAAAATTGACAATTGACAATTGAAAATTGACAATTGACAATTGAAAATTGACAATTGAAAATTGACAATTGAAAATTGACAATTGAAAATAGCGACTTGAAAGTTATGGATCAAAATTTGACACTAGACAATTGACAAGTACAAATTTGACGAACTGGTCAATGGTCAATTTTCAATCCGCAAATCTCAGTCAAATTTTCAGTCGGCAATTTTGAATTGGGAATTTTTAATTGGCAATTTTCAATTGACAACTTTCAGTGAGCGATTTTCAATTGGCTTTCAATTGGGAAATGTTAATTGGGAATTTTTAATTGGGAATTTTCAATTGACAATTTGCAATTGCAAAATTTTAATGAGAGATTTTTAATTGGCAATTTTTAATTCCCAATTTTTTATTGGCAATTTTCAATTGGCAATTTTTAATTGGCAATTTTCAATTGGAAATTTTTAATTGGCAATTTTTGATTGGCAATTTTTAATTGGCAATTTCTAAATGGCAATTTTCAGTTGGCAATTTTTACTTTGAAATTTTTAATTGGCAATTTTTAATGAAGAAAGGAATTAATAGGGTGCATGAGAACAGAATAAAAGGAGACACTGCAGGTAGGCAGGTAGATAGGAAGGTGTAGGAAGGGTTATTGCGGTAAGTGATAAAGCAGTGAGTCAGGCAAAGAGGGGAACGGCGAGGGGGGCGGGAAGGGAAGAGAGGTAAAGGAAAGGGAAGGTGGGTAAGGTAGGAGGGAGGTTGGTAAAGAAGAGAGGATGAGTAAAGGGAATTATTGGCAGAGTACGGTATCAAAAGTAGGGCAGGGGAACACTGAGGAGGAGGAGGAGGAGGGTAGTAGGGAGAGGGAGACGGTGGCAGATGAGGGACGGCAGAAGGACACTGTGTATGAGTCGCCGGGTGGTGAATTTTCGGAAGCTACGGGAGTATCGGAAGGAGAGATGGGAGGGACGAGTGGAGGTAGTGTGAATAGTTTGCTGGGAAGGAAGAAAAGAGGAAGGTTGCCGGGTCCGCAAAAGCTTATAAGAAAAAGATTGGAGAGAGAGAGAAAGAAGTAACACAGTACAGGACCTGTGGAATAAAGATTGCGGGAGGGGGGAAAATACAGACGGAGAAAGTAGAAAGGAGGAGAAGAGGAAGAGGAAAATGGATGAAGAGATGAGGGACGAGGAGGAGATAAAGAAAAGGAAAGAGGATGTATCGAGTGAGGAGGGTAAAAAGATAGTGAGCTGCGTAGAACTAATGATAGAAAAGTTTCAAAGGGACATGAAAAAAACATTAGAAGAGACAATTGCAGTTGTAAAGAAGGAGGGAGAGTTCACCAGGGGCGATATAGCAAGGACAAGAGAAATTTGGGAGAAATGGGATGAGAAATGGGAAAAAGAAAAGAAGGAAATATTGGAAACAGTAAATGACATGAAAAGTGAAGTAGAAAAGAAGGAGTTAGAAAGAAAGGAGGAGAATAATAAGGCGGAGGGGAGACTTACGGCATTGGAACAAGGGAGGGGGAGTGGACTGGAGGAGAGAATATGGGAGTTGGAATGGAAAGAAGAGAGACAGAGAAGGAGGAAAAATATGGTGATGAGAAGAATCCAACTAGGAGAGGGAGATGGGAAGGAGGAAGTGCAAAGATGGATAAAGGATTACATAGGTACGGAAGCAGAGGTTAAGTGGGTGAGGACAGTTGGTAGAAAAGACAGGGAGGGGAGGGAGGCAGTGGTTATAGGCTTTGAAAATGAGGAACAAAAGGCAACGGTGATGATGAACAGAGGGAGATTGAAGGGTAGGAGAGAAAGGTTGGAGAATGATTTGACGTGGAGGGAAAGAAGAATACAGTGGGAGCTGGAAAGGGTGGCAACGATGGAAATGGAAAGGAACAAGATATCTAGAGTGGGCAGAGGGAGGATTTGGATAGATAGGAAGCTGTGGATATGGGACGAGAAAAATGGGAACCTGGTTGACGGAGGAGGAGTGAGGTGGGAAGAGGAAAATGGCGATAGGCGAGACGGCAGGGAGGAGGGAAACAGAGCATATAGGAGGGAAGAGATAGAGAAGGAGGTAGCGGGGAATCATTTATAAAGGAAGTGGGAGAAGGAGAGGAAGTATCAGATACGCAGAGGAAAACAGTACAAAGAGAGAGAGGAGGAATAGAACAGGAGGAAGTAAAATTAGTGTTTTGGAACGTGGCGGGAGTAAGAAAAAAGGATAAAAATTTTTGGGAAACCATAGGTAAATGGGACCCGGTGGTATTAATGGAGACATGGATGGATGAAAAGGGATGGGAGAATATAAAACACAAGATACCGAAGGATTTCAGGCGCAAGGTACAATTTGCATCGAAACGAAATAAGAAAGGACGATGCATGGGAGGGATGATGATGGGTGTGAAAAAAAGCAGGTGTAAGGCAAATTGGGGTGACGAGGGAGAAACGGAAGAGGATATGGAAGGATGGATAGTGGGAAGAATGAACATGGGAGACAAAGAATGGAGAATTGTGGGAGTGTATGTAAATGAGGACCTGGATATAAAGCTGGAGAGAATGAAGGAAGTGATGGGGACAGGAGGGGATGAACCAATGTTCATTGGAGGAGATTTCAATGTAAGAACTGGAACGAAAGGGGGATGGACAGAGGGGGCAGGAGGGAAAAATGAAGGTTATAGAGCATCAAAAGACAAAAAGGCGAATAGAGGAGGGAAGCGATTGATACAGGTGGTGGAAGAGACAGGATGGTCGATACTGAATGGGAACTGTGAAGGAGATGAAATGGGGGAATTCACCTTTGGGGGGAAAAGTAGGACGGTGATTGATTACGTAATAACGAACGACAGAGGAAGAAGGGAGGTGGAGAGGTTTAAGGTAGGGGATAAGTGTGATTCGGATCATTTCCCGGTAATGGTAACCGCATTGACAGAAGGAAAAATCGAGGAGAAGGAAAGGAAAAAGGAGGAACGCAAAGTGAAGCGAATAGCAGTTTGGGATGCGGAAGAAAGAAATGAATTGAAGAGGCAATTGGAGGGGCATAGGTGGGCGCAGGAGGAATCAGTGGGTGCATTGGTAGAAGAAATAAGGAAAAAAGTGGAGGAAGTAAGAATTGAGGAATTTTGAGAAAGAAGTGGAAAAAGCAACTGAGGAAGGAAAAGTGTGGGAGGTTATAAACAGAGAGAGGAAGACGTGGAAAGGAATAAATGAGGAAATTGATATGAAGGAATGGAAGGAATATTTTATGAAGCTGCTCGGAGGTGTGGAAAGCAGGGTGGTCGGAGGGGGAAGAGATTTGGAAATGACAAGTGAGGGACAGGGATTGACGCAGAAGGAGGTAAATGAAGCAATAGTGAGGATGAAAGGTGGAAAAGCGGCAGGGGAAGATGGAGTGGAAAATGAGATATGGAAAGAAGGGGGGGAGGGAATGAAGTTGGTAGCTTGGAAAGTTTGTGATAAAGTATGGAGAGGGGAAGGATGGCCAGAGAAATGGAAGGAAGGGTTGCTAGCACCAATAGTGAAGAAAGGGAATGGTAAGAAGGTAGAGGAGTACAGAGGGGTAACCCTGATGCAGACTTTATACAAGGTGTATGCATCAGTGGTGACAAGGAGACTGGAGAAGGAGGTAGAGGAGAAAGAGATTGTGCCGGAAAACCAAACGGGGTTTAGGAGGGGGATGGGGACGATAGACAATATATATGTACTGAACTATCTGGTCAACAAGCAGCTGGCGGAAAAAGGAGGAAAGCGGTACGCGTGTTTCGTCGATTTGAGAGCAGCTTTTGACTCAGTCAACAGGAAAGTACTGTGGGAAGTGATGGAGAAAAGAGGAGTGTCGAAGGGTATCACGGAAAGGGTAAAGGAAATTTACAAGGAAACAGCTAGCAAGGTTAGGATAGGGGAGAAGATATCGGAGAAATTTTGGTCAGCGAGGGGAGTGAGGCAGGGGTACCCACTAAGCCCGATACTATTTAACATTTTACTTTCGGATCTAGAGGAGAAGCTGCGGGAAAAATGGAAAGGAGGAATCGAGTTAGGACCGACGAAAATTTTTTCGTTGCCCTATGTAGACGACATGGTGTTGATGGCTAGGAATGGAGCAGCGATGGGGATGATGATGGATTTTATAGAAAAGTATATGCGGGAAAAAGATCTGGTTATAAATGTAGAGAAGACGAAGTTGATGGTTTTTAAAAATAGAGGGAGGGCATTGAAAAAGGAAAGAGTATGGAAGATAGCAGGGAGAACGGTGGAGGTAGTCAAAGAATTTTGCTACTTGGGGTACTGGTTTCAGGAAAATGGAAGTCAAGGAAGACAAGTAAGAGAACGTGTAGGGAAGGCAGCAAGGGTAATGGGTCAGGTGTGGGGTATCGGCAAAAGAAGATTCAGGAAGGACTGGAAGAGGAGAGTATGGCTCTTTGACACCCTTATTTGGTCGGTGATGAGCTATGAAGCAGAGATATGGGGGTGGGAGGAGTGGGAAAGAGTAGAGAAGATACAGGAAAGGTACTTGAAATGGGTATTGGGAGTAGGAAGGGGGACACCGGGGTATCTGATAAGAGAAGAGCTGAAAAGGAATAAATTATGGCTGAAAGCGGTGAAAAGAGCGTGGATGTTTGAGGTAAAATTGAGAAGGGGAAAAGGGAGTAAGATAGCAAGAGAGTGCCTGAGAGAAATTGAAGGGCGGGAGGGTAGAAAGGAGGTGTCGAGGTGGGAAGAGGGGAGGAGGGTGTTCAGAGAGAAGAGGGGTCTAGAGAGGAAGGGTGAAGAAAGAGAGGGAGGGGGGAGAGAGCTAGAAAAGTTTGAAGAAGTGGAAAAAATGGAATTGGAAAGGCAGAGTGGAGAAAGATGGAAGAGGATAATGGAGGCAAAGAACAGTTGGTATAAGGGGGTAGTGTCAGAAAGGATACCGAAGTATTTGGAGAATGAATGGGGGGAAGAGAGATGGAACAGAGTTGCGAGATTTAGATTAGGAGAAGGGATGAGAGGGGAAAGAAGCTGGGCGGAGGAAAGAATGGCAAAATGCAGGAAGTGTGGAAATAGACGGGAAACATGGAGGCATGTGACGGAGGAATGTTGGGGGGGGGGGAGGATAGCCGCAGGAGTGTGTGGGAGAGAGTGTGTGAGATTCTCGGAGAGGATGGCTCCGGGGAAAAATGGATGGTGGAATGGGAGAAGCAGGGGAGAAAGGTGGAACAAAGAAAGGAATGGGATGGAGGGTAAGTGGGAGGGAGATTTGCAGGGCGGGAAAAAGAGTTTTGAGAAATTTCCCCGACAAGACCGGAGACCGAAGTCCCACTCACACTTTGGTTACGACATAATTCAGTACGCTTTTGGTGAATTATGTTTTGTATATATAGGTATAGGCTCTTAGGATAAGGTACTTGATATAGTTTAGGTAAATAACATGTAAATGGATGGATGGGAAAGGATGGATGTAAGGATTGGGAATGGAAATGTAAAGAGGATGGAAGAAAGGCAAAAGAATGTAAACGAGAGGGTGGCGGAAAGGAGGTACATTGTAACCCCGAGGGGCGCAATAAACACATTAACTAACTAACAATTTTTAATTGCCCATTTTTAATTAGCAATTTTTAATTGGCAGTTGTTTATTGGCAATTTTCAGTTGGGAATTTTCAATTGGCACCTTTCAGTGAGCGATTTTCAATTGGCAATTTTTAATTGGGAAATGTTAATTGGAATTTTTAATTGGGAATTTTCAATTGACATTTTACAATTGGCAATTTTTTATTAGAGATTTTTAATTGGCAGTTTTTCATTGGCAATTTTTAATTGCCAATTTTTTATTGGCAATTTTCAATTGGGAACTTTCAATTGGCAATTTTCAATTGGCAATGTCAATTGGCAATTTTTGATTGGAAATTTCTAATTGCCAATTCTCAATTGGCAATTTTCAATCGGCAATTTTTACTTTGAAATTTTTAATTGACCATTTTTAATTAGCAATTGTTAATTGGCAGTTTTTTATTGGCAATTTTCAGTTGGGAATTATCAATTGGCAACTTTCAGTGAGCGATTTCAATTGTCAATTTTCAATTGGGAATTTTCATTTGGGAATTTTCAATTGACAATTTGCAATTGGCAATTTGCAATTGGCAATTTTTAATTAGAGATTTTTAATTTGTAATTTTTAATTGGCAAAGTTTCATTGGCAATTTTTAATTCCCAATTTTTTATTGGCAATTTTCAATTGGCAATTTTTAATTGGCAATTTTCAGTTGACAATTTTTACTTTGAAATTTTTAATTGGCAACTTTTAATTGACCATTTTTAATTAGCAATTTGTAATTGTCAGTTTTTTAATGGCAATTTTCAGTTGGGAATTTTTAATTTTTACTTTGCAATTTCTAATCCACAATTTTGAATTAGAGATTTTTGATTGGCAATTTTTAATTGGACATTTTTGATTAGAAATTTTTTATTAGCAATTTTCAATTGGCCATTTTCAGTTGGCAATTTTCAATTGGCAGTTGTAAGTTGGCAATTTTCAATTCGGACTTTTTATGATCATCATAATTCAGAAGGTATGACGGATTTAACTCCTGAGTGGCCGCACCAGGATATATGCGCTCATACATGCTCTCATATATTCTTAACATATAATTTGTCATGCATGATGACATATATTGTTATATATGCCTCATATATGCTTATGTATATTGATTGTATATTATGGGGTGTATTTAGTCATACATGAAAACATATACGGAAAAATATATCACACCTATATACCATCGTATACGAAGTATATATTTACTTTTATACATTTCCATATATCTAGAAAATATATTTTGCCATATATGCCATACATGAATAAATATATCATCATATACTTCTCGTACATGGGCTCATGTATGACATATGTATGAAAGGATTCATTGACTAGTACATGAAAATATATATGCAAAAATATATGATAAATGTATGCATCATATATAAGAGATATATTCCAGCATATATCTTATACAGAGGAATATATACAACTTTTTTTGTCGGACTTGTATATGCGAATTATATTGTGATATATGACATATACGTCTCATATATTTTAGACATACGGTGTGTATAATAACCGTTCTTTGAAAATAGCAATCGCAAAAATCATGCTTTCAATGCTATTCATGACTTGACAAATAAAGGGAAATCCTTAATATTATCTATATTATGAGGATTTCTACTGTTTCTATACAGAAGAGTTTGGGTACCTCTTCCGAGACTCTGACGGTCTTTCGAGTCAGGTCAAGTGCATAAAAAAAACAAATTCAGTGTTTCATTATACTTAAGAAGTGGTTATTTTAATTATTTATTCCATCTTATGTTTCTCTTAATGATCTTGAATAAAACAGCCATTAAATCACAATAGATATAGAATATCAATTATACAACCTCATAGACATTGTAACGCCAGTCTTGTTAGCATCTGTCGTCGGATCATCCAGCTTCTTGTCAGAAGAACTTCTACATAGCACTAAACTTGGATAATTCTCAAGAATGACATTGTAGAGCCTCGAGTTAGCCGAGAGTGATTCCAATACCTCCAAAGGTACCTGAAACCAACCTGATTGTCATTACTTGAGTTAGTGTATGGCTCTCCACAAAATTCCTTAATGACATCTAATGCAGATCATCCAACTTATCGATTGGATCCCACTCCCGGCATTATATCATTTAGATTGAAATTACTTCTATTCAGTTACTCGATCAAGAAAGCCAACCAAATTACCTTCTCACTCTGCTTAACAAAAGTAGGAAGATTGACAACACTTCTGAATCCCACACCCGTTGGATGATTATTCACAGGCACTTCGGTGCTAGTTCTCAGACTCTGCAGAAGATATTCAGGTGCTTTGCCACTTTTAAGCAACCTCCTCAACTCATCTAGGCCGGGGAACTCTTCTGTACTAACAGCAGAGTAAGATCTGCCTCCTTCCGACCTAGCTAGGCTTTTTTTGGGTGTTGCTAAAGCCTTCTCTTGGTTCTGTTCAAGTAGCCACCACTCTGGATCCCTCATCACAGTACCACAAACAATAAGATTGAAAAATGTACCAGCCAACAATAGACAAGTACCCCTCCAGCCATACTCATCAATGAACAATGTGGTCATCGGTGCATAAACAAATGTACCAATACCAGATCCACATGCTCCGAGACCAACAGCAAGTGTGCGTTTCTTATCAAACCAATATGCAATACTGACAACAGCTGTTACGTAACAGAGGCCCAAACCAAGTCCAGCAAGCAGACCAAAAGTTAAGTACATCACCTCAATTGAATTAGCTTGCCAGCTCAAAACAAATCCCAACCCTGATATTAAACCACCTAAAACCGTCATTTTTCGACAACCGTATCTATCAACCAAGGCTGACATAACTGGACCTGATAAAAGAGGTACCGCCATAAAAAGCGAGCCTATCCAAGCTGTCTTAGCCTTGGATTCCCCGAAAGCTATCAAGAATTCGCTGTACAGAAGACCAAAGCTGAATGACACCCCATCAGCTATCATGGATATCACAAGCGAAGCTAAGACAACCATCCATCCCCATCCTCCATCCGGAATTTTCGATGACTTGAATTTTTTCTTTTCGTTGTCTGTATTCAAATCTTGCTGGGCAAATATCACATCCATTGTACTTGAGTCTATTGAATCTCGAGAATTTTTTTCATCCAGGCTGCAATTATGAGTTTCTGTCGGATGACTCGCCAATGTGAACCAAGACTCGTATTCACTTCCATTTTTATCCGGAGGAAGCGATTCCATACTTGTAGGATCAATACTCAGGGCTAACGTTGAGTCTCGACCAATGCCCGAGCTTTTACTGGAACTGTCATCTTCGCCGTCATTTTTGTCAGAAAGGTTTTCATCGACTTTCAAACTAATTCTGGCACACTTATCTTCTTTTCCTTGCCTCGGTTGCTTCTCTTTGCTAATATTTTTTACTTTATTGTTGTTATCCGTCTCATGACTGTTATTAATTTTATTCATCTTGTCTCCTGGATTTCCGAAGTTGGTCTTTTCATTTGGCTCGTGTGATTGGAGCCAAGCATTGTCGGACCCATTTTTTGACATCTTTGATCTAAATATAACTAGTACTGCTCGTGTGGATCCAACGACGAGGCCAACCTTTCAGCCCTTGGATATTGTTCAAGGTCAGCGTATGTGTGTAAATCGGTTTACAAAGCATAGGTAACAAACAATTGATCCAGTTTTGCCGGTGGCACTTTCGGTGATTCTTCACCATCAGCATGCACGCTCCTTTATGGTGCTTTTTTACCTGTTGACATTTTCGCTGGGTTATAAGATGTTTTATGCTTACTTTTGCTGATTTGGAGTATTCTCGAAGGTGCTCTTCAAAAAGGCAGAGCTTGAATTAAGATAAAACCTGGGAAGTCAGTTTTTTGTCTTACAAAAGATCTTACAAATTCTAAAAATATTAGCTCTAATTTAAAATTTGTCGTTATTCAGAAAATAATTCTTTCAATTTGGTCTGCTTAAAAGTACGCCTTTCGTTTTAAATGCGGAATGAGGAAACGCAATAACTTACTACAAACGAAATAGAACAAATAAGTAGGAATAAAGTTCCATGTAAGAGAAATGAACGTGCGAACTGAGTCTACTTAATTCATTCAATTTGTGTACTTTTGATTCTATCAAGCATCGGATTTTTGAACGCTATAAAAACTATGTAGACAATTGTCAAATAGCAAAGGTTAAGTATTCCAGAACATACAAAATATTATGTTTTTATGAAATTTGAAACGTTTCCAAGTTTCGGAAATTTTCCGATTAAAAAACAGTAAGGTTCATTGAGCATTTCAGAGAACTTCAATATATTTACATATTTGAAACATTTAAACTTTGATAATTTCAAAAAAACATTGAAACTCCCAAGATACGGCAGTAAATTAAAAAATCCAAACATTTCGTAGATTCAAGAAAGTTTCTGAATTTTGAATTGCTTTTTGCACATTTGAAAATTTCAAGAACTTCGCGAAATTTGCACATATTGAAGATAATTGAAAAATTCCCAATTTTTCCATAGAACATTTTCACCATTCTGAAAGTTTCGAAACTTTAAAAACCATTTCACAACCAAGGAAAAATTTGAATAATTCTAAATATTTCAAATTTCTGTGGTACTTTTCAGTGGTACATAAAAATCGGTGAATTTCCAAACTGAGCTGCCTTAATAAACGCTTCTTAGTTGCTCGTTCTAAAAAAAGCCACCTTACAACAAAAGAACTGAGCATTCAGCACGCTAAAAATCAACCAGCCTAAGGTTGCACCAGAAATTTCGCCAAATTAACAGTCTAAGCGTCATGATGCTATAGGTATATGAGGCATTGCGTGAGAATTAGTGGGTCATCGATTATGAGCTCTACTCGCAGCATAACTATGAGTACATTTCGAAAAAAAACTTCCGTTCCAATTGCTGCCATAATACAGCGTAATATCGATATTGAAACTGTATTTTGAGAAGTTTATCTGGCGGAAGTTTTTTCTCTTGAATTATTAACATGTTTGACATTTGCAAAAATATTGAAAATTCTAAATATTTCGAAAATTTGAGAAATGGGAGTATTTAACTTTTTAACATTTTTCGAAAAAGTTGTTTCTTTGGACAATTTTTCCGTTTAACTGATTTAATCATTAATTTAGGAAATAGGTTAAATAATAAAATGAATTTCTTAGGTTAAGAACATTTTTTTCTGTACATAATTATGTGTGCATATATGTATGCATACTCCTATACAAGGGTCCGACCATCACCGTGAAAGGCAGAGGGTGTGCTACGTTTTACGCGTTTCTATGGAAACCAGATCGATTTTCAACGATTCAATATGCCCCCAAAATCACTAAGATTGATGAGAAATGAATTCTTGCTTCGTGAATGAAGATTGTTCTCATTGCAATATCATTGCAAATTTTCGGAAAAATCAGAACAAAAATTGAAAAATTTTTGAAAATTGCAAAATCCTTCAAAAAGTTTAATATTTTAGCAAATCTCAACTTTTTGAATTTCAACAAATGAAACATTCTGAAACATTCTTTAACATTCTGAAAAATGTTATGCATTTAGGACATTAAAAAAAATGGAAATTTCACAAAAAATAAAGAATAGAAAACATTTTCAAAAAGTAAAAAAAATTTGGTATTTTAAAATTTGTAGAAATCCGAAACTGTCGAAAATTTTCAAGATCCTCAATGTCTACAAATTTTTCGAATCTCTGACACTCAGAATCCCAAAAGTGCCATTATCCAACGGAACCAATAATTCAGAATTCGCATGCTGGTTCGACCGTTTTTTCTTTTGTGTATAAAGCAAAGCAAATTAGCATAAAACGCTGAGTAAAATCAAAGCTTCCTATTCCTAAAAAAAATCTGGATTCTCTCTACTCATAACAAACAGATCTGTAATGTTCGAAAAATTTTCGAGTAATAGTCACCTGTCCATAATCAAGTATATTTAGTGTACGTGTTCCACTACAAATTTATCAATTTTTCTGATTATTGCTAAAAATTAACCATGGTGCAATATGTAACTGAAATACAAATACACTTAGTATCAAAGGTCGTGCAGAGTTTAATCCATATCGAACGACTTTTCTATCTATGGTCTAAAGAAGGGTGGCATCAAGGTTGCAAAGAAACTTACTGCGAAAATTGACGTTTATTTAGCTATACTTTCGTTAATTAATCAGGCTTTTTATTGGGAAATCATCTCATATTATGAGTATTTTCCAATTTTTTGATAACTATTTCGTTCGTTTCACCCTGAATGTTTTTCCCAACGACGTCTAGTCTTATCTTGGGATAAGTTTAATGTTTCCCCAATAATTTGGTAATTAATTTTTTCTTAATGCAGAGGCTTAGCCTGAACCGATTTGACGATTCCACGGTTCCGGAAAGTACTGAAAGGGCTTGGAATGAAGATAAAATACCTGAAAACGAAAAACGCGGCGCATGTCCGACAGGTTGCGATCTTGCGCAGTTTACACGCGATGCGCCCGCACCCGTAATGAATAATGGCCTTCGGTTTATCTAAGGTCGCCAAGCATAGATTCTTGCATTAAAAATAGTATCGAGTTTTCTTTTGGCAATATTGCAAATTTGGAAAATTCGAGAAAATGTTGACAATGTTGGAAATTTGAGCTTCCATTTGACTAAGCTCGTTAAGCAGCATTTTTTATAGGAGTAGGGATTTTTAAGTAAATTTGGCATTTTTTGAATATTTGGAATATTCTATCAATGTTGAACATTTTCAGCAGCTTCAGTAGTTGTTAACCATTATGAGAACTAACATGTGATAGATAGAAAATAGCACCGTTAGTGTTTTCTTGGAAATTTGTGCAGGTCGTTAATATTGAAACTTTTGCCATAGCACCGTTAGGGTTTTTGGAAAACCTTGAGAACCGCGGAATTTTGAAAAGTTCAAATATCCCTCTAGTTTTTAACATATTGGAATTTATCATATTTTTGGGGGATTAAAACATTTGCCAATCTTGTTTACTCTAGAAAGATTGAAAGAAAAACTGTCCTCTCCTCAACAGCCTAATTATTTTTAACAAAAATATCGTCAGTTACGTCCGTAACTTTACGAATCCAAAAATAGCCTTTGCATGAAGGCAGGTTTTTGGCTTAGCGGTCATGGGCGTCAATACTATTATCGGCTTCCGGGTGGACAACGCGTGCGTCTTTAGTATTACGTCAATGTCGAGTCAACTTTGCAAGACGCATCTTCAGGGGATGACCTGACGCAACCCCGTTTGCCAGCTAGAAAAAAATTACTCCTTTATAAACTATGGGAACAGTACAAAATCTAAAAACCCGAGAGGATATATATCTGGAAATAAATATATATATATACTTCTTTATAAACTATAATTTCCAAATACTCGGTCGCTAAGTGAATCTTAGCGTATAGTATTAACATACTGTAATACTATACGCTAAGATTGAAATTTGAATTTTCACTCGCGGGTGAAAAAGTGAGAGATGTACTTATCGAAGAAACGCTACCCACTCTCATGATACTCCCCAAAGATTATGAAAGCTGTTGGTAACCTTATAACCCAAGAACTGCAATTGTGCAGAAACATCATCGCGTTAAATCTGTAAATCGGCACATCCATATATTGTAAACCCTCCTAAACTCGAATAATACGCCGGAATTTTTTTGTCGATAGTTCTATCGCCCGTAGTTCTATCCCACGTTAAGAAAAAAATTGAAATACCTACCACATTTTTTTACAACCCCTGCCATAATGTTTAATTTCCATAAAGCTTCACGGCTAAGACAAAAAAAACTTTATTTCATCAACCAAGTAGTAAAATCCAGAAAATGAAGAATTATGGAAGTTTCAATAGCATTTCCAACACGTGTAGAAAAGAAGGAAAAACACTGCATTTGGTTCCTGACAGACATTCAGAAAAAGACGTGCACATGCTGATATGTCTGTGACCATGGATGTTACTAAGTCTTCCATTTTAGTTCATTAGTGTTCGGGCCACGATGGTTAAAAATAAACACCATACTCTCATACATAACTTGATATAGTATTTTTTATTACAGAATGAATGCTTAAAAGACGTTTTATCTGCTGGTTTTATTCATCAAAATTTATTGTTTTTTAAGCTTACATCTTAATTTGGGCCGGCACTAGGAAATATATATTTGCTTAAAAACAAAGACAAGAGAATAGTAATACAATCTTCGATTTCCTTTGCATACTTTCATTAAAGTCCTACAAAATTATTTTCCGTATCGCCTTGTACTTTTCTTCATTCGGGGATTGGTATTAGCCCCGTTCCGAATTTGGAAAAGTAAAAGTCACTACGGAAAAATGTTGTCCAGGCTGTCATTCTGGAAATTTTTTGCTCGCGCCTTTGCCTGCTCTCGGCTCCGTCTCGAGCGCAAACTTTGCGCGAGCAAAAATTCCCAAAATGACAGTCTGGAAATATACTATTGCCATATGTTTGAAATACATTGGCTATAACAGAAAAACATTTGGATTCGCGAATATGCATTTGTTTTATCATTCTTATTTTCGAAATCATTTTCGAACATATCTATCAGTTTTATAGTGCACCATTACTTCCGATTTTGTCAATTACAAGTATGAAATGCATACCATAAGACTTTATGGTTAATACTAAAATTGTGTGTTTTTTGGTCATTCAGTTTTCGCTGTCTGAATCTCCCATCCTAGATTTCTATCACTATTTCTTATAATAAAATATTACATCTAATTTCACACTTAAAGAAAATAAATCCAAGAAAAAAAAAGAGCCAAGTTGAGTAGTGTCGAAATTTTAGAAAAAATATTTATTGAGTAACTAATCACTGAATTTTATTGTTTTTTTGTTGTGCATTTTTAATATGATTTATTATTTCAATTTGTGGAAACAATTCTGTGTGGTTTTAAATTTATTCCATTCCTTATATCCAATAAAAGTTGGGAATGATGGAAAAATTAAAGTTGCGAAAATCGGCGAATTTTTTTCCGAAAATTGCTTTGATATTCGCAAAAATAGGTATCAGCAATAACTTCATATCGGAAACGTCAAATTGACTTTTTTTGTGTGAAAATGCCAGTAAGGCCGCGGGAGATTGGCAAAGATTATCGAAAATGGGAATGTGTATTATACACTTAGTTTTGGGATTCTTCATATTCCCCAAAAGCTCTTTTCTATAGTATGCGAATAATCATTTCCAGGAATCATGAAAACCTGTGTAAAATTATAATCGAACAGAAATTAGGAAATTAAATAGAACCATTCAAAAATTACGAAAAATATCAGGAACTAGTTCAAAGATTCTTACAATAGTATTTATGTAACAAAAATAAAGTTAAAGATTTTGAGATTTGAGAAATAAACGAAAATTTTGCATAATATCAAAATGTGAAGAATTCAAGAACTGAACGATTTTGACAACTCTGGAGATTTTGACAGTTTTAAAAATTTTGAATGTTTAAATTCAATTAAAAAACTCTGAATATTTTTCAAATTCTTCGAATTTTTAACAACTTTCATATTGCACCGAATTAAAAATTTTGAAGGAAAAATTCAATCTGAAAGAAATTCCCAATTCACACCATTTTCTTCTAATCCTATAATCTAAAGTTTTCCAGATACGTTTGGATTGTTTATTATTTTCCAAGAAATTTTGAATTTTCAAGAAAACTTGAATCTCTTTTGAAACTGTCTCGATCCCAAAACTATGTAAACAAACAGATTTTTTGAAACTATTGAAAGTAAAACAAAAACACAAAAACTACAGTAAAATTTGAAAAATGAGAAACAAAATTGCAAGTCTAAAAACTTTGTCTCGATACCTTGGAAACTGCCAAATAGATTTTCTAGTTCAACTACAAAATTTTCCAAATTGCACAAAGTTCCAACACTAAAGATTTAAAAAATTGGGAAAAAAGTTTATTCTCGAAGAATGCTTAAAAATGAAGATACCAGAGTTTTCAAATATGGTATAAATGCCAAGAATTTCGTAGCATTCCCAAAATTGCGAGCATTTACAAAATTTCGAATATTTGGAATTTTTTCAAAACTCAGAAATACTCAAGTATTTGAAAAAAATAAAATCTTCACTGTGTTTGGGGAACTTTGAATGAAGTTGTCGATGATTACAACCATGCAAATAATGCGTACAATTCATGGTGTTCATATAAATATTCCCTTCGAAATTCTCAACGCATATCACTATACAATAACTATTGTTTTCTTATCCGCACACTCCAATTATTTCACAAGACTATAAACTCACGTAATATTGATAAAACTCTATGGATTCTTATTATGAATCTGTTATCATCACAGAAAGCTATATGTACAAATTAAATCAGTTTGCTGTCTTCGCAGCCCGTTTCTCAAATATGTACACGTGAATTTTTATGAATATTCTCATTCCGGACTATCACAATTGGCCTATAACGGAAGCTAATCATACCTCTCAAATGATTAGAATAAAACAATACGAAAACCATAGTCTCAAGTTTCCTGAATTAAATCCTGAAATAATCGATAAAACTAAAAATCGAGATAAATAACCTAAAATAGTGATTCATGGAACAAACCTGAATAAACGAACATATGTGTATAGATTTGAATCGTAAAATCTATGAAATTGCAACTAATACATTTTAGATTTTATTGAAAATTGCCCAATTTTCACAATTTGTGAAAGTTCATCAGTTTCAACCATTGTAAATTTTTCATAATTCCAGAATTCCAAGACTTCACCAAATTTCCATGACTCGAAACTCTCCAAATCAAGTAATAATAAAACTTGAACAATATATGTTCTAAAAATTTCATTTAGCTTTCTTAAAAACATAACGAACCTGTATCAAATACAGAAATTTCAGGTATTGTAAACATTCGGGTTTCTACAGTTTGGAAAAATTCAAGAAAAGTAAAAAAATCGGATACAAAAAATTCTCGCAATACCGTAAATTTATAGGAACTTTCAATGTTTTCAAACTTAATTTTTTTTTTCAATTATGAAAATGTGGAAAGCTAAGCAGTTTTCCAATTTCGAATGTTTCAAAACACAGTTTTTTTGTATTTCCAAAATTTTGAGTATACAATAGAACACATCTCAAGACCTAAATTAATACGACATGTTGAATCCCTAGTTTTTCGTCCATAATCTTGAAATAACTTGATGAGCCTGTACAAAAATGGATACATAACCTGGTGTCCGTCATGGTAATTCACCAAACGATTCTGAATAAACGAAAACAGGTGTATTTGCAAATTCCAAAATTTTATAAATTTGAAACAATGCGGTATCCTGAGATTTGAAAGGTTTTTGACCGATCGATGATTATATACGTGATTAATTCCTATAATTGATTGGGTTCATATATTGCAGTTTAACGGAGGTTATAGGATTTTTCACGCATACCAAAAACATTCAATCGATTTCGTACATTTTTCTCGCTCGATCTTTTGTGAACTTTAACAAAAAAAACGAGCAAATTTTCACAACTTTCTCAGATTTTTGAAGAAAACTATCAATCTAGAAAATCGATATGGTGTACTTAAGTTTTAATATTCTGCTTTAACAATTTTTTATTCCAAATAAGCTTTGGCATTCTTATCAAATTGTAATGTCATTCAATTTTTTTTTTAGTTTATTGTATTTCATTTTATTCTATTTTATTTTGAAAATAAGTTTATTTCAATTTGAAATTTTAAGTTTGAATTTTCAATTAATAAAAAAAAATTACTGCTACTAACTGTTTAATTGAACAATTTTTTTAAAATTTCTATCAAAAATCTTTGCTATATGTACAATTACTATAACCTCCCTAGACTACTGCTTCCTTTTGCTAATAATTCATAGAGAGTCGTACAGGTTAATTAGATTAGAATAGAGTTTCATCTGATAATAAATTATTTATTGAAATTTATTGTGGAAGTTGTATTATCTTAGAAAAATTTCGGCCACATTTCTTCTAATTCTCGGTAAAATAATGAAACAAAACAATTTTCGATTAAATTTATTTGTTTGCCATATATGCATATGCCCTGACGATCTGGTGGTGACGATTTATAAGCAGAATAGCGGAGATGCAGCGTAGATGTGTGTAGATATTCATTTTTGGCCAAAAAGTCATAACGTAGGGTAATGAAAACTACATTAATTTCTTGCGGAATTCCTCCTCTTCCAACCTTTAAAACTTTAGCTATTATTTATTCAATTTGATTAAATAATGGATTCATCAACGCGAATTGGCGTTAATTAGTTCAGAAATTCATGTAGTTTTTATTACATACTACACATTACCTACTACATCTTGAATCGTTCATTTACACTCATCTACGCTACATTTACGCCATTCCGTAATTCCTAGATCCCCAGGATATGCATGTATGTGGGATATTCCATGTGAAATTGTCGGATCTGGTACCGAATGGTCCTGAACTTCTATGAAGTTGCCCAGAATTATTAATAAGGTGAAAAAAGATGCGTATTTTGTTTTGTTCCTTTTAATGAACAATTTAGCAAAAATTATGAACAAAAAAAGATAATCAGAAACTAGATTTTGAAATTTGATGAAATCTGAACTGTACACTCTAGATGATGCTCCAATGATTGAAGAAAAGTCATCTTAGGCACGAGTGAGGAGAATTTTTCGTGATTTTTTAAACTTGCACATATTAAATCTTTTGATTATTCGAAAATTGCGATTGATAATTTTTAGGCTTCTGTCACATTTTTGCAGTATATAAATAAGAATATGACGGTAACATACAAAAATCCGAAAGGGCAATGGATATTTAAAGAAATAAGACCGCGTTATTGCTTTTTTAGATAAACCAATGGAGATATCTACCAAACTATTATGGTTACCCCCAAAAAAATTTCTGCCTATCAGAAACCACTTTTTCATACTGTGTTCATTTTCTCATTCATATAATTTCCCAAGGGGGAATAGCATAAAAGTTGTCAGTCCCCATTCTTGAATAATCAAAACGTTCAATATTGGCAAATTCGAGAAATCATCGATTCCGTATCAATTCCGATCATAGAGTCGATTCCCCTGACGCCTACCTAAGATGATTTGTTCTTTGATGATCGGAACATCGAGCACTCAATTCAAATTTCATCAAATATCAAAATGTAGTTTTTGCGATATTGTTGTTTGTGTATAATTTTGTCTAAATTGTTTATAAAAACAAGTCGAAAATACATTTCTTGTTTTTTTTTTCTCCTGAATAGTTACCTGTATTTTCATGCAAACCTGAGAACTTCGGGTTCCGGGCCCCATGACTTCACGTGGATTTCTCCATATACCTATGTTTTTTCAATTGAATGCAATTTATACGCTGTTGACTTGTGCAGCTATATCTCTTTTCAAGGAATTCACATTAGTTTTGTCAAAATATTTACGATACATTTCCGTGAACGGAACTACCATTAAGAGGATGCCACTCAGGCCTATAAAAAATCCAGCCAAGTAGAAGGATAGATCGTAGCTTCCAGTAATGTCGTATAACCATCCTGAAAATAGGATAATGTATAGTCAGTAATCAAATTCTGAAAACTTTAAAATTACTTGAATTGAGAATATGAGAATCGGGGAAATTTCGAGCATTTTGGAAAGTTTGGGACTATTTGAGCTATTTGATAAATTCTGGATATTTTCAAAATTTCCAAAAATTTCAAAGTTTAACAACGTAGAATGTGGACAAAATTTCACAAACTTATAAAGTAGATGAATAAATCTAATAAAGTCCTTATGAGATTCAAATAGGAAACAAAGAAATAACAGATTATGAACTCTGTGGAAAAGGTCCCACTTCTTGATAGCATTTCTATAAAAAAGTCTATGAAATTCATTCTACATTTCTCATGAAATATACTATGGAAAATCCGATAAGTGTTTTTTTAAGCAT
This sequence comes from Asobara japonica, assembly GCA_026005395.1. Lineage (NCBI taxonomy): Eukaryota > Metazoa > Arthropoda > Insecta > Hymenoptera > Braconidae > Asobara > Asobara japonica. The sequence continues at coordinate 842,447 of BQMI01000246.1, read as the reverse complement.
GTATTCATTAGTCACCTGCCAATGGTGGACCCATGAGATTGGCGATTCCTTGAACGAGTAGCAAAAGACCATAAGCATTAGTAAAACGCTCCAGCGTTATAACTTCAACAAGAATAATACTTGTAAGACTGTAATTTGCTGCGATGAAAATTCCAAATGCAGCAGAAACAGCACATAGTGCATAGTACTTTTTGACAACAAGTGGAATTATACTTGTCACGGCGCCACACAGTATCATACATACTGCATAGACGATAGAAGCATTAACCCATGGTTCATCGCCAGCCCAACCAAGAAAAATCTGCAATTAGAAATGGCAATAGAAGTTATTTTTTTGGGCATATAAAAAAATCAAACTTTTGAAAATTCAGTTAAGTGAAAGAACTCGAAAAAGCTTTACAGTTTTCAATTATAGATAAACTTTCACCATATTGTGAACTTGGAAAATGTTGAATTAGTTGAAGTTTTTCAGTTTCAAAAGTTTACATTTTGGAGCCATTTTCATTCTATAATAACTATTGCACAGTCTCCAGCGACCAAATGCCAAACATTCAGACAGCTATTGCTGCCATTAAAGAGATTTTTTCTGAAACAGGTAGAAATGAGGCACTATAACTTGCATTTTCTCATCATATATGGAGGAATGTGCAAGAATGTTGGTTATCGTGAATAACGTAGACAATCAAATCTCACCTCTCCAAACATGTTCGCAATTCCAATAACTGATATAAGCATCGAAGCATCAGTTTTGCTAAATCCCATCCCAATGGCATTGTCAGTGAGATACACATAAGGCACATCGTACCAAAAATGTAGCAAAAAATTGCTTATAGCGAACAGAAGAAACCTCGAATCAGCGAAGTGCGAGAAATCCAGCATATCGACCACAAGATCCCAGAACTCCCAGAGTCCAGCATACCAAACGAGTTTGGTTTTCGCAATGGTAGTCATAGAATTTCTGTAAATATCCGGACAACTTGACGCCCTCAATCTGTATCGGTTGATATTGAGCATGGCCCCTCGATATGTAAGGCTGTGCCTGTGAACCCGAATATTCTTCAAAAAGGCAGTTGGTAATCGTCTCTGAGCCTCCAAAGCCGCGGATGTTTCCAATTGGCCAGAACCTTCTCCATTCTTATCATCACAAGGATGCTGCTTTTTCAGCCACCAGAGATATACAGCAGCCGTAGCTGCAGCATGTGCAGCATCATCATAACCATCATAACCTTCATTATCAGATTTCGCTTTAGAATCTTCTTTCGCATCATTCAGCTTAATCCTACTCTTCTTCTCAAGGAATTCCTCCAAATCGTGTCTATTCTTGTTCGTCTGGTCGGCTTCCTCAGCCGGACAAATAGCACCGACCGGCTTATTAGCTGAAGTCCCATCGCTTAATGCTGCAGAATCACTAAAGCTTCTTGACGAAGTCAAAAGGCTGGGATAATTATGCAAAATAATGTTATAAACATCCTTCCGTGCAGCCAACAACTCTAAAACTTCGATGGGCACTTGATCACCATTCTTGAGAAAAGTTGGTAGAGTAAGAAGACTAGAAAAATTCTTTCCACACCATTGATGATCATAATCATCCTGATTTCTCCTTAACCCTTCATATACACTTTGATTGGCCGCTGTCGGAAATATATTGGCCAATACGTGTGGTGTTGGTACTGTTGTATTCGCAGACGAACTTGGCGAAAATGAATCGGCACTTGAACTCTGTATTTTACTCGTGCGTTTACGTTGTCGATTACGTTTGCGCTCTTGACTTTTGGCTTTGGCGCGCACAGTTGTCCACTTGAGATCTCTCATAAGACAACCGCAAACAGCTAAATTGAAGAAAAAACCAGCGAGGATCAAGGTTGTGCCACGCCATCCGTATTCGGCTAAAAGATACTGAGTCAATGGTGCAAATATGAATGTGCCAATACCACTCCCGCAAACTGACAAACCAGTTGCAAATGATCTTCGTTTGTCAAAGTAGTAAGCAACAATGACAACAGCCGCTACGAAACATAGGGACAAACCAAAACCAGCGATTACACCAAATGTGAATATCAATAAGGCCATGGAGCTTGTATATGATGATACAACAAAACCAAACGTTGCCAGGATACTACCAGCTATAGATACTCTTCTGCAACCATATCTGTCAGTCAGGAAGCTGGCTATTGGTCCAGATAGCAATGGCATGGCCATGAACAAAGAGCCAATCCATGCAGTTTTCGATTTTCCCTCGTCGAAATACTTCAAAAATTCAACGAATATAACACCAAAGGAAAAGGTTATTCCGTCCCCGATCAGATTAACCATGAACGATGCTGCCACCACCACCCACCCCCAGCCACCATCTGGTGGTCTAGCTTCCGAAAATTGCCCGAGACTTGAATTGTCATCTGATGAACCACCAGCTGATGGCGAACTACTTGCCGTTGATATTGATGGGCTTGGATGTTCTTTTTGGTCATCGTTCTTCGATTTGGTTGGAGAAGTTGAGGATGTTGATGATGATGTTTTGTTTCGAGATGAATTGAACTTTACTCGAAGACATTTGTTACCATTTACTCCCAATACTGAGTCAACCCTTGCCTGGGGCTTCTTGTATAAACTATTAGGCCGTTTAAGCTTTTCTCGCATAAGCTCTTCTCGAGCTTCTCTGCGAATTTCACGACCACTTAACTCATTTGGATTTCGTCTTTGGCCATTGTTGAGACAGGGAGCATCTTCGCCATATACAAAATTCGCAAGTTCATGATTTTCTATCACGCTTCCATACTCAGATAGCTTTCCATTTGGTATGGATAACAGTCCGGACAGGTTTTTGTCTCGATTTGTTTCGATTATTATCTCATTATCCGTTTGTGATGGTGACTTGATCCACTTTGCATCCATTATTAAAATTAATTTTGGAATTAGTCCATAATAGCTTTTAATGTAGTTCGATCCTTGGTAGTTGCCAATTGGGTGGAGTACACTCCAACTTCTCTCGCTTGTTGGCAGATCGATCGATACATCTAATTTGTTTTGTGAACACTTTATTTAGTAACACACGCGCACTGTAAGTTTACTTTCGTCCGTAATTTGTACAATGTTAATGGTAATAATTTGGATTGATGTTTTGTGGATTGGTTTTGCTGAAGTATCGAAGCAGTGGTGTATTTTGATAATTGGAAGAACCGTTTATTGATGTTATCCTTGCTTTTGTCATTACTGTGGATTAGTAACGCGACTATACGTCGTCGCGTTTTTGTTCTTGCACGGGGATGAAGTAATATACGCTCTTTAGTTCTTTTTGTTTTGTTATTGTTAGTTAAGACCACCTTCGCCACCACTGAACGATCGTTAACCCAGGCACCCATGCGGCGAATGGTGCTTGTTCGACTGCACTTCTGGTATATTCTGGATAAAAAATAGAGATATATGCATTAGTCGAAGGAGTTGAAATCATTTTTAATAATGAGCTAGTGCGAATCATATATGTAGTAGATTTTCAAAGAAAAAAGCAAAATTTTATTTCGACATACATATCATGAAATGACGATAAAGAAATTATCTTCGTGTGTGTGTGTGTGTGTGTATACATCGATTGATACCTCTTCAGATTCTACGGAATTTCATCAGCTTTTTGAGGGTTTTTTTGTTTTTTGCATATTTGCAATCTTCGGAAGATTCCATTGAAAGGTTGTGGTATTACCGAAATTTTCAAAAAATTGTAAAATCATGCAGATTTTGACACAGTTTGAAAAGCTTCAAACAATTTCGAATCTTTCATCAGTATTGAAACTCTTGGGTTTCCGGGAATTTTTCACCAATCTTGAAATCTTGAAAATCTGTCTCAAAATACTAAATTTGCAATTTATGAAAACTATGGATAAAAAATTTGACGTTTTCTATTGAACAGTTGTAAAATGAACACTGATGTTATTAATAAGAAAAACTGTATTTTTACAATTGGCACACTTTAAAGGTTTATGTTTGTCACCTCAATTTACCACTCATAAGTATCTCATTTTTATCGCAAATTTGGGATAGCATTTATTTCAATCTTAAGAAGCGAATATACTTCAAATAAAATGATTTTGATAAAATTAATTTTCCCAATCAATAATCCGAATCCACTCCGATAACACTGATATGAAAGCACTCAATTTCGAGTCAATTGATATTAAAATTCCACAGGGGCATAATGTTTCGTTATCGATTACTCAATGGCTACGGGAATAAATGTTAAAAATTCAAACGTTTTGTGAAAGCACGTATAGGTTTTATTTTTTTTCAACTTTCCAAGTTTCTGATTTGTATTTATTATTGACATCTTTCAAGTGTTTAGAAATTTTATAAATCTTTTAGAGTTTCAAAGATGTTTGGTTTTTTTTTTCTTGTTAGATTTTAAAATTTTTGGGGAATGTTGAAAAATATTACAGTGTATAACATGATGTGAAAAAATGCGAAAAAAAAATCAAAATTTGTAAAGTTTCGAAAATTGAAACGCTGTGCGAGAAGACATACGGGCCTTCAACTTCTAGAGTCATGTCTATAGATGCCTATATACATCATTATAAATGACACTCATTGTGTATGAGTTGCCTTCAATTTAAGAACTTAACTTCTCTCAACGATTACGTTATACATGTCACGTATGTAATCCTCAACTGTAGGTCCAATAAATAGACAATTTTGATGTTGTTTGAACAAAATAAAATTTTTGAATTTATCACTTTAAGAGGAATACCAAGTCTGTTTTTAAGTATATTTTGAATAAGCAAACGGAACGAATTCCAAATTTCACAATAAATTGAAAGCGAATATTGTTCTTAATGTAGTTATATACGACGATATAGACTCGGTATACTATGATGGGATTCAAAAATTTCCAATCACTTCAATGGCGTAATTTTGAACATCAAAATTAACTAGAAAAACTATCTATATGTGTCATAATTTATTGTAACTTTAAACATTTCTGATAGTATCATTTCATTTCGAATTTGTCATAATACTGAGAAGTTTGACAATCTACCATTTTTTTCTTTACAGAAAATTCCGAAATGATTGAAAACTTCATTACTGAAACAGTCAACAATTTCGTCCCATGATTTTTTTCCGTTAACATTTCGAATACGCCAATGTTTGAAAATTTCAAAACCTTGTTGAAATTACAAGAATTTGAAGTTACCAAACGATCTAAAATTTTAGAAAACTTAAGAATTGTAGATCGGTTCAAAATTTCCAAAGATCAAAACCCTTCAACAGTTTCTTTGATTTCTCAAATTCCATAAATTTAAACGATTTTCCGTTCAAAAATTCAACCGTTTAAAAAAAAAGAAACATATTTTTCTTTAATCGCGTAGATCCAAGTACACAATTTCTTCCTATTTCTTAGATATCCCAGATTTCCGAAAATACCCATCAGCTCATTGTTCAAAAAATTTGATACAGCCTCAACAAAATCACGTTGAAATCGCCTTGAATTATATTTCAACTGTACACAATATTGATAATCTCCAAATCCTTGATTTACCGATAACGGATACCTATTGGCACGGATATGAAATTACTATTTGAAATCATTAGTTGAAACTGGAAAATCTAGCACGATCAAGTTTTCATTCAACCATAGATGTTATAACTCATAATACTCATTTTCAACTGGTAACTGTATTTATATAAATACTTGAATTAATGCGTCTTAATTCAAGATCGTCAAAAGCAAAAGAAAATCTCCACCATTTTGTCATCAAATCGATTTTATGTTGGTCGAAAAATTGATATAAAAACTCGCGAATGTAGATTTAAGGTATTCGTAATACTTACGACATATTAAATATTCAAATTAAATCTTAGGAAAGGCTCAACTGACGTAACTCGAAGAGTTAAGTAATTCGAAAAGCTTAGATTAAGTCATTGGAGAAACTTAGTTTCCAAAAGTCAATTACTCCAGGAACCTTGAATTAAGACTGCGCAACTTTTTGCTTCCATAAACGCATTGCTTAACGTTCAATTGAAGCTTTAGTTAAAAACTTGTTGAATTTTCAAACTGAACCCAATTTCAGGCCACGATGAACTAAATTGTTATAATCGGCTATAGTATAATTTATGGATAAATTAACCAACTAACATGTTTCCTTCCATTTTCCACCATCTTGATAACAGTTTTGAGCCTCCCCACTATTAAACTGTTAAGACATCACTCAATTACGGAACTCGCACAGATGTCATTCACTTTAATCCAACTTTATTTTAGAATTCTCGATTTTTGGAACACAATTTTTTTGTCAATCATCCATAATAAATTATTTATAACGTCCTATATGCCTCAAGTCATGATAACTCCAAGTGCTTAAATGGTTCTTTTCATTTTTTCGCTAACTTTTTTCGATCTTCTTACCATCGGTTTCATGAGGACTTTTCTGCGATTTTATTGATTAGTAAATTTTTTAATTTTTTGTTATTTTTCAGTTCCTCCAATGTTTTCAGTCACAGACATGATCATCATTAGATTTTTTTACTACTCAATCATTGTAATTCAACACAAAAATGGAGAAAATGTGCAGTTATCCTTTTATCATATTTCCATTAAATTTTAGTCGGATTGATAAGTTTTAGTAATTTTTTCTTTCAATTACGGACAATTGGTAATTCACAAAAAAGTTTTTATTCCGTCTGGTTTGAGCTATTAAATCCTCAATCTTCACCACCGTAATGAATGTAATCCGGGTATTCAAGTTTGTCCCGTATTTCAATTACTCCACTTTTCAATTTTTGGCTCCATATGAATCTAAAAGGTTTCAACTTTTACATTATCGAAAATGAATACCGGTAATAATAAGAATTCCTAATTTCGCCATTTTAACCCTCTATTTTACCCATTATTTCATTTCTGCCAATTATATCAATCTTGTCCATCACTTTTTTTTTTCTTTTCGTTGACTTTATCAATTTTGCTGGTTTCGATAGGCTTTATGCCTTTCTTATCCTCTTCAATTTCTCCAACTAGTCCAATTGATACGTTTGTTTCTAATCATTTGCAGCTTTTCAATCATTTCAATTTTTTTATTTTACCCAAGTCGCAATTCTTACGTTATTTCCAATTGAACAGTACAATTTTCCACGAAAATAGTAAACTATGAAACTTCACCACGAGAAATAACAAAAACCTCAGCGGTTTTATTTTCTTCTTAATTAATTCAGGTATGTTCATTCCATCAATTCTGTCATTTTCATTAAATTTATCAATTTTATCATATTTTTAAATTCCATTTTAGTATCTTCTCCACGTGTTCAATTACTCAATTGATTATTCAATTTTCCAATTTCTTTGCATTATACAATTTTATTTTAAGTCTCGTACGTGGTCCATTACTATTTTTCCCTTATTTTTCTGTCTGCTAAGTGCACACTTTTTTAATCTTTCCAATTTCGATATGATTTTTTTCAATTCTAAACATTCAATAACGATTACGAAATTTTAGTTACTTTATGAAACCGATGGGCAACCCAACTGTGGAGAATGTTCAACTTTTCTCAGTTCACATACGTTATCTTCCTCGAGTGAAAAGCAAAAATGAATAAGAAAAAAATTTGAGACAGTGTCAGTGGCGGCGATTAGATTCTCCGAATACTGGCGCGCGTGTAACACCAGAATAAAAGTCTAATGGACTCTTGACCTTCGAACCTACTGTTAAATGATTTTTTATAGTTGATTGATTTTAATTGCCTTTTTTGGCCCATTTCATTATTTAATTCTTTGAGTGAAATTGAAATTTTACGAGATATTCAATCAACTGTGATTTGTTAGAAGTAGCCTACATTGTGTTTACCATTTTTTCCAATTTCACTTTTCTTGCGGTGAATTGTGGAGTATTTTTTTTTCAAGTTTCCGCAATTATTTTCAATTCTTCTTAATTGCCTTCAATTTAAGTTCTTTCGCTTCCTCATATTTCTCTCGGTTGCTTTCATTTCCAGTTTTTTGGGTCTTTCAATTTTTTGATCATTCAAGTTCAGTTCCTTCAATTACCCGATGTTTTTTCAATCTTGTCTATTTCTCCAATTGTTGTATTTTTCTCAAATTCTCTAATTATTCTATTTTTAAATTATCTCGATATTTTAATTCTTTTGATTTTCCGGTATTTTGAATCCTCAATCTTTTAGATTCACACGTGTAATGATAAATATGCTTTTTTGGGATAGGATTTTTACTATTACTATAATTGTTTTTCTATGATGTTAGTCTTGTGGAACACTTGACAAGGGAATTGTTGGACTAGTACTGAGGATAGAACGTCACTGCTCGGAGTCGTCTTTAGACGCTGATTAAACGGGTCTTAGTTCCCCTCCTGGTTTACTCTTCCGTTTGGTCTATTTCCACAGGTTCGATAGTTCGAATTTAAAGTGCCAATTTGAGGAAGACCATATTTCGACGTCTTAATGAAAGTTTGACTCATTTTTTTGCTGTTTTAGAAATTTTATGTAGTTTTTTAATTTTTAGATATTTGAAAATATTTGATGTTTCCGAAAGTTCCGAAATCTTTCAAAAGTCATACTTTTCTGACCACCTGAGAACGAATATCTCAGTGGTCAAATTCTTTTTTGTTTATTTTGTTATCAAACCGAAATGTTACAAATTTTTGAAACTTTCGAAATTTTTCAATATTTGAAATCATTTAATATTTCAAAATTTTGAAGTCTGTGGAATATTTGTAAAGATTCAAAGGACGAACATTTTGGAAAACGTCGGAAAATTTAGATACTTTAGAACGTTCATGAATTTTGAAAATTTGTCTGGCAAGTTTTTTGCCCTTACGATTTCTTCAAATTTTTTTTCAAGTTTTCGAAAACTTTTCAAAGTTTTGCAGTTTCAATTTTTTTGTTTTTAATATATAATTACTTGGTCATGTGATCAGATTAACGGGTGACCCCGGTGAAACTTCGACGTCCTCGCCCGGCCTTCGGACCCGCCAATCGGGTTTTGATATATAAAGGCATATACAAAAAAGTAAGACAAAATTGCGGACCCTACCCATTTTGCCCCATATACCCATAAGAAACATTGTTTTCCGTATTTTGAGTTTCAAAGTGCTCCTCGGTCCGCAATTTTCGTCCGATTTTAATTCTTCTTTTCCCAAAATGTTCGTCATACTCCAAAGAACAAAGTTAAGTATCCGTTTTGTTCTATTCGCTTTACATCATGAGAAAATGATTTTTTAGTTTGCGCGTTTTTTTTCTTTTTTTCGAAAACTCTCAAAATTCATCGTTTTCACTAATTGATTATTGTACTCGCACGTAATATGTCTTTTATGACGAACAAAATAATGACAGAATTCACATTCAGTACAAAAAAATTATAGTACTTGTCTATACGAGACATATATCTATGCGAGAAATCTGAGAAAATACAGACATATATGTAGTAATCTGCTCAGATAAAAATACAGAAATAAATCATCAAATTCGTTCAAATCTTGAACAAATCATTTTCTCGTCATAAAAGATATATGATGTGTAATTACAATAATCAATTAGTGAAAACGATGAATTTTGAGTGTTCCCGAAAAAAAAAGAAAAAAACGCGCAATCTAAAAAATTATTTTCTCATGATGTAAAGCGAATGGAATGGAACGGATACTTAACTTTGTTCTTTGGAGTATGACGAACATTTTGGAAAAAAAAGAAATAAAATCGGACGAAAATTGCGGACCGAGGAGCACTTTGAAACACGAAAAACAATGTTTCTTATGGGTATATGGGGCAAAATGGGTTGGGTCCGCAATTTTTTCTTACTTTTTGGATATGACTTTATATATCAAAACCCGATTGGCGGGTCCGAAGGCCGGGCGAGGACTTCGAAGTTTTACCGGGGTCACCCCTTAATCCAAATTTCAATAACTATCTCTAAATTTCCAATTGGCCCTGAATAATTTCTAGAATTATCTATTCCGTGAATTGACAGGTTTGAAAATTTTTAAACATTGGAAAATTCCGGCGATTTGTTAAGCTATCAAGGACGTATTTTTTATAAAAATTTAAGAGTTTCTCAACAAAAATTATTCACTAAAAAAATAAGAGAATCCGCGAAATCCTGTATAGATAATTCGACCATACTCTAATACAGACGTGAGTAATGATAAACATGTTTCAGCACAATTTAAGATTATCAAAAAGTCGATTTCTATTGAACAGCCATTATGTTTTTCGAGTGTAATAATGAAAAAGCTTAATGAATTGGTGATGGAATTTCAGATAAGGTATCATTAGAGTACAAAAATATAAAATCCCATATGGGATAATGTGTATGTTTAATATTATAAAAATCGTGATTCCCGGAAGTAATAAATCCACGAGTACGTCACGAGAGTGTTTCTAAAATGCTCTTTTTCAGTTTTCTTTTGAAACTTTATCAAGTTGTATATGAGGCCATTCGAGCATTACGTAGCCAGATTAAGGGGGGGGGGGGGAGTCAAAAGTAGCCAAAAATGTGCTTACGTATAAGCATGTAATACTTAAATGGCCCCCCTTGCCTTCAATAATTTATGACATTGTTTAACCTTCGAATATCTCTAAAATTTCCGATTCTCCTTTTTTATAGGTTTTCAATAACATCAGTTGTAGCTGCAATTGGCGTTTGCAACCCGATTTTTCTCGTTTTTATGATTATTATGGTTATGCGCGGTCATGTCACTACTTGGAATTTTTAATTTTGGAATCTTTGGGATAGAAATTCATGAAGTCACAGTCCACAATTCAGGAATTTCATTTATTTTGGTCCAATAGGTTTGGGGGGCCGTCAGACTGTCTTCAGTCCTGTCCAGGAGGCAGAATTGGCTGCATATTTGAAAGAGCCAGATGATCTCCTCTGCGGAGTAACTATACTAAAGAATTGCGTGTATTAGCCTACCAAGTAGCCGAGGTTAATCGGATAGACCATCCTTGGAGTGATGGTGTCGCGGGAAAGGACTGGATGAGAGGATTTTTCAATCACTGTTCACTTTCCATACGAAAACCTGAAGCAACTTCCATGGCAAGGGCGATGTGCTTCAACAAAATAATTGTCGGAAATTATTTTAAGCTGCTGCGCGGTTTGAATTCTGCTGTTGGAGGTTTTCCTCCTGAGCGAATTTATAATCTACATGCGACTGGGTGCAGTATCAATCCCAAACATTTGGGGAAGGTAGTTGCAGAAAAAGGGAAAAACAAGTGGGAAAACGAGTCTCTAGTGATCCGGGAAAATTAGTAACTGTGGAGTTATGTATCTCCGCTGATAGAAATTTCCTGCCACCTGCTTTCGTGTTTCCCCGAAAAAATATGAATAATTCCTTATTAAGTGGAGGCTTAGGAGATTCTTGGGGTATGGCCAATCCAAGTGGATGGATTACAGCCAATTTATTTGAGCGTTGGCTTGATTGGTTCGTCGATACCGTTAAGCCAACAAAAGAAAGCCCAGTTCTCCTCCTCTTAGATGGGCATGCTAGTCACAAAGAGAATCATCCTAAACTTGAATCTGCTAAACGTAATCATCTTCGGATCATATGTTTTGGCGGGCCGGTCGATTGTAGAATCGACTCCTCAGTACGTCGATTGAGTTTCGAGTGGCGGTCGATTCTGAGTTTGATTTTTTTTTTCATGCAATCGACCCCTGACTCTGAATAGACTTAGGCCTTGGTCGATTGAGGATCGATTCCATGAAAAAAATCAAAATCAAAATCGACCGCCACTCGAAACTCAATCGACATACTGAGCGACTAGAGTCCACAATCGAAACTGGATCGAAACCCAATCGACCGGTCCGCCAGGGGAGATTTTAATTCCTTCAATAAAAAATACAATTCTCAATTTCGAATTTTCAAAATTAACTACTCAAACTCAAGTTCTCGATTCCAAATTTTCCCAATGAACTTTTCAAATTCAAATTCTCGCAATAAAGTTTTTAAATTCAAATTCTAAATGTCAAATTTTCAGATTCAAATTCTCATATTAAATTTTCAAAATTGACTGGTCAAATTCCAATTCATATATATAGTCAAACTCAAAGGCGAATTTGGAGATTCAATGATCCGATTGAATTTTCAGAAGTAACGCTATTACCGACATTGAGAAATTTCTAAAACGAATGAATGCTATTCATATCAAAAAACCGTGCAATATGTCAGTATTATGTTGATTTTTCATCACCTAGTATCTAGGGGAGTTGAAGTGTTGAAGTGTTGAAGTGTCCATCTTGCCCCACCCGGCCACCCCTAATGCGGTTTGTAAGGTGTCCATCTTGCCCCACCCTCCCCTATAATAAGTTTTCCAAATTCAAATGTTCTGAAATTTCCATGAGAAATAAAAAGTTGATTGCTGAACACAGTTATTATTACCACAAAATTTATCAATAAATCAAAGATACAAAGAATTTAATTGAAAAAAATGGTTATGAAATATGCGATAAGAAAACCAAGAAAGAATTTCGCAAGGCCGCCAACAATCGATCCTCCTCTGTGATTATACACTTCCCCCCACCCGTGGATTGACCGTGAAATACAACGCCTCTATACATATATATCCATAGTCCTCCCCGAAAATCCGATGTTTATATAATTTTCCCAAATACCAATTAAGACAATAACTTCCCTAAGATCGGAAAGTTAATAATTCATTTTTTCATCTAATCTCAGCCCAGAAAAAATCGCCGATATTCTCAGTTTTTATTGAATATCTCAAACTGTAGAAAGAATTACTAAATAAAGTAATTTTGATATACATCATTTTTCTAAGGGATTTTTCTCTGTGAAAAACACCAAACCAGAATCGATTTGTCTCTCCTAGATTTTAATAAATTGGGTAGCAACCGATCTTAATGTATTGATGAAAATCAATTCTGCAGTCTTCAGTTATATATTAAAATTGGGGACAAATAGGCCAACTTTGATAACAGCAATTTTGTAGTACTCCGTCTTTATTTATAAAGAAGACTTTAAACAGTGATTTGTCAATCTGGAACTCAGCCAATTTCAGAAGAGAAATTGAAAACAACGGTGCAATAAATGATTGTATATTTACTTCCAGCTTTTGTTGATAAATATCCAAAAATCTAGAAAAAAAAACTTAATATGATGGGAAATATATTTATAGAACTTATATTTATTGGCACAAAGAACTCTCTATAGGCATTGATCAGGCGCCCCTAAACTGTCAGATACATGAATTATCCTTCAATGTTAATTTAGCATGAATATCTAAAAAACTAATAGAGTTACACCAAATTCCAAAAAAGGAATTTCTATCGAGTTAATTTATTCCTACAAAATTCTCCCCTAAATTCCTCCACATATTTATAAGTCCCGTCGCTTCGAGATAATTAGTAAAAACGAAATAAATTAATTCATCTGAAGTTTAAGTTTTTCTTACATATCTCAACATCTAGGACACGGATTGAAATTTTTACCATAAACATTGCGTATACTCATTACAAAAAATTATTCAACGCCCCTAGATTGCTGTAGTACTTACTGCGTGAAACTATGTAAGTCACTTTATTCATAGGTTCATTCATTAATAAATATTCCAAAATGTAAGATAGTAAAACTCACTTTTTGCTACAATAAGATTCATAAACAAATTTCTCCGTGTTTCCTAGATTACAAGATATTCATAAAAATGACGACACTAACGTACCCCTTTCTTCTACTACACTAAAGATATATATGCAACAAATATATATAGAACGTAACTAATTCAGCTGATATCGAATAAAATACAATGGCTGCTAATCAATCATAAAACAATCACTAATTATGAACTCGAAATCAACTCGAAATAAAAAAAAAAGAAAATATTCTTGAAATTATCGCAAATTGTGTCAGATTAGTTTAATAGTAATGAAATAGTACTTACATAAGTTTTTTGCTACTTCCCAGCAAACGCTAAAAAACTGTGACACTCTGCATGGTTCGCTTCATTTATAAGTATATATATATATATATATATATATGGATGTAATCTAAGTGTTCGTTATCGCGAATAAACCAATAAGTGGAACAATGCGCGACTGATATATGCGTCAATGTGTGTTTTATGTACCAATGATTAAGACACGTTGTTGAAAAATTGTGAAGCTGGGATATATATAGTGAATTTACACGATTTTTAGGCACTCACGAGTGCGAATCAGAGTGTGTTATCTGCGGAGGAAAATGAATGGTTCGTGTTTTTTGGGCTTATTTATGCGAGATTGTTTTGATGAATGACGTAGAATGTTGCGGGGAAAGTGCGAATCGGCAAATGCAGACGGGTGCACATGATTCGATAGAATCGGTCGGCCCGGGGGGGGGGTGTATATATAGTGGTGCGCAAGCGCCGCAAAGCGCATTTTCGTTATACTATTTAAAAACCACTGCGTTTTTACCATTCTCTATACTTTTCACAATTGAAATTTTCTAAATTCTTCATTCAAACATCTTATCTTTTTGATGTCTGATTTTTTTTTAATCCATCCATATTTGTAGAGTTGTTGATTTTTGAATATTGGAAAAATTTCAAAAGGGTGTGAATAAACTATTGGACTGTTCCAATTCAAGGTAGAATGCCGATTCCTTAGATGCCAAAGTCAAACTATGCTGTCATATATGGAATGGAAATAAAATAAGTATAGGCGATATATTTTTTCATCTTATGGACCTTTCTAAAACGGGAGTTTCGAACGGGAACACGTTTCGCCTCTATCCCTATCAATATCAAAATTAAAAGGATTATTTTATAAGATTCCTGAAATCAAATACTACCAAAAATCATCAACAAACTTCAGCGTCAAAGGAATCTGAATCTTACCCAATTTAATAGGGAGACTGGATAAATTTTCATTTTTCATTTTTCTTTCATCTACTCACTAGGATTAAAAACGAATAACCAATAAACGAGATTCAAATTGTTTGTATTCCACTGTACAATATTTGAAAAGTACTGAATTTTTGAACGGATGTGATACCACTTGCAGCATCAATATATCGATATTTTATAAATACACTATATGACAAATATGCGAGATTTATATTTATATAAATATAGTATATTTATATTTCAGTGTTGGCAGCCCATGTGAGATGTCGCAACAGCTCTCAGTCAATATTTGGTCGTCACTTCCGGTAAAATTATATTCGAATGTCAATAATGAGTGACAAATTAACAATTATTTGTGTAAACTTCTACGTTCGCATATATTGGTTAAGGTGCATGAAGTTTCAAATATGACTAAACATAGAAAATCTGCAAGTTCTCTATTTGTTAATGAGCCACGTTTCGCTGGTAATTAATGCTCCTTCAGATTCAAGTCCATGACATACAGCCACTGCAGAAATAATAATGATGTACAGTAATATAATGATGTTCACACCAGTCTTGACCATTGAGTTGGTGGGCTTCAATTAATTCATTCAACCATCTCATAAGTATCATGTGTTTGATTTATATTTTTGTTGTTAGATTCTGAAATTTTTGAAATCCTTGAAATCGGTTTGCTAATGTTTTAAGAATTTTCAATTTCTTTTTTAATCATGACGTTTTTATAACTTAAAATTTGAGACGTTCTCAAACGATCTTGACCTTCGAAATTCCTGACATCATCAATATTTTGAAAAATGTTGACGTTTCCGTAATTTTGAATCAACAAATATCGACACTCTCAGAATGTGTCAAAAGTACTTTCCTCCGATTTTTACACTAAAAAAAATATATGCAGTTGTCAATTTTTCCAGATAATTGTTCTTTCAATTGTCAATTTTCGATAGCTCTTAAATATTTGAGATTATTTTGGGAGTTTGTCATCCTTCAACACTTAAGGCTTTTGATTTTGTTTAATACTTTCGATTTTTATACCTATAGAGATATTGAAACAGGCGACCAATTTCATAGATACAGTTTTTTTCTTTCAATTTTTCAAATTAGTATTCAAAACCTTTGAAATTCAAAATTTCGCAAAAATATCGGGAATTTTTGCGTTGGGGAATCGACTTGTGAACAGACTGAACTTCACCCAGCATTATCTGATAAGGGAAAATGAATGATTCGCGGTTTTTAAATTCATTGAACGAAATAGTTTCATGAATGACGTAGGTACATATTGCGGAGAAGAGCGAATACGCAAATGCAGACGGTGGTACGATTCTATATAGATTAAACGGGCCGAGGGGTGATCAACGGGCCCACGCAAACACCTTAAAGTGCATTTTGGTTATACTATTTAAAAATTATTATCTTTTTATTTTTTTTTATTTTTCTCTAAAACTTTCGTTGTATTCTAAATTTTTCACTTTTTTTGCTTCCCAAAGGAAGCTATGCAATCGTTCAATTTTGACATTTTCTAATTTTGCCTGGAAATTATGTAGAATGGTCTGAAACGTGAAGATATGATGTTTGTAGAAAATGTATGTCCGTTCAACCCTCGGCTGGGTCATTTTCTAAAATCAATTTTTAGAAAATGAAATGAATAAAGAACTAAAGAAATTTCAAAAAATCTGAAATTTTGTGAGTCAGTTGGCAATAGTTTGGTGAAGGTCTGTGCAAAATTTCAGTTTGATCAGTCCATTAGTTCTTGAGATATGAGGATTTGTTTATAAATCGTTTTTTGTGAATATTTCGATAACTACGCCACCAAATCCAATTTATTTTTTTTGAAAATATTGGTCTCGATGCCATCTATCTCAGTCAATCAAAAAACACATACCCGTTCCCACTAAGATTTCGAGTTATTGCCCTTTTTCTGTTTTTCTCATAAAACTCTTGTTTACACGTTAACTGTATGAACAAATAGAGATTTTTCCTTGTAATTTGGCACGAAATTGGGGCTTATAGTAGTAATGATCCCTATTAAATTTCAGCTCGATCGGTCCAGTAGTTTTTAAGGTATAAGGATTTGTTTATAAATCGTTTTTTGTGGATAAAACTGGCCTGGGGCATTTTCGAAAATCAATTTTTAGAAAATAAAATGAATAAAGGACGAAAAAAAAAATTCAAAAAATCTGAAATTTTGTGAGATAGTTGGCAATAGTTTCTTGAAGGTCTGTGCAAAATTTCAGCTTGTTTCAAGATTGAAATAAAAAATCCAGTAAAAAAAATGTCATTGCTTCGCGCATTTTCCTATTCAAAAGACGACCGTCCACCTATTGGACCCCGTAAATCTATTGGGTAGGTTACCCTAGGGGAGGGTGAGGCAAAATGAAATGACGGGCCAGGTTAACTGATTACCACTATAAGGACAGACTTCATCCCATCTCTCACAATTAATAATTCAGGAAAACATTCGGAAGCTATCTACCAATGGCATTGGTACAAATGAAAATATGATTCCATAATTAATACATCTGAAGAATGCATTCAAATGGGGGACCCAAACAATTCACCGCTTGTTATAATCTTCCAATTTTTTTCTTTTCAGTGTCAAATGAATTCACTAGTTACCAATTCTCGTAAAATTTAAGGCATACAAAAATATTTTTAAAAAATCAAGCACTGCATTACCGACGATCAATCGGTAATATTGACATTTTTTTTATCAACTAAACAATATAATCAAATCGCACGCGCATATGGAATAAATTCAGATATTCAATTATTGAATATTACAAGATTACAATACAATGAGAAGCGCATATTGATTGTAAAGTCGCTAATAATTTCATTTATGAAGTAAAAAATGTTGGATGAATCGGAATACGAGGATAATCACGAGGAATATGACATTTACAAACGGAAATATCAGTTCTTACTGGATAGATGCGAACTTTTACAGCAGGTAAAGAAATTCTATTAATTGTTAATCTGTGTTAATTTGACAATATATTGGACATAAAATTACAGGACAATGAGAGACTTGTGTATCGAATTCAAAATGTGAGAAAATTGTTGAAACGTACGAGAAAAGAAAAAAAGTGAGTAGTTATAGGTTATAGTTTAATTGTTTGTTTGCCAACATGGACATTTCGCAATTGCTTCATTTTTGCGTATTTTCATAGTATATAAAATAAGAACCCAGCAATAATAAAACATACAAATACCAGAAGTTCCAAAATCTTCAATGTTTTGGACATATTCAGATTTTTTCGAATTTTCTCAAATTCTTTCTATTCAATTTGTAATATTCTCTTTAAACTATTCGAATTTTTGTGATGATAACATGTTATGAGAATTGTGGCACATCTGGGATCTTTCATAGGAATAAGTTGACATTTTTATCAACCTATATAGTTTTTTTAAGAATTCTTATTATTGATTTTTATTGAAGGCGTCCTTTATTGAAAATTAAAAAATGTCAAAAACAACAATCTAAAATTCAAATCACCGGAAAACGCCGGAAATTTTCAGATCATCCATGTCAAATAAAAAAAATATCTCAAAACATTTTCGAAAATTGAGAGAAAGAAATTGAAATTTGGGCGAAAAACAATTTCAATTCCGTCTTGGTTTCAAGGATTCCCAAGTCCTGCCAGTTTTCACAAAATTATATCTGTTGGAAGAAAGGAATTAATTTTAAAATCTCCTTGTATAGATTTCTGATTGATCGTCTGGATCAGCATGGAGACCGATGGAGGGAAGCGCCCATGGGTGTGTCTGAAGAAAACAGTGTTTTTCAATCCACAATAAAATCAGAAAAACCTGTGAAGTGTACTCAAGCCGCGAAAGAGGAGAAGCCGAAAAAAAATACGAAAAGAAAAAGCGGAAAGGCCGATCCGAACGCTCCAAAACGTCCAGCAAATCCGTTCTTCCAGTTTTGTCAGGAACAGAGACCCAAGGTCATGGAAAGATTAGCTGGAGAACCTGAACCAAGCAAACAAGAATTGACGAGACAATTGGCGACCACTTGGAAATCACTAAGCTCTGACGACAAAAAGGTTTAGATACTTAAATTCTGAAAAACTAAAGATTACAAAAATTTTGTCAATGTTGAAAGTAAAAATATTTCAGTCTCTCAATTCTCAAAAACTAATGCATTCAAGAAAATCCAAAAAATTACAAATTAGAAAACACTTTGAACTATTCAGAGTTTCACAAAGAATCCTAAGAATTTTGAGAACTACCAATCCTTGGAAAAAAATTGAACATTCCTCATATTTGAAAAATGTGAGAATTTAAAAAATCGTAACAATTTCAAAAACTTAGTCCTAAAATTATAATTTTTCTCATTTTTGGACCCTTAAAAATACCAGAAATGCAAAAATTCCTGACCTTTCAAAAGTGACAAAATATTTGGAATTTTTGGACACGGTTTAAATTAAAGAAAATTGCACACATGAAAAGATTTTTTACGATAACGTTTACATAGATGCAACAATTTCCGAATTTTCAAAATCATCACAACTTCAAAATTTGTTGAAACTTTGGACGAAAAGTTTAATAAAACTCAATTTCAAGATGCTAAAAAAATGCTATAAAACTTCAAGTAATACTAATGGAGTTCAAAAATTTCCTTATTCCAGGTCTACTATGACATGTACGAGAGGTCCAAAGAAAAATATGTAGTGGAAATGCAAATTTACAACAAAAAAAGTGAAGATACGCCCAGTCAAATTCCGCTTCATATAACGTAGAAAATTAAGGGTAATTGGAGTAATGAAGAATCTTAATTATATTACTAAAAGCTTTGTATTTATATGGCAATAATTAGAAAATTTTGCAACATGGAAGCCTTACGTACCTTACACCCTAGCACCCTTCATATACACTTATTTTTTGGGTTCAACCAACCAACCAACCAATTAATCAATCAATCAGTCAGTCGGTACCCTCATACATTTCTGTTTTTTGGTTCGATGATTGAATGAATCAATCGATTAATCAATTGATCTATGTGTCGATCCATAAATTAACTGGCCGATCACCCAGTTTAGTGATCACTGAATGGTTAATCATTCAGTGATGAACTGACGTCTTTTAGAATTTCTGTTCCTGTACAGGGTTCAGAGATAAAAAAAGCCGGCAAAATACCGAAAATGTCGACGGTTGTTAAATTTTTCCCCCATTAAAAATGAGCAATTTTTTTTCGCAAGAACTCTGTTCTCATTACAAATTTTCATTTTTTCATTCGTGAAAACTTCTGAGTTTTTCGCGCCTCACAAATGAAAAACTTTTACAAATTTCGAAAATTCCAATAACGATAAAAATTTTAAAAGTTGAAGAGATAAAAAAAATCCACTAAGTATTGTGGAAACAATATAAAAAAATCACATAAATCTCTTCACGTTCCGCACACTTCTAAATTTCCTTCTAATTTTCACGATTCCAGAAAATTGAAAATTTTCAAATTTGAATAACTCACGAATTGACCAGAAGAGTTTAAAATTTCAGGAGATATACAACAAAATGCAAGAAATTTTTCATAGTTTTTCCTCAATTAAAAATCATCTTTTTCCCTTCGCAATGAGCCCATCGTTGAAATTGGATCGTTTGTTGCTGTATAGTTCATCACCGAAGGTGTGTGCACTCTCATAAACGGATTGGTTTTTTTTTCATCCTCGATGGTACTTGGAACAGTGGGCGATTGAGTCTTACGTTGATTTGAAGCCCATTCCAACTTATTTTTTATATCTTCATTATTCGGTTCGACTGTCAATCCAAACTGAAGATTTTTGCAAGT
The DNA here is from genome assembly GCA_026005395.1 of Asobara japonica. NCBI lineage: Eukaryota > Metazoa > Arthropoda > Insecta > Hymenoptera > Braconidae > Asobara > Asobara japonica. The sequence goes on along the minus strand of BQMI01000246.1, from coordinate 821,845 downwards.
ATATTCATGTCCACAGTAAACTCTCTGTAAATTCACAAAAAATGCGATATGCCATATAAAACTCTTACACCAATGCCATGATAAAACTCTTGTGAATTTTATGAATTTTCGTATCTTTTGAGACATGTGAATTTTAAGTTGAACTATTTGTGAAATACCGTTTGATCTGGAAGCGATCCGAGTACTTCGTTGAGTGCTTTATGCATTTGCTCCGGAGTTCCTTCGAAAAATCTGCCACAACCTCCCACGAACAACGTATCACCTATAAATTCATCATGAGTTGTTTGAAATGAGAAATAACAATCACTATTGATTTATATACGTGATTGTAATTCAATAATTTTAGATATTGTCAAATTTCGAAGTTTTCAAAGTTCGTGATTTTCTTCTTTTCCGTTTCATCTCCTGAAATGATTTTTCTTTAATTTGGAAATCACTTTTTAAAAAATGTCCAAAATTGGGAAGAAATGAAAAATTTACAGAAAAAAATCAAAAAATCTTGAAGTTCGCAATTGCCAAAGCCAAATTTTTGAACTTCAGTAGGAAATCAAAACTTCGAAGAATTTCATAATTTGCGGGATTTTGCAAATTTTTGACATTCTTTTAAGATTTCTTACCTGTGAAAACAGAAGCTACACCCTCACCTTCTCCAGTTACAAGATAGCAAATATGTCCTTTGGTATGACAAGGAGTGCTCAGACACTGGACTTTCAATTTGCCAATATTGAACTTATCCCCATGTGAAACACGATCATTAATTGATTCGATTCTGTCGTCCCCACCCAGTATTTTAATCCCTTCAAATTTTTCACACATATTTTTGTTCCCCCCTGCATGATCCCAATGATGATGAGTGGTCAAAATTTTCGTTAAATTGACTTCAGCACTGTCGACTTCACTGGCAACAATGGCTGGGTTCACTGGGTCGACAATAGCCGCCTCTTTTGTTTCATTATCAACAATCTGTAAATGAAAAATATTTTGTACACAATACATTATACATCATTATTTATAATTATTTTCAGCCATTGGACGTAGACTATTTATAAATCAACAATTTCTTTTCATTTTCGTTTTCGATTTGGAAATATTCAAATTATTTAGTTAGTTTCATGATCTCTTCCACAGCGATGCACCTCTTTGACCTTTAGAAATCCTTCAGTCGACCGAAATAAGTTAAGAAGTAAACTATCGAAACTATACTATCAATTTATATAAACATTCAACAGATTGCTAAGACCCGTCAAACTACTCTTCACCGTCGTTACGAAAGACACCAAATATTGATTATTGGAATATTGTTTAAATTCTATAGTCCTTATTAACCGTTGATGAAATAGAAAATTCAAGTGTCTAGAAAGAGAGAGAACAGCGTCCATTTAGCTCTGAAATATTACCGCCCCTAAGGACACTCCGAAAAAAAAACGATTACATGACGTTTTTTTATACTTTCTCCTTTGTGCTCAATGTTATTCATCTAGTCCTTACGCCCATGACCATCCTGTATAAGTTTTGGGGTCCGCGAGATATTTTGAGTGGAATCTATGTTTTTTGGGTCGCTGAGTCCGAATATGTCGGTTATTTTTTTCTAAATTCGGCGTTTAATTGTTATTAACAATTTAATTGTTGAAATCGCCGCCGACGCCAAGCTATTAGAGATAACAAAAACTTTCCTAATTAAAAAATGTTCAGAATTTAATAAGGAATTTGATTTGTTTTCTATAAATTTTCCGTATCTTCCATAGAATTGGAGATATGACTAGTAGAAGGGTTGCGCGACCCGCCGCAGCGCTTCAAGCCCCGTGCGCGACGCGAGCAATACAAAGTCAAGCGAGTAGCATGGGAGGCGTTATATTATTTTTTGTAAAAATCCTGGAAAATACAAAGAGAATTCTATATGCATATAAGGATGTATATACATACTCATAATCAGCTGCCACAGTAAGTCGACTTATTGCTCTTTATCATTTGACCATTGAATTTTTCAGATGCGAATTGTTTTATGGTTTCATGATTTTTTTACTAGGTTCAGTGACGGGGTTATAGAAGCTCATAGAATTTCCCATGAGATCGGCGTGTCAGTTCAAAAAATTTTGGTCATCAGCAGAAAATAAAATCATATTACGAAAATATCTACGGATGAACATCCTTAGACAATCAAATATGGCCAGGTCAAGAAGTAGTTTGCGGTGCTACGATAAAAGGTGACTGTCAGTCATCTGTATCTCGTCAAATTTTCCCTGATATCATGAATGATCGAGAAATAGGAGAGGCAAGTGGCAAGATTGTCAGACACATTCAGTACGCAACATTAGAATCACATTCTAACATTACTGCAAAGTCCATTCTCCACTTCTGGGAGACGTACGAAATGCAACTTTACCATTATGCATAGCTAGAGCATGGAGCATGGTATGTATATTTATATGTATATAGAATTCTCTTTGTATTTTCCATGATTTTGACAAAAAATAATATAACGCCCCCCATGCTACTCGCTCGACTTTGTATTGCTCGCGTCGCGCACGGGGCTTGAAGCGCTGCGGCGGGTCGCGCAACCCTTCTACTCGTCATATCTTCAATTCTATGGAAGATACGGAAAATTTACAGAAAATAAATCAAATTCCTTATTAAATTCTGAACATTTTTTAATTAGGAAAGTTTTTGCTACCTCTCATAGCTTGGCGTCGGCGGCGATTTAAACAATTAAATTGTTAATAACAATTAAACGCCGAATTTAGAAAAAAATAACCGACATATTTGGACTCAGCGACCCAAAAAACATAGATTCCACTCAAAATATCTCGCGGACCCCAAAACTTATACAGGATGATCATGGGCGTGAGGACTATGTCTCTTAAAACACTTGACAATTACATTCATGTTGTTGGGTCTATACGACGGCTATGAATGAAATGGGATGTCATAACATTTTCATTTACCAAATACATAAAATTATCCTGAAGTGCCGGCAAAATATGGACCGCCATTGCGTGGCCTTGAACAATAGTCTTAACACTGTGCATACTGGAAAGCCCTCTTCTACTTGTTATATTATTACCTGAGAATAGAAAAAAAACATTAGTTAATGAATGAAAAACAATCCATTTAACAATTAACAATCAAACAATCGAATCATGACAATTAGTTCGCCCGTAAATCGCAGAGGCAAATAAACTCAACTGAGATGTTTTGCAATCCACATTGAACACGCACGAACTGCATTGTATTTATTGGAACACATCTTACCAAATTTACAAAATGTACTGGTAATATTTTTGTTTTTGTATTTTTAACTAATATGTTGAAATTTTTTATTTGATGTGTTAGTAGGTGAAATGTAGACTTTTTATAAAACTCTAATTATGGGAAGACGTAATGTTAACCTCAACAAATTTTTAGACTTCTGAGTTGTGAAGTTTGCTGGAACTCCCATCAGCTGATATAATTTCAAGGGAATTGGTGGTGTTCAGAATCATCAACTCATACGCTTGAATGAAAACAACAAACCATGGGAGATATTGAAATTCTCTCTGAAGGTAAAACATTAAAAGTTTATTAACAAAAAATCAGTTTATTTATTTGTAGAACTTAGGTTTCTTTAAGAAAGAGAAAACGGCTAAAAGAGTTGTTATTATGTTCGAGCAGGTCTTAAAAATCGAAGAATTTTCTAGAATTGTTTGTCAATTTTTAAGTTGGTTCACATTGGTCACAAAAAGAATGACATAATATTTTTAAAAATCGAGTCGGATCTTTCGATGAACTCCTTCTCAAAATTTTCAAGAAATTTCGGAAAATTGTAAATGTTTAAAAACTATGTACGAGTTTGTGAAAAAGCGAAAGAATGTTAAAAGAAAAATGGAAAAGTGCCGAAAATAATAAGAGGAAAATTACTCGATTTTTACTAAATATATTTTTTATTATGTTTTTATCAATGAAAATTCATGGAAAATTGGGCAAAATATATTAAATTCTATAAAATATTACAAAATTCTTAGAAAAATGGTATATTTTAAAAAGTATTTTGAAAAAATATTGAAAATTCCATAGTCTTACAAAAGAACCTAAGACTGGATACAATTGAAGAGACATTGTGAAACAAATCCTGAAAATTCTTTTGAAAAATTAGCAAATTCGGAAGGTCGGGAGACAACTACCAAGAGAAGTCCATAAGATATGAAAAAATATATTAAAAAATCTGAATCTTCTAAGGCCAAATTTTGAAAACATCTTCAAACGGTTATAGACCTCGTCAATTTTGAACCGCCCCTTTTTTCAGCAACGGAAGAAGACGAAATCGTGGCGATCGATTTCGAGTTAAAAGAGATTGATGAAAAAATAGCAAAATTGCGTGAGCGAAAATTGACTCTCACCCAGCGTAAAGAAAAATTAAAGGATGACGCACTCTTGAAGAAGAGTTTAACAGTATCCAAGAAGGATTGGGAGAAGGAGGATTTTTCTTGGTCTGCAGATTTGACTGATGCGCTGAACGAGACTTTCAAGATCAAGAAATTTCGTGAGCTCCAACGAGCAGCGATGAACGCTATTTTGTCTGGAGAAGATTTAATTTTGGTGATGCCAACAGGAAGCGGGAAAAGCTTGTGTTACCAATTGCCAGCTATAATTGGTAAAGGTGTTACGGTTGTAATTTCTCCGTTAGTTGCTTTAATGGAGGACCAATTACACGGATTGGAAAAAATAAAGGTCAAAGCAGGAATGATGAACAAAAAGTCTGACAAAAATATTACAAAAGCGATCATGGATGCTTTAGATGGAACCAATAACGATTTAAAATTAATATATATAACACCAGAGTACATGAAGAAATCGAAAAGGTTTATGGCGAAGCTGCAGAAGGCTTTCACATTGAAACGGTTGAAAATGTTTGCTATCGATGAGGTGCACTGCTGCAGTACATGGGGCCACGATTTCAGACCCGATTACCAATTTCTCGGGTGTTTCAAAGATATGTTTCCAGGTTTGTACCATTTCCCACTATTTTCGAGTATGTATTATGAATCATTTCACCGAGATCCAACAGGCGTATCCCAGATCCTTGATATGAGAATTCTGATTATGTAGAATGTGTTACTATTGAAAAAATATCCTGCGCCAACTTTTATAGGAGATTTAAATATACCTATAGGTCGAACAATGGAAAAGAAGTAACTCAAAGGAACCTTGTAAGAACTCTACGATTCCTATAGAAATGGTATGGACTAGAGAATTAGGAAGTTTGCTATAGAATCCCGGATAGAAATCCGTATAACAAAAATAATGAAGAGCAGGGGAAAGTTCCAAACTATTTTCTAAAAAATTTACATTTCTAATTTGAAAAAAATACAAAAAAATTTGAAGTATCTAGAATTTTTTATGTTTCACATGAGCTTACCCATTTTTTCGGAAAATACCTGGGTCTGCCATAAAAGTTTCGCAGCTTTTGTGTTTTAATTCCATATTTTTTTTCAATTTGTTATCTCCTTTAGGAATTATTTACAATTTTAACATAAATTACAATTAATCATAATTGCTACACCAAGAAGTATTTCAGTCAAATTTATCTTATTCAGAAAATATTGTCAGGTGACTGATGCACAATTGTATCTCTTCACTTAATCAATCAGCTCAAAGAAAAATATGAAAATATGGAGTGCAGTAAGTAAAATTTACTCTGATGCTCTACGTAACAACTTTGAATAATCATTTAAAAGGGACTTAGAAATGTAGACCGTACGAAAAGAAGGATTCGCGATATGCTGTGATGCTGGACTGTCAACTTACGGTTTGTTTTCCCTATCCGAAAAATTAGGTGTGCCAATTCTGGGCCTAACAGCCACGGCTCCAGCAAAAATAATCAACGACGTGCAGAAGATGCTCGATATTCAGGGTTGCCTAGTCCTCCGAGCGTCCTTCAACCGACCAAACCTATTCTACGAAGTTCGTCGGAAGCCCGCAGATAAGGAAGTCTGCTTATCGATGATAAGCAACCTCCTGAAAACGCGTTTCGCTGAAATGTCTGGCATCATCTATACAACAACCATAAAGGATGCAGAGCAACTGACCTCAGATTTGCGAGGCAAAGGCCTCAAAATTGGTTGTTATCACGCCCTGCTCGAGCCCGAAGTCAGATCGAAAATTTACCAAAGATGGATAACCAATGAATATCAAGCGGTTGTCGCAACCATCGCATTTGGCCTCGGGATAAATAAACCTGACGTACGATTCATTATCCATCACTGTATGTCAAAATCCATTGAAAATTTCTATCAAGAAAGTGGTCGAGCTGGAAGAGATGGTAAAAAAGCCGCTTGCATTGTTCTTTATCGACTTGCGGATATTTTCAAATTAAGCACAATGGTGATTGGGGACAAAGTGGGTCTACAAAATTTGTACAAAGTCGTGGAATACTGCCTCGATCCTGGAACATGCCGGAGAAAATTGATAGCCAAGCATTTTGAGGAGAATTGGAGGCAGGAAGACTGTGGTGAAATGTGTGATCATTGCCGGAGGCCCAAGAAGAATAAGGAAACTGATATAAGTTCATACTGTCGTCATATTTATGCAATTATTGATAAGGCGCTCAAAAGTGAAACTAGTTTGACTTTGATTAAATTGATGGATGCTTGGTATGGGTCGGGTCCTGTTGCCAATAGAGTCCCAACGATTCCCATTCCCAAGTTCTCGAAAGAAGCTGCTGAAGCTATCGTTGGATTTCTTCTCATTAATGGCTACCTCAAGGAAGACTTTGTGTTCAATGCTTATGCCAATCTTACGTACATCAATCGCGGGCCAAAGGCCGCTCTTACTATGGATAAGACTCACAAAATTTTCTTCTCTCATGATCAAGCATTGACACTTTGAAAGGAAATAAGCGCATTGTACTTTGTTTATATCAGTATTATTAAATGAAAACCATTTTTTGAATAATAAACCATTTGGAAAATGTTCTGCTCCAATTTTATGAGGTGTTCTATTGCATTAGTATTAATTCCAAACAATTATGAAAGTGTGATTAAGAAAGTGAAAGAAGTAGATGCTTTAAGGCGGGTGTTATTAATATTAGATAAAATATAGACATAATAAATGAACTGGGTAAAGATCGACGCGGGGCGTCGCCTGTGCCACGGGCTATCTCCCGTTTACGCACTTGAATCTTCTAGATCATGAACGATCAATAATCGCCATGAAATTCAAACCATATATGATTGAATTATATTTATTGTATTTCGTGGCTATGCCAAGAGTATTCCGACGGGCTTTATAGCAACTTGTTGAATACTCATGTGAATATCCTTTCGGACATTTACCAGATTATATAAAATATTGTCGTAATACGTATAAAAACGTGACAGAATTTGCGAAGAAAATACGCAGACCAAATTATCAGAATCCTTACCACTTTTAAACTAAAAATCTATAATTGCTCAAGTATCAGCGGATTTTTTTTCGGTTGTTATACTTATCCTGATCGTTGCTACACAGGGAAGCTTGAGGGAATTGTCCTATAAATTTTAAAGGTCGAGGGGTATTCGGCGGATTATTTTTTACCCTCTGATTTTGACTAATCAGAGCACAATGATCGAGGTTACATGGCACTTTACACGAAATGTAGTCTCCACATCGTGTTTTTTGTCTTCGTGGTGTTGGCTAGTATATTTTTTTTAATCTTGAGATCAATTCCAGGCAGTGACTCTTTGCCGAATCGACTCATTTTGCACAGGTTTTGAAAATGGACAGAACCTCTAATAGAAGTTTTAATCACAACGAAATGTCAAAACCCGGAAAAACAATTGAGGATCTACCGGGGTTTTATCAGTTTGATAAAACCCCTGTGGCCCGGTGATTTACCAAAATAAAACCAACGTGAAGGTGTCATGTGACCGCGAATACTGCGCTCTGATTGGTCGAAATCGGGGGGTAAAAAATAATCGGCATATAATTTTAAATTTATCTGTGAACAATGAGTGTAAGTTTAATTTTTGTGGAGTTTAAATTGTAGCTATCATTTCCGAAGAGTAAATTTCCTTCTATTCAGTTGAAAATTTCATTCACTTAGAACTAAAAAAAAGTAAAGTTGAAGTGTTAAAAGATTAAGACGATCAATTTTTGAATAAAAAACAGATTCCAATTATACGACCCTCTCTTGCATTCAAACACGATTTTTTTGGCACTTACGCCCCTTTGATTTTCATCCGGAAAAATATGTATAGAACGAAAAACCAGCAAACAATCGAATAGCCGGTACTTATATTTATGTTTTATCTCCAGATTGTTCACATGATAATAGGGTAAAAAATTTTGCCGCAAGTTATGCTGGGAATATTATTGATCCCTAAAGCAAGAGAGCACACGCCACACGTAAAGCTATACGTGCGCACTATACACTGAGTTTTGTTTGATAAACTTCGTAGTTAACTCCTACAATCGTTTCACACAACAATTCATTTACACATGTAAATAGTGAAAATTTCAAATGCACGTTTGTGACCCATTTCGGTTTAATTCAAATTTCAATGCTTTTGAGTTTCGTTCTTTAGCGTCGTGTTTTTTACTACAGAGATAAGGACAAAATGTGGGATTTTTCAATTGTCAATGCAATTGTCAAAGTTTTTATCATACAAATTGGATAATATTCGTTAGAAATAACGTCAGGTTTCAAAAAGCGGAGATCCATTCAGGTGAGTTATAGATAATAAAACGGACCGTCTGTTATTGTGAAAAAACTTAAGAGTAATTGAACATGCGAGTAAACGGACAAATCAATGATAGCAAATGTTCATTTGACAGCTTGAAAATCGATGAAAACCTGTACTAGTAGTAAGTTTTAACAATTTTTTTAGACCATCTTTCAAAAATCTGCGAAGTAGCTGACCAGTTCTTTTTCTCAGTTTTTATGGTCAGAAATTTCAAAGATGTCTGGATTTTGCTGGTTGGAAGTTCTATTAAACGTTTTAAATTTCATCAATATAAGTGGATTTTTTTAAAAGAAGTCAGTAGTTCTCCGAAAATTGATAAAGCAAAAATCTTATATAAATATTAAATACTTACAAATAAGGCTGTACGTAATTTTGCTTTTTTCTATTGTAGGGAAAGACCATGTAATGCGTTAATTTCATATCTTCAATAGTCACCATTGGGGAGTTGAAGCTATTGTGGTAAGTAAGTACCTTCGGAAATAGAAAATATTACGGAAGAAGAGTAATAATTTTCAAACAGTGTGAAAATTTCAAACATTTGTACAATTGCAAAAATTAAAACAGTTCCGAAAACACCAAGAACGTTTGGTTTATCCTCGGACGATAGCCAATTGTAAAGCTTTTCTTGCAATAAAGACCATTAAAAGTTATTTAAGTTAAAAAACATCAGAAATTTGGATGATTTGAAAAATCTTGTAATATCCAGCTGTTTGGAAAAATTGATAGCATTATAACAATTGAGTAATGTCAAAAGCTGAAGACTGGAACGATCCGAAAGATTGCAAACTATTGAGGTCTAAAGGCAACTCAAAAGTTTCACAGTTTTTGAAATTTTTCAACAAGTGCCGAAGCTTTTCAGAAAGTAAAAAATCGTTAACGGGCAACCTTTCAACTTTGCTGTAAATTTTCAAAACGAGAAATGAGATACAAAATCGTGTTCAAAGGCAGAATAAATTGGAACGACGAGTCAGTAGCATCTGCTGGTTCCTCCTATAATCTATCTGAAATAAATTCCTCACCATGATTCTTGTTGTTTCATAGTTCGAGAACTCAGCGATTGAGCTAAATCCCGGCAACATCATGCCCCTCCCAAATCTCCTGAGAAAAGCGAGCAGCTACATTCTCGGTGATTCGACAACGGATACTCGCACAAATTTGTATCAAGACGGCGAAACTCTCTTCTGCAAAAACAACGTGTGCGTACATCCCCCAGTAAGACAACATTGTGATGTTGTACATCATCCTGGTTACTTAACAATAACATGCAGAATCACCGAATCATCGGGAACGCCAACTCTATCTCTATCCTGGATACCGAATACTACCTTAAGAAAGCACCCAACAACCCTTGAAAACGTAACGTCAAAACTTTATGTCCCTTCCCTGCACGGGAAGATCACTGAAAGCGGAAATTACGAAAAATTGGATGTATGTTTAGAAGTTAAAGAACCCATCGACTGCAAAGATTGCGAGAGAATATGTTCAGGCGGATGTGAAGAAGAAGGTTCGCCAAAAATCAATACTGAAATCGGAGAAGGCCAAATGAAGTCTCCTGCAGCTACGTTATCGGGAAACCATAATGAGGACAATGGAATAAGCTTAAGTAGATTGAGATTCGAATCAGCGCAACTTAACGAACCGATTGAGTGCGATCATTGTGAAGAAAATTGTTCGAGATGTGGAGAAGGTTTATCGAAAATCAAGAACGAAATCAAAGGTCAAATCAAATACGCTAAAGGTACAGATTTAGCAGAGAAGCCTAATGATGATGGAAAAAGCTCAAGATGGAGGTATGAATCAACCGAACATAAACAAGCTTTTGAACAGAACAAGTGTACAAATATCTGTTGGGCCAAATGTGCAGAAGCATCAAGTACTTCGCAAATTACCAAGGAGATCATAAATGAGCCTCAGATTCGATGTGCTCAAGCTAGAGAGTTATCAGAAAAGCTCGATGAAGACAATGGAAGAAATTCAAACAGATTGAGATCTAAATCTATCGAAGTCGAAGAATCAATGGACCAGAAAGATTGTAAAAGAATGTGCTCGAGCGAATGTGCAGGAGGCTTATCAAGTACATCGCAAAGTACCGAGGAGATGAAAGCCCAGATGAGATCTCCTCAGGATTCAGCAGGCAAGCATAATGAAAACATTGGAGCAAGTTCAAACACATTAAGATCTGACTCCATTGAAGTTCAAGAGCCAGTTGAGCCCAAAGATTGTATGTCGCAAATCAGTGGTGAAATGAAAGCTCAGATCACATTTTCTCAACACGTAGATTTATCAGACAAGCAGGAGGAAGACGATAGGAGATTGTCCCGATCAGAATCGATCGATTCTTCATCAATTGCAGACAATGTCAGCTCTTCAATTAATAATAACTTGTTGATGTCTATGAAGAGTCGGAGTATGTCCTGGAGTTCTTGTGATTTATCCCTAAATGCGTCCAGTGATCCGGATTATCCCAGTTGGATGAGGTCACCTGAACTTCTTGCTCTTCAGCATAATCTTACGTTTCCAGACAGCGCAACTGCTTCACCTGTTGCGGTCAGAAGGTCTCAGACTTGCAGAAGGTTTTCAGTGGATCTTGGACAAATGCGATCTTTGAGACTCTTCTTTGCCGATTCTGCGTGTACTAGTGGACAATTGGTGGTGGCTAGCAGAGAAAGCCAGTACAAAATATTGCACTTTCATCACGGCGGGCTAGACAGACTCGCGAATACACTGCACCAGTGGCATCAGCTGCTCTATCCAAAGAAGGAGGAGATTACGGAAACGGAAGGAGTTCTGCCTTATCGGTTCGTTACACTGAGAGAAAAACGACTTTTTGGCCAGAAACATTTCTTGTGACAAGAAATTCATGCAAAAATTGCGGTGAAATTTTCCCAATTTTCTTGTCACAAGAAAATATTTTTGGCCAAAAAGCCGTTTTTCTCTCAATGTAGTTGGTGGACTATAAGTCTTGGGCATTCAGACAATTGAGAAAGCAATTCATTTTTATTTTCACTTATAGTGGATATAGCGGGCATATTGTCCTTCATATTTGCAAACCTTAATCTTTATTGCAATGGGATACCATTGTGATTAAGCTCGCCAGTTTTTTTTTTTTTCAAAAAATAAACTATGCAGAATTTTAAAAATCTCAAAAATGCTTAAGAACTCTGATGGTTCCAGGCATTTCATGGTATGCAGAGCAGAAGTTGCTCGCGATGAGCTACATCCAGAGGAGGGTCAAGTGTCAATGATCACATCTCTAGCATGGAAAGATTTATTGAATGACAGAGGTCAGGTCGAGGATGATCTGGCCCTGAGGAAGGGAATTTTTTTCGGCGGTCTTGAGCCTGCTCTGCGCAAAATTGTTTGGCCATTTTTACTCCACTGCTATTCGTACCAGAGTACTGCCGAGGATAGGGAACAACTTGATGCTATTAGAAGACAGGAATATGAAGAAATTGAGAGGCGCAGATGTGGCATGAATGCTGGAGAAGCCGAAATATTCTGGAGGAATGTCGTCTGCATTGTCGAGAAAGATGTCGTTAGAACTGATCGAGCAAATCCGTATTATGCGGGAGAAAACAATCCCAATATTCGAGTCATGAAGTAAGTACAGCAGTTTAGATGAGGGCATCGTGGGGTGTTCTGCGGTTTTCCTGAATTGGCAATTTCTATCCAAATTTTCTCGTTTAAGAAAAATAGGATATGGGAGAATTTCAGAACAACCCATTATGGTCTAAACTCAAATGAGTATCTGCTTCTAGCACCAGAAATTTAAAAAATTTTAGGTCAACAAGTTTATAAATTTGGGAAATTTTGGACATATAAAGGGAATTCAACTCTAAATTTTCCGAAATCGCTTGGATTTCTGGAATCTTTGAATTTCGGAAACTTTTCCTATTCAAGCAATATCCTCCGTTACAGGAACATCCTCCTGAACTACGCGGTCTACAACCCCCAATTAGGTTATACACAGGGAATGTCCGATTTGCTAGCACCTCTCCTAGCGGAATTGAATTCCGAAACGGATGCCTTTTGGTGTTTCGCCGGATTGATGCAGCGTTCAGTAGCCGTCTGCACCCCTACGGATACCGACATGGACAAAAACCTCTGTTACCTCCGCTCTTTAATAAAGCTCATGATCCCGGACTTCTATGCGCATTTAGAGAAGCACACAGATGCCCTTGAGCTGTTATTCTGTCACCGTTGGATCCTATTGTGCCTAAAACGAGAATTCCCAACTGAAACCGCCCTTAGGATGTGGGAGGCGTGTTGGGTCAATTACTTGACTGATTATTTCCACTTATTTCTCTGCTTGTCCATCATGTGTATCTATGCCGATGATGTAATTGCACAGGATTTGCGAACAGACGAGATGCTCCTGCATTTCAGTTCGCTTGCTATGTACATGGAAGGTAATGTTATCCTGAGGAAAGCTAGAGGATTACTCTACCAATTTCGACAATTAGATAGACTGCCCTGTACCCTTGCAGGATTATGTCGCCAGTGTGGTACGGGAATGTGGGATAGTACTCACAATCCGGTCATTGAGTGCATTGAACACGTAGAAGGTACATGCCCTTATTTGGAAAAGTATCAAGGTGTCAAGTATTAGTTAGCTTTGTGGTAAAACTCGACCTTAAAAGATGTCAACATGCATTGCAATATGTGCTGATGATGATATTGCCTAGGATCTCGGAAAAGGGGAAATGCTCTGTTTTTGCTATTTTGAGTTCGCTCGTTGTGTATATGGAAGGTAGCATCATCCTGAGGAAACCTAGTAATTTGTTCTATCAAATTCTAATTGGATACACTGCAGGTCTATTCAACACATGCATGTGTCAACATAGGACAATTCCACCAGTTTGCTTGTTCTATTTTAAGTTTCGTCATTTGATCATCCACAAAAACAACCATGAACAATCTTTTGGTTTAAGACTCTTTGTATCTCTCATTTTTTATTTATTTCATCCAAATTATTGTCCATCTGTTCGGCGTATGCGTACACACACATACACACACACCAATATTTGTTTCTTAAACGGTCTAAACATGTTCAAAATGGCTTTGAAGACATAGAGATGTAATGGAACATCAACAATCTTTTTTTCTTTTTTTTTGGGGGGCGGGGGGGGGGGGGGAGAGGGGGAGCACATCAATTCTTTTTGTTATCATGAAGTGGGAAGAATATATGAAAAATCGCGGACATGTACATTGCTGGTCCCAAAGTAAAATTTATCACTCGGGTGATGTGTCTCTTTCATTCAGTAAAGACTTTGGGATGGTCACAGAAGTACGTTGCTGGCATTTCCGATTTGAAGAATATCTATGTCAAGGATTATCGATTTTTGCTTTTAAATTTCGGCAATCTGTGTTCACCTACATTATTCAATCGTTCGATTTTGAAGAACAATGTATACATATTGTACAATCGACCAATGCAAAGTGAATGAGAATTATGGTAAAGAAGTGAAGTATGTATTATTGTACCATTAAAATAAATCCTTCAAAACTTAAAACAAATAAGCTGGCTGTCAATCCATCATTTTTTACCAATTAAATATTCACTAAATTCATTATCATTGTGAATTCTCGAAAAATTACAACTTTAGAATTCTACATAAAAGGTGCAGAAAAAATTGTTTTCTGACTATTATAAAGGATCGGTATCGGAATTGCTAGGTTGCCATAACAAAAGTGATCGAAAAGTGGAATAAAAGAATTTTCCATCCTTAGAAAGAAAATATCAACATTTATTTCAAATTCTAAACGTAAATTTACTGGTGTAATTGTGTATAAAGACCTGTTTATAAAATATACCATATTCCAGACATTTATAAATACAACAAGCCTGTACATATTCGACATATTGACATACTATCATTATTTATACGAGATTAATCTATATATAACTATTGTCTCAAGTTAATCTTTCTGGAATAGTGTCTAAAATAGTTACGTGATTCAATTTTTCGAACAGAGACTGTTACGAATGCTAAATTTCCAGAAATGTGATCAATTACTAAAGTTAAAAAAGGTCTCTGATTTGGCAAATTGAAAAAACTAGTGGTGTACAAATGTGTGTGCCCCATGCAGGGCACAAACAAAACTTCCCGATTTGGTATTTAAGCACAGCATGAGAACGCAACCATGGTGATAAGCAACCGCAACGACGATATCAAAAATCCGAGTTCAATTCTAGCAATTGAACTAGTGGTGTGCAAATGTGTGTGCCCCATATGGGGCATAAACATAACTTCCCGATTTGGTATTTCAGCACAGCATAAGCATGCAACCGTGGTGATGAGCAAACTCAACAGTGATATCAATAATTGAACTTGCGACTATTAATTACTGCACGCGATCGATTAAGGTGGATTTTTTAAGCCCCATAAAAATATTCAACTGGAATTCGTCCGTCTAGTCTCCCTTTCTACCTCTGTATATTCCTAATTATCCCGCTCTTTGACATCCTTCCCGCAATTGTCGACATATTCATTCGACAAGTATATTCTAGTTCAACTCGCGATATGTTTTGACCTATATTGAAAAAAGTTATACTGAATGTGCATTTTTGTATAATGAACGACCCTGGTGATATGCATTGTTCCCGTATTTCAAATTGCTCGGACGACCATACCTCCTTAATTATGCAAATTATGGAAAAAAGTCATTTCAAGTAAACGATGTATTTTCATATAAGAAATAGTTTTCTTAAGATAAGTTTCCCGCTAAATTGAATATTTTACCCAGTCGAATCGTATAAACAATTGCAATTGTTAATAACATTGCATGTACTGCACGAATGCCATCCAAAATGTAATCCGCTCCATTCTGAACGGAAAGGTTTCGATTGAGAACATCATCACAGCGCTGGGTTCATTCATTTACTTATTACATACATAATTGTTGAGACGGCCATACCCCCTTAATTCTGCAAATTATAGAAAAAAGTAATTCTACATAAAATGTGGATTTTCATATAAGGAATAGTTTTCTTCAGATAAGTTTCCCGCTAACTTTAGTATTTTACCCAGTGGAACCATATAAACAATTGCAATTGTTAATAACATTGCATATATACTCCACGAATGTCATCCAAAATGCAATTCGCTCGATTTTACACGGAAACGCTTCGATTGCGACCTCCATGACAGCTCTGGATTCATTCATTCGCTCATTACATACATAATTGTTGAGACGGGCATACCTCCTCAATTATGCAAATTTGCGAAAAAAATCATTCTACATAAAATACGCATTTTTATATGGGGAACAACTTTTCTCGTATAAATTTTGCGCTAACTCTAATAGTTTGTGCAATAGAACGTGATAAACAATTAAAATTGTTAATAACAATATACATACTACACCAATTTCACTCAAAATCTAATCCCCTCTAAGTTACATGAAAACGCTTCGATTCCAATATTGACGGTCTGGATAGCTTCATTCGTTCGTGAGAAACCTAGGATCAAAATTTCGGAAACACACATACATACAGACATACACACACACACACACACACACACACACACACACACACGCACAGAGACATCGATTCAACAGTTGTTGGGCATCATTTTGGTATACTTGAAAGCCCAGTCACAGGATGAAAGGAAAAATATCGATTTCGGGGTCATTATAATAACTTCCCGAATAATCGGGAAGTTAAAAATTCAATTACACTAGTTTTATACACAAGCTTACCAGTATCATTCGAAAAACAGGACATAATGATTCGGTTTTGTCATTGCTTCATTGAGAAGTTATGAACAGTTACGGTCTTTCTTCTCGTATGATGTACGTAATTGGTTAAACGGCCATACCTCCTTAAATATGCGAATTACGGAAAAAAGTCATTCAACATAAAATGTGTATTTTTGCATGCGGAACAACTATTGTTCAGTGATCATTCCGCTAGCTGATACGATTTTCGCCATAGAGCGTTATAAACAATTGGAATTGTTTATAACAATATATATATACGGTAAATTGCATTCAAAATCTAATCCTCTCCGAATTACATTAGAACACTCCGATTCAGACCCTAATGGCCGGCATGGCTTCATTCTTTCACTTATTACATACATAATTTTTCAAACGCCCATACTTCCTTAATTATGCAAATTAGGAAAAAATGTTATACTACATAAAATGTGTACTGTTGCATGAGGAATAACTTTTCTCTCAGAAATTTTTCGCAAACTTTGATAGTTTAAGCAGTAGAAAGTTATAAAGCATTGAAATTGTTAATAACAATCTATATAGTGCATCAATTTGATCCAAAATCTAATCCCCTCGATTCTGCATGGAGATGTTTCGATTGCGACACTGAAAACCTCAATAGCTTCATTCGTTCGCGAGAAACCTATGATCAAACTTTTGTGCACACACATACAGACAGACACACACACACAGACATTTGTTCAGAAGTCGCTGGGGATCATTTTGGTATACTTAGAACCCTAGTTACAGGCCGAAATGAAAAAGTTCGATTTTGGGGTGATTACTATAACTTCCCTATCGGGAAGTTAAAAATCACAAAATTAAAAAAACAATATGCTTCTAGTGGAGGAAAAATTGTTCATCCAAAAAATTGAAAGTCACAGTAGTCTCTTCTTGAGCACCTATTTATCATATAAAAATGAGATTGCAATCCTGCAAAATTTACGTTAAATTACTGATGGTATCACTGGATATAATGACTAAAATTGATAATTAGAAATGAGAGAAAACCCAAAATAGAAGAAAAAATCTGCAAATTCAACTCTTCTCCAAATGAAGATGATTTTACAAATATAAAATCTCCCGGACAAAATTTACAAAGGAAAAAGAATGGAAAACTGCATTTTTTTCTCGATTAACTAAATTCAAAAACTGTATAATATTTACAATATTTTAGATAGCCCTTGACATAGTCACTGGAATTGATGAGTTTAGAGTAATCTTAAACGAGATCAAAACACAAAAGAAAAACATAAAAAAGCTGAAAAACCACATTCTCTCTTGAAATTAAGAACACTGCAATTTGGAAAATAAAAATCAATATAGTGACTAAAATGGAAGGCTTCCGAAGTTTCTAAAACCCAAATATAGATATCAAAAACAAGGTTTCCATTTGAAAACGACAAAAAATATGCAGAATCAGATTGATATATGGAAAGCATCCACAAATTTATAACATTTAAAAATTGTCGAAATTCCCAAGTTTTCCAAAACAGAAAGTTTGAAAATTTTGGAATATTTTAGAACTTAAAAGGTTTTTCGAAATAGATAATTTCCCAAATTCATTTTTTTGTACATTGAACATTTAAACAATGTTAAAGAATTGAAATTAATTCAAAATTTTTCGGTCATTCCCTTTTCTCAAACTGCTTCCAAACTATCGTATATGTCACGCAGCAGAATGAATGTCGCATAAATTAACCGTAACAATGATCATACAGGTAAGCGCCCAAATTCCGACAAAAATGAGCCAGTAGTGGCTAGCGAATGGGCTGGCAAATTTATTCCTGACTCCAAGCCCAATGATGTTTCTGCTTTTTTTCCTGGCATTATATACGAGAAAAGTGGGTATCAAATACTGTATGCCAGTACCAGCATAGGATCCAGTTATACCAACTAAAATGGACAAGTCTTTGGTTATCATTGCAATTATGTAAGGTGGAAGAACCGCCAGAATGGGAAATGCTATTGTTTTTAAACAAAAACTGGTTGTATTGGTTGCGTTGGTAGTATCTCTTTGCTTGCCGATAAATAGAGCTTGCAAATTATTTCGTAAAGTTATGGCTATTATTGGAAAACTTGTGGTGAGTGTGAAGACTGGGAAAAGAGCCAAAAAATATTCGATTATTGTCAAAAAAACATTGCTATTTGGTGTACAATCACCGGCTCCTCGAGGACCAAAGTCCAGGGTATATAAGTCGTCGATGTGCTTAAATGCGAACGCCCCAGTGAGGGCCAGGAGGACATAGAACGAGGCTATCGCAACGTAGTCCAGGAATAGAGATCGCTTCAAGGTCGATTTGTTTGATATTGGCGCTATGAGTCCTGGAAGAGAATGGTGACACATGAAGGAGTAGACACAAGCACCGAATAGTCCGGGGATACCTGAAAAACACACAATTTTATTTTATTTTGGAAATTCTAGAATTTTGTAGATTTGTGAAACTGTGGCAGTTTTGAAATCTTTGCGATCTTAATTTTGTTTACTTTGCTCTGCGATTTGCGATTTTTTTTTTGCAATTGTTTGAAATTTTTGAAATCTTACAATTACGAGATTTTTTATGTTTATTGATTTTTAACCACTGCTGAAATTTGTTGAACCGCCACACTTTTAATTGTTTCCTAATTCCCCGATGTTGTTCGAGCACGTTTTACGGATTCGTTACTGAATATTATAGAATCTTACCCGGCAGATTGACAGTTGGAGGTGAATTTTGCGCTCCCTCAAGTACCAAAATTCTCATTGCATAACAAATCATAATTCCAAAAGCGCTCCATCGCATGACCGACGTCACAAGTTGAAGATATTTGGTTTTCTGGACGTTGAAAAAAGCGAAGGGCCCAAGAATCATAATAAAAGTGGTGAGAAAAATTCTGTACGCATCCAGTCGAGTGACTTCAGAACCATCCCAGCAAAAGCTGTCATCAGGAATTGTGTCATTGCATGTGAAATTGGCAGGTTGATATGTGCATGCCACATCTTCCACAGATTTTCCAATTGCTGCTGCATAAATGCTCAAGTCTCCATACAAGTACACCACTAAACATATATAAAAAAGGCTCAGACCAAATTTCGAGAAAAATAGAGACGCCATCTCGCCCATTTCGATCTTCTCATTGATCAAATAATATCGATATGAGTTGTCCGGTGTGCGTTCCGGGGTGGAGTTTATTTGACCCACTAAGGGAGTGTCTTCAGAGTCCGAATTTGAAGGAACTGATTCGCCTGAAGCCTGAAAAATTATTCAACAGTTCTAAATAGTAGATGGCCATAGGGTAGAGGGCATACACATACGCCTTGTCCCTCAATTACGGAGTTATTTGCTTTAGACATTTGTGAAATAAAAAAAAAAAATTAATTGAGATTTGTGCTGATCGCATTACAAATGATGCGTGAGATTGTGAAACGAGATTTCAAGTTTCGAAAAACAATATTTATACATGATTTATACGACAATATTGGACATAGGTAGTACCTAGACGATATGGTTAAGGAATCAATGTCATTCTTTATCAGTTTGCATCTTTCACTCACTTTTTTTCTGTCCTGTATCCTTTGCCACGTAAGAATGGCATTGGCTGATGCCATTGCTTCGATTACAAATGTGACAGTCACGAAACTGAAATTTTCAATTCTTTAATTAGTAATTATCCAATACTAATTCCAGTGCGGATGCTACACCGTCTTGCACATTTTTTCCATGATTTTTTAGATTTTTTAATCTTTGAAACTTAAAAAGTTAAAGTTTTAACGAATTTATGAGCTTTCTCACGTTTTTTGAGGCTTTGGAATTTTTAACTTTTCGATAGAAAGTTATTGTAATGACCCCGAAAATGAAAAGTGTCAGACCGATGAAATTTTCACTTTTCTCGGCGTTCGGCATCATCCTGACACGTTTCCAATGAGATGTTCGTGTGTGTGTGTGTGTGTGTGTGTGTACGTATGTGAGCAAATCTTTGGCGAACGGTTTCTCGTAAACGGCTGGACCGATTTTAATTTTATTATTTTTTTTTTTTTTTTTTTATTTTTTTTTTTTCAAAAATTACGTCTCGCCGAGGCGGCGTTCTGAAAGGAGTTTTTTTTTTAATCGGCCAGGTAGTTTTTTAGTAATCAACAAAAAACCACGATTTTAATTGTTTATAACGCTCTATTACATGAACGGTAAGAGTTATAGGAAAAAGTTATTAATGAAAGTTGTTCCTCATGTAAAGACAAACATTTTGTGTTGTATGATTTTGATCGTAACACGCATAATTAAGACGATAGCGCTTAATTAATTCGATATGTTCAACGATATGATATCACGCTATAACACAGACACACACAAATATCGGGAAGTTATAGGTTCGGCCCGTAGAGGGTTAGACCCACATCCCGTTTATTGAAATTATTGTTTCGTTTCTTTCAGCCTCAACAATTTTGAACTTCTAATATTTTTTATTAATTAATCGTTGTTATTAATCATCTTTATCGTTCAAAAGTTTGATTGCTTTAAAATAATTTGAATTTCTTAAATCATTATTTTTTTGTAAATCATTAAAATGTTTGAAATATTTCTATAACCTCATTGAAATTTTGTACTGCCTGGAATTTTCACAATATTCGAATTTCCAAACCCTGAAAAATGAAACTCATACGAATAATTCAGTTGTTCTCAAGTTAATTTGTTTTCAGTTGATGCATTACTTAACTTAACCGAAAATGATAAGACTAAATTCCGAAAGAAATATATCTACAGAACACTCACAATCTATTTCAATAACAATTACCTGATGAATCCTAAAATTAGAATAACAAAAAGCCCAAGAGCCCATCCTGCTTTACTGAATGCAGCTGGTAAAGTTAGAGCTCCAGTTCCAACAATCAAATTGAAAACATAAATCAGTCCCACCTGAAAGAGAAAACAATTCAATGACAGCTGACATTTGGCTTTGTTTACACGAAAAGGTTATGTTTAGAATGTTAAAAAAAACCAAAAACAAATAATCAAAAACAGACCCATGTAGAATACTGATCAGCTGTTTGCTCCGGCATTTTAAAACGAAAAGTATTAATGTTTGCAATTTTGGAGCACTTCCTGCCTTCTCCATATAAAACCAAATCCAATTCAGCCGATAATATCACTAACTTGGTTCCATATGTGCAACAAAAAATGAAATTCAAATGAAAAAACAATTTTTTTACTTTTACAATGCATACAGCTATAATGATCCAATTTCTCAATTTTTTATCAACTTTAAATGGCCCATGTCATCTCACTCTTTATCTCTGTACTCAGGGACTATATAGAATACATCTATAATACGTATGATATATATATCTACATTCTAGCCATCATAGGTACTGATGCCACGTCGTGTGGCGCCCTCTGTAAAGCGTGAAGACAATACAAACATCTGTCAATCCCATAAAACAATAAAAGATTGATAGCTCACAAACAAAACATTACAAAAAGACAAACGCAATTTGAATTGTTGAAAATGATTTTATTGAATTGTAAAGTATATAAACCAACTCTTAGCTATAATGCATTAGCATTGTATTTTTGACCTTGAGACGATACAAAATTTTGGGCATTTCTCATGACTAGCAAAAGTCAAATATCAAAATTTTCAATTTTAGAAATGAATAGGAAAATTATTCAAATCTAACAATTGAAGGAATGTATACCAAGAGTCCTATGGAATTACCTCATTGATCACGTATTGAGTTATTAACTAATTACCCATACACACACACGCATATGTAGATAGATGTAGGTCGGTGGTAAAACGAAGTGGATTGGACAGATTTTTTCGTAAATATCTTGAAATGTGCAGAAATATTCATGAAAACTATTTTGTAAAATTCGTTTGTATCTACAAAAAGTTCACATTAAATTTTTTCCGCCTCTCCTAAATTTTTAAGATATTTAGAAAAAAATAAGAGTGAGGTTAACTCACATCGTTGTACCACTTCGCTTGATAGCCAGTTATTTATGCGCTATAGATTTTTAGACTCTAAAATATGTAAATTGTTCTTTGAAAAAAAGGGTGGTTCGAAAGAAATTACAATACTTTGGCTAATTGCGGGGTTGAAACCGTGTCTTTTAATGCTCATTTTGTCTCACATTATGTTTATTATGTATTGAAAAAATTATGATTTGAGCGAGTAGTTTACGCAGACTTGCTCAGACATTTCCTCACATTGGTTTTCCATTTTTTTCTTTTTCGTTTTTTTTCCAAGTTGACGAGAATGATTACTTATTATTGTTTGCCATAATGTAATTGATAATACTAAGGTACATTTAATATATATATTTATATAAAAAAAGAAAAATTACTGAGGAGACGAAAATACAATAAATGGTAATTAAAGACATTAGGAAACAATATAAGTCATGAGGCCCTATCGTCGCTTCGTAGGAACACGTCTCTTAAATGATAAACATAACCTTGAATGAAATTCGGAATGCAATTGTTTCCACCCCTCCCCCCTCCTTTCATCATGCGATACATGCTTAACCTGTGCAATTATCAATAAATTAAGAATACAATCAAAAATCGCACGGGTGTGAGCTGTAGCTTCACCTCAAACCTCAAATGGAACGTATCCGAAGTTATAAATTGAAAATGGAATAAGATTTCATAACCAAAATCACGAATTCATAGTGAATGATTTGAGGAGAGACGCCGGGAGAATTTGAATATTGCTGATATTGTTCAAGCCGTGATAACTTGAGTAGTTGGTTTAGGACTTCAAAAATTAGGACAAGTTTTGATTGACAGAAGCATTGATCGATGGTGCAAATCTCGTGAATGTCAAGTCGGTTATTTCGAAAATTTCCAAAATTGCAAACGTTTCATAATTCTTCAAAACTGTCACTTTTTGTTCTTTTGAATTTTTTGACAATTTTAAAAGAGTAGAGAAATTTCGAAATTTCGTAATTTTCACAAAAACCCATGGAGAAAAGCATTCACATATATTTTTCCAGGAAAAAAATGTGAGCCAAGTGTACTTCAAAAATACTCCAATTCTTAAGAAGCGAACAAAGCACTTCAAAAATTTCTAACGACTTTGAAATTTTCCCGCGGTCTCCCCTGGGCCCAAAAACTTGGTATAATCAAAACTACGATAAAATAGGGCATTGGAAAAGACTTTTCGGGTGTAAAATTGTATTTCATTGTTCTTAGAAGCACTTTCTGTGGACGATTGATGGGCCAGACTCGTCGTACTCTTGTTTGGAAATCCACATTTGTTGGAATGTTGATAGGGATGCAAGAATTGATCCACCGATCCAGACTGAGTATTTCCTCTCGGGTGGCGCAATGATCTTAATTTTCATGGTGGATGGGGCAAGGGCGGTGATTTCCTTCTGCATTCGGTCGGCAATTCCTGGGTACATGGTAGTACCTCCAGACAAAACGGTGTTTGCGTAGAGGTCCTTACGGATATCCACGTCGCACTTCATGATAGAGTTGTAAGTCGTTTCGTGGATTCCACAGGCTTCCATACCCAGGAACGAGGGCTGGAACAGGGCCTCTGGGCAACGGAATCTCTCATTACCGATCGTTATCACCTGACCGTCAGGAAGCTCGTAACTCTTCTCCAGGCTAGAGGAGGATGCTGCTGTTGCCTGCAATTCAGAAAACAAAGTTCGTTAGATTTTCACTCATTTTTTTTTGCACTTTTCCCAAATTTTGCCAAACTTGTAAACGTTTCGAACCGTTTTTGGATTTGACAAGTTTTCACGGCTTTCACCTATGTTCTATTTTGGAAGTTTGTAAATACTTCTGATCGTTTGGTAGCATTGTTGAAGGTGTTGTGAGTTATACATTTGGAAAATCCGGTTTATCACATACATTCAACTTTCGATACTTGGCAAATTCCCATAATTTACTTGGATGTAATTTTTGTCCACGAGACAATTTTTTCCCCAGTTTTTTGTTTTCTCAATCGAAATAAAAATTGACACGTACCATTTCCTGCTCAAAGTCCAGAGCAACGTAGCAAAGTTTTTCCTTGATATCACGAACAATCTCACGTTCAGCTGTGGTGGTGAAGGAGTAGCCACGTTCTGTCAAGATTTTCATGAGATAATCGGTCAAGTCGCGACCGGCCAAATCCAAACGCAGAATTGCGTGAGGAAGGGCATATCCCTCGTAGATGGGCACTGTATGGGAAACACCATCTCCAGAATCGAGGACGATTCCAGTTGTACGACCTGAAGCGTACAGGGAGAGAACAGCCTGGATTGCTACGTACATTGCGGGAGTGTTGAAGGTCTCAAACATAATTTGAGTCATTTTTTCGCGGTTAGCTTTAGGGTTGAGGGGGGCCTCCGTCAAGAGGACTGGGTGCTCCTCGGGGGCCACTCGCAACTCATTGTAGAAAGTGTGATGCCAAATCTTCTCCATGTCGTCCCAGTTTGTCACAATTCCGTGCTCAATTGGGTACTTTAGTGTCAGAATACCACGTTTCGACTGGGCCTGAAAATTCAACCGATGTTAGCAACCTCTTTCTATTTTTTTTCCTTAACTCTGCAAAATTTCCCACGAAATTATGATTAAATAAAAATCCCTGATGAGAAACACATTTAGTTAAAATCGAATTTGTAGTTTGGTTAATTTCTGTAGGAGAGTGGTAAAACTAGGTAAATTAAGTTACATCCAGACTCATCGTTTGGTATATATCTCAAGCGTAAAAAGGGGCTGAAAAACAGAGGCTATCGATGAATACAGTTAGCTCGGTTTGCCACTTAACTGTAGATTATATTCTAAATGAGCAACACTCCCAGAGGAATGAGAGAAATGGATATAACGAAATTCTTCTTTACCTCGTCACCGACGTAGGAGTCCTTCTGCCCCATGCCCACCATGACACCTTGATGTCTGGGTCTGCCCACGATGGAGGGGAAAACTGCACGAGGGGCGTCATCACCAGCAAAACCCGCCTTGCACATACCGGACCCATTGTCCACTACCAAAGCTGCTACTTCTTCGTCACACATTTTGGTTGAAGTTTATCTGAAATAGAAAGAAAGTAGGATTAGATATTGAAACTTCAAGGACAATCCTCGATAATTTTGAAAATCCTAACATATGTTGAATTACAAAAAATTGTAATTTTTAAAATTGAGAAGATTGGTGATGGTTTTTTTAGAATTTTTCGAATTCTATCTTTAATTTCCTAATTTGCGAATTCTTGTGTTTCTCCATAATTCCCAAAACTTGGTAAACGTGCAATTGTAGACAATTGAGCAAATTAAAGTGTGCTATATTCATGGGCATTTCTCAAGTATTGGTATTGCAAGACATTGAACCTTGTCCAAAATGAAATAAATGATAAGAATGGAGTAGTCATTCTATTATCATTGGAGGATTACGCAAGACGATTCTTGTTTTAATTGTGAAATGATGTTTGCAAGTTTTTCGACATTTTTTAATCTTTCAAGGGTCGATTGTTCACAATTATAACTGATTTCAAATTCAGAATTTTTTTAGAATGATACAAAAAGTCAAAAGAGATAAATTTTCAAAGCATTCGACCTTTCGCAATGTGTATTGTTTTAAAATTTTGTAATATTCAACAAATGAATGACAAAGAAAATCTCAAAGTTGGCAATTTTCGAGCCGGGAAGATATGTTCGATTATTATAATTTTTTCTCCCAATATCATTTGTGATAAATGAACCACGCTTGATGCAAGGAGCACCCTTACCCTTGCATTTGAAAACATCTCACATGATCATCTATGGTTCTCTCATTTTTCTTTAGTCATTTTTTCCGGAAATCTCAAATTCTTAATTTGCATAAATTTCTTAAAACCGCAAGTTCGCTGAATCGGAAGACTTTGACAATTGTTTTCAAAACAACCGGCAGACATTACGATTATGACATAATTTGCAATCTTCCGAGTTACCTCATTTGTGATTTAATCGATACTTCCGCTTAAATCTTTATAATATTTTCACATTTCGACAAAACGGAACATCCTACTTTCATATTCTCGAGGTATCGCCCGTTTATTCAAAATTTCCACAACTTCCGAAAATTTGAAAACCTTCAAATTCTTTTAAAATAATAAAAAAAACTTCCATTCTGCGCATGTCAATCAATGTTTCATGAACCGAACGGTTTTTCTATCTCAATTTCGAGATTTTTTACAAGTGCCACGTGACGCTATGCATCATTCAAGATGGCGGCTAAGCTTCCCCGGAGCGTACGGCAAAATATCCTCCGCATTACTCATTAAATTGCTCACTAATTACGTTTAAAGTGCAATTTAAATGCCCCGCATTTGTTCAATTTTCCGAGAAGCGCGGGATTGAACGCGTGTTTGGTGAGAAACAAAGAGTATCGACTCGAGAGAATTGGAAAATTCAAATTCCGAACCGCACCCAGCCCCGCCCAACCCCGGCTTAACACATGAAATCCTAATTAAACAATCAAAGAAACTCGGTTTTTTTTTTCCCGCAATTTCAACATAATAATTCCATTTTGTCATCGTAGCAATAAACTAAACCTTAATCACTAACAACGTTACTAGAAAAATCACAAGTTCTTTACACCAAAACTGAATATAACTTCACAAAATCAGGGGGAAAACTTACTTAATTTAAGTAGAAAAAATACAAAATTTGCAAAAATTGCAATGTTTAATGTCACTTTGTGATACTAAAAATTAGTCAGTCTGGAAGCGGTGTTGACAGAACACCTCAAAAATCCGAAATGTAGTCGTTCAAGGGTCGAACGGCAGTTTATACGAAGGATGAGTAGTTGTAGTGTGAATTGCCCCACCATTCTACGCGTAACCAATAGGGGAAGGCCACCCTGGACCAATCCGGGCTTTCTTTACCATATAAGGCAGTCGACTGACGGAGGGGGGATTACTTCCCCTACCTCAACGCGATATCAATTTTTGGGCGATAATCAGACGAAAATATCACGAACTGTCATCCTAATAATCTACTCTTAATTGTTGACGTTTAATAGGTGTGAAAGAAATATTTGCTATTTGGAAACTTCTAATAGTCCATTTGCCTTGGTCAAGTTTTCAGCATACGGAAAATTCCAAATTTTTGAGCTATAATCGCCCGAAAGAATGACAAACTGTCATCACCATTTTTTTTCAAGCAAAATTTCTGAATATCTCAACGGTTGATGGATATCAAACAAATTTGTGCCTTCATTGGTTTTGGGATTAAATATCAAAGCTACCTATTTTGAATTTGACAAATTTGGATGGTCTACTGTGGATTTGGTGAATATAAGGAATTTTCAGAAATTTTTGAAAATGCTATGTCATGTTTTGGACGATGATCAGACTATAATATTACGAACTGTTATTCTAATTTTTTTAAAGCAGAATTTCCGCAGGTTTCCGGCTTTTTTGCATTTTAGTGTTGAATAATACCAACAGCGCACTCGCTATTCACAAGGTTTACGGTATATCGCAGAAGCATGGAGATATTTACCACGGCCGGTGTCGATAGACACTTTCTATCAAAAAAATGCATATTTTTATTAAATTTTTAAAAATTGTAAAATTACGAGTTCGAGTAACATGGACATTTGGGCGATGGCAAATTTATTGATAAATTGAATCTCACAAATGCTGAGTATTTACTCAATGTCAACAGATTGACATTTTTTGAGTTTTTGAAGCATGTGAAAAAATCAAATGCAAATGAATTGAGAAATTTTGAATGATTGACAAATCGTAAAAAGTCAAATATCTCGAATTCAAACAATTCTCGGTATATGGAGTATCAAATCAGTCCAACACTTTCCACAATCTTGAAGATATTATTTGAAAAGTTATTTAGAATGAAAATGTCAAGAATGCTAAAACTTTCGAAATGACGAAGATGTTGGATACTTTCAAATTTCAGAAAATTCAATCAAAATTCCCCGCCATTCCAAGTTTTTTTTTTTTTATTTCAAAACAAAATTCTGCAGATTCCTGTTTGAAAATCTTGGCTGTTTGACAAATGGTAAAAAATTAAGAATTTTTAATTTGCAAAAATCTCCACGTAAAAGCACCAGATTTAAGACTATTGAGTAATTGCAATACTTTTGCAATATAATACACTCTTCTACCAGTGAACAATATTGGAAAATGTAAAAAAAAAACAAGTCAATTCACATTAAAAATTGTTGAATTTTTGGAAAATTCTCAAAGTTTTGAAAAATTTCATATTTGTAAAATGGCGAAGATTTGAAGTCTTAATGTGGCGAACTTTATCTTTTTCTCTTGCAGGAAAGCGAGACTATAAATTTTTGGTCGATAATGAATCAAAACGGTTCTCTGAACGTCCATTTAATTCTTTTTTTTTTTTTTTAATTTCAAAACAATCACAAGTTGAAAAAGTATTTACGAAATGGCAAAATTTTCAAAAAAATAAGGTGGAAAATGATGAGCAAGTGGAAAATGCCATACTCTTTTTACTCGACGTTTTGTACTTGTCAAATTTTGTAAATACTGATAAGGCCAGAATATTAACAGAACTAAAATTAATTTTTTTTTTTTTCAATTTTCAACGATGTGGAAAAGATTAAATGTAACTAAAACATGAAAAAAAAATAAAATGAAAATTTTGAAACATTGGAAACAAATTGAGAGAAAAAAAAGGGCAACTTAAAAAGATTGAACTCTCTATCTAGTCACAATAAATATCTAAATATAAAGATATAAATAAAAGACTGAAGAAATAATTTTGTTCCTAAAAGAAGATGAATTATGCTTCCAATAGTCATGTAACAACAACTTTTTTTACTTTTTCAAAAATTAAAAAATATGTATCGGGTGTTGGCTCCGTACCTGTGCAACGAAAGTCAAAGTTTTTGGCTATAAAGGATTCAATACTCCAAACATCCATAATACAAGTCACGTTTATAGCAGGGCTATTTTTTTTTTGGAATCTTAAGATTATACAATGTCAAAAGCTGAAATGACAGGAAGTTTCATTGAAATCTAAAAACAAAATTAAATTTGTCTCAAAAAACACTCTCAAAGATAGGAATAAAAGATCCCAATTTGTTTTGCATCATTTGAAATTCAACAATCTTGAAACACTGAAGACTAAAAAAAACGGAAAACCGGAAGATTCAGAACATCGGCATAGTAGAGGTTAAAAAAAAAATGAATAATTGATTTAGAATTTACAAAATTTATAAAAATCGAAAAAATGATAGATGTCAGTTCTTTTAAAAAATGGAAGATTAAAAAAAAAAGATTTTTTTTTAATAAACAAAAACCCGAATTTTTAAATTTTAAACATTTGAAAAATCGAAAAGAAATTAAAAAAGGAGGAATAAATTAAAAAAAAAGCAAATTCAAAGATATCATATAGACTTGAAAAAGCCCAGAACTAAGTTCCTTTTGAGAAGGATGCGACAAGGAACTCTCTAGACATTCCAAGAAATTCGTTATGTCGGAAATGCTACAGTCTATTAATAGCCCGCTTCAAACGTCATTTTCAAATGACCTGAGTACGATGAGTCTCAGCCACTTGTCACAAACAACAACCTGTCAATGGATTCCGGCAAACTCCCAAAAAACAATGGAGATTTTCTTTTAAATTACCGCTGAAAAAAAAAAACTGCAATTGAAATATCGGCCACGCGGAGAGCAACGCCCTATATTTAATAATGGCGGACTAACCGGCTTCGAGTCCAACGAAAGTCCTCGAAAATTGCAAACAGAAAAGACATGATTCCCAAAATTCACTTGAAAAATTCAGTAAAAATTATACAAAGACCTAAAGTTTTCCAAATGAAATTTTCAGAAAAGTTGACAGAAAAAGAAACTCAAAATTCCAAACGTAGCAAAAAATGACGAACTTATTCAAAACTTACGCCAAAATTTTACTAATTCTCACAGAAAATATGGAATTTGCTTTTTCAACAGGTCAGAATGAATGGACATACAAAAAGAAAGAAATGGGGAAAGGAAGCTCTAAAAATATTGAAAATTCCGTTGTTCATATGACAAGTAAAACATTCACAAACTTTCCTACTTACAAGCCAAAATTACAAAAAGATTCAGAAAAATTTTAAACCCAAATTCCCCCATTCCGCTAAAAAACTACCAATTTGAAATTTCAAAGAGTCCAACATTTTCACAGTTAACTTCAAGGGAAAAATAAGTAAACTCACCTATTTATGAGATAAAATTAGAAGAATAAATGTAGCTTTTTGGCGTTGAAATGTAGTTCCTGAGTAGGGGCAGTAGCTTCAGTAACTTCTAACAGAACCTTACGAGACTCTAGACTCAAGAGACCACAAAATTCAGGCAATACTGTACAGGGAAATCGCAGACCGGCTAATATGGACTAGTCCAAATGGGTATGGTCGGCTCTTGGAGAAATTCAAATTTTATTCGAATAATTCCGCAAAAATTTACATTCTAAGGTGTGCAGAA
Organism: Asobara japonica; assembly: GCA_026005395.1. Classification (NCBI taxonomy): domain Eukaryota; kingdom Metazoa; phylum Arthropoda; class Insecta; order Hymenoptera; family Braconidae; genus Asobara; species Asobara japonica. Next base: position 791,023 of record BQMI01000246.1, on the reverse strand, counting down.
TGAAGATGGAGATTCAAATAGTTAATACAGTTAATTCGGTGGATTATCATTAACAAAAATTCGCGTTTTTAAGTCCAATTGACAGTGCTTTAACATGCTTGACTCACCTTTTTTCAATATCAGAAAATGGACGCGTCCAATTCTCCAATCCCCACCACAACCGGCATGTATCACCGGCTCTTGCCATATATGGGCATAAAACGTGAACGTTGCGCTGATTGGTCGAGAGAAGTGAGTACTGGGATTCTCCAAATGCCGACTCAAACTGTACGGTATTAAAATCCATGGAGTAGTGCGCATGGGGAAGCCTCAGTGCGGAGTGTACCAAGTTTCGGACGCTCCTGTATCGGTTACCGCACATCCATGAATTTATGCAAAGAAAAAACTAATTTTACTATTATTAAAATTGATATAAATTGCTCAATGAATTTTAAGTCAAATTCAGATGGCAAACCAATTTTTGTTGTACCGCTATATTTCAAATTAGGAGTCTTTATCAAATCGTCCGGAAACCGAGCCTAAGCGTTCGGTAACTGGGTGATCTACTCCATGAATGACATTTTATTAACGTTTTTTTTTTACGTAAAGCTGCAATTTGTGATGAGCGCTTAATTTTCATTCAGCGAATTCATTCTATAAATTTATGCGAAATTGTCTACATTACTTTTGAAGCGATAGATAATGAAACTTGTTCGATCTTTGCCGAGACATGGCAAAACATTTTTTTTTTTTTTCATAAATATATTTTGAATTTTGGTCCATGGGATTCTCTAAATGCCGATTGAAACTGTACGTTATTAAAATCTATGGAGTGCACATGGGAAGCCTCAATGCGGAGTGTATGGGTTTTCGGACGGTCTTGAACAACTTAACGAACACATGAATTTATGCAGGAAACACGGAATCGAAACATTTTTTCGAATTAATATGGAGTGTTTCATGGCTTAGATGTAAAGTTGAAATTACAAAACCACTTTATTCTGAAAGTCTATTTCAAATTTTGTGCGGCGTTTGCAAAGTTCCAGAACATTATACATCCGTTTATGGACGCACGTTAAAAAAAAAAAATTGGACTCAGTTTTCATTGCAGCCAAAAAGAAAATGCAGTTTATGGTATTCAGGTCTTGATGATTGCAACAATTTTCCACTGAAGTAATAATCGATAAAGGAGGAAGGGGATAATTAGCGAAGGTGGTAGGGAAAGTTAACGGGAAAAGGGTCATTGGGGGACTGAGGCAATTGCTATAGAATAATTGTAGAATTTTTTAGTTGTCCAATTTCTTTACAGTGTACTCAAGAGTGTTAGTATTTGCTTTTGAAAATTTTTAGAATCTTATCGAGTTTTATAGAAATCTGCGAAATCCCCTTTAGAAAATTAAGATTTTTTGTGGGGTATTCCATTAAATAATTCATTTTTTTTTCTATTTAAAATACCCTTTTCATTGTTACCAACGATTGTATAATGTGAAATTTAAAATCCAACATCAGTTTATATTTATGTTAACTGGAAGAAAGACGTTCAAATTTTGAAATATTGGTCAAAATCACATTAAAAGTGTCCAAATTAAGCAACATAATTGTTGAAAAATTTTGAGTATTTTAGAATTTGCGAAAGTTCCGAAATTTTCGAAAGAGCTATAAAACAATTTCGAATAGTTGCATAATTATTACATGCAAATTGCAGCAAAAGTCCCATACCGACTATTCTGTAGAATCCATTAACAATTAATTAACATATTCGGATTCATTTTTTTTGCAACTGTACAATATTTTAAATTAACGAAAACTTTAAGCAGTCGTAAATCCAAGTTAATTACTGAAACTCTTTTTTAAATATCCAATGCTTTCAAAGAATTCCCTTCGGGAATCGGGTTCGGAAAATTGGGAAAATATCGTAATACAAAAATTGCAATATTTAAAAATTGGATAAGTGCTCGAATTTTGTAACTTTCAATTATTGTAGTTGTGAGAATTTTGAAAATCCGCGGGATTCCAGGAATTTATAAAATTTCGGAAGCGTGAAAAATAAAGATGTAGAAAAACTCGTCAACAACAGTTGACATTTTTAACCCGTTAAATTGGAGAAGAAAAAAATCAAATTACCCACTGTGAAATCCTAGTTTGACTGTTTCATTTCCCCTGTCCTACATATTCATCCCAATTGCTGCAAAATTTATTATTAATTGACCTGAATAGTTGCCTAACAGGGGGCGAAATTTTACGATTTTTTTCTATCATTCAATTGACTTATGAGCAAAGTAGTATATTGAGTGGTGGAAGACTTATCAGTGGTTTTAAATTGTAGTGGGCTTTTTCTGTTCTTTTTACCGAGACCCCGTCTGAAAACAGTTTCAAGGACAAGGACGCGACTTGTCTGGAATCTAATATACAGCGGAGGTTATACAAATTTTTTAAAAGGTACGATACATTTGTTCTCCCCAAAAATTGTGCACCATTATTATAAATGACGCCTGTTTTTTTTAGCGTCATAAATTTTTCATCTCTAATATTGAAAATAAAATCTTTAGAATGACTATAAATTTTTTGTGTTTGATATTGTTGGTAATTCCTTGGAATTGTTCAGAAAACCTTTAATTTTCGTACGATTTTTCAGCGTCGATGTATAATTTTTACCACGCTTCCACAAACTAGTAAAAACTTCCGTAAAATTGTTTGAACATTTTGTTAATTCTGGGAAGTAATTTTCCAATTTTCTGATCTCTTCATGCAAGCAAAAAAGTTGTGCAAAGCAATTTTTTAAATTATAAATATAAACATGATATCCTAGTATTGCAAGGCTATCTGGAGAAAATGATGAATCGGCCAAATATATATGCGCGCGATGATAACAGGTAATATGACTCATAAATCGCTCAATGATTACCTAAGGCTGAAATTTGTTCAATCTTGCGATTACTCATCCATTGAAATATAACGTGGAGTATGCGTTATCGGTAATGCTCTCGTGGCCGAATATTTTGGATTTCAAATTTCATTGCAGTCGAAAATTTTGGTCACATATTTTATGTCATACGTCAAAGCTTTTCAAGAAATTTCAAAAGTGCAAAGTTCTAGAGATTTTTTCGGTTTTTCAAAATCCATGAAATTTTAAATAATAAATTCTGTAAATCCATAATTTTAACAAATATACGAAATTCCTCATTTTAGAACTTTGATTTTAGCCATATTTCTTTTGATACTTTTTGAAAATTTGATAAATGTTGAAGGGGAAAAAAATGAAGCAACCCCATAAATTAAGGTTTTGTTTAATGCGTAAAATCTTCTGAGAAATGTAAGCTTGACAAAATTTCAACAATTTTGAATGTCACAAATATTCAAACAATTTTACTTTGTGTTTTCAAATTAAAATGAAGAATTTGAAAAATGGAAAAAATGTAAAGACTAATATTTGAAACTCATATTGCTCTTCCCTTGACACGAATAGGAATGCGCGTTAATGACAACTGTAATTGAATGATTAGATCTTTAAAAATGGGCATTAAGGAAAAGTCGAGTTTTAGTGATAAAATCATTTGCTGATAACACGTATACTTGGTTGCCGTTGAACGATAGTGTGTATTCGAAGTTTCCGGGATGATAGAATGTGGCAAAGTATGAGGCATTTCCCTTTGAAAAAAAGTAGAGTGGAAGCTTTCTAGTGACTTGAAAAGAAATAAAAACTTTACTCATACCAAAAATTGGTTTTTACGAATTATATTTGAATTTTGCACGTTGAACTGATTTTTTTTTTATTTCAACAACTAATAATCCGAAATAGTTGAATCCGAATAGTAGTGGTAAATTAAAAAACACAAAATGTTTGGAAAAGTCCAAGATTTACGCAATTAAAAAAATTACATGGTCCGAGAAGTTGCGAGAAAAATAATGAGAAGAACAGATCTATTTATTTAGTCTTTATAAAGTACATATAAAGATGTGTCCTTGAGTAGGCCAAATATGGGACCCAACCCCAAGGAACTGGCCTTGCGTAAGGCCCCGTTCTACCATTGACATAAAGATGCAACGATTATGTGCTTACAAATTAGTCATTCACTACAATGAAGCCAATGTCAAATGTTCTATTACTTATAGAGTGGGCCTGTGTTGTGCATTGATGAAATATAAAATGTTAACCCGTCTGTGGTAGCATAATGAGAGTACTTATCTTCATCCATATTTTCAAACCATGGAAAATTTATGCGCATACTCAAATTTCTAAGGGAGATTTGTGTAATGCCGCATGTAGTTTTTTTGGCTTCAATGAAGTGAACATGAAAGTCATTTATACTATACAATATAATGATGGACATTGTATTTGTCGATTTGAAATAACACCATCTATGGAGAAATTCTGCGTCAGCAACCGAGAGCATCTTTGGCAAGAAGAATCTTGAAATAATCTTCACATAAAGCTTCATTCTAGTTCTAAATCTGGCCTACAAAAAACATTTTCATGAAAATGATCTTTACATTTTTTCATGATCGTAAAATAAAATGTGAGAGATTCTCTCGATGCGCGTTTAACAAACGGTTGCAGAATAGAGCGACTATTGGCGGTGGAATTTCCATCTGACTCAGCCCATTTGCCATCATCAAAAATATATATAAAGATATATATTAACCCATTCCACCCAACAGACTCGATTTTTTTATTTCTTGTTTAAACTTCTGGAATTTTTATAATGTTTGCAGCTTTTATCATTTTTGCAATTCTCAAACTCATTGAAATTTTAGAAAAACTTGAAATTAAGATAATTATTGATAAAAAAATTCGAGTTTTTTTGCAATTAAAATTTGAAGATTCAAACGGGAAGTTGAAAGGATCGGGTAAATGTCGATTAATTTTTATAAAAAAAATTAGATGGGCGTGTCTACAAACATATGCTCTTTTAAGTTATATAGCAGCCGCTCCCCTCCCAGCGTTACTGTTTTCATTTGAATCAATACTGCGAAAGATCCGCAAAAAGTAATGCACGAGGTTCATTGTACAAAATATTGCCTAGACATGCAATTCGTTGACCTTTGAATTTTTTGCCCTATACTCTCACCTGGATTAGCAAAATGGATTCATATAAATAAATTGTCTTTTTTTCACGTAAATTCCAAAGTTTTCCATTTGACATTCTTTGACAAATTTTTTTAAGTTCCTGAAAAATTCTTACAGAAGTTCAATTTTTGTTTCGATGAGTTTTCATACATCATCAGGAATGATGAATATAGAAAGTATCTCGATGGCATCACCAGAAGCCAAATATTTGAAACTCGTCGGTAATTGAAAACTAATGCGACATTTTTCGAGGCAATGTGAGTCTTTCCTGCAAGTGTGTTAATTGAGTTTATGCTATTGTTTACGGAATTACAGCCGTTAAAAATTTCAAATACTGACGTACTCCGAAAATTTTGAATTTCGTTTCAATTTTTTCGTTATCAACATCCGTAAGGTCACCAGTTTTAGGAGAATTAAAAAATGTGCAATATTTGAAAAACTGAAATATTGCCGAGGAAATACAGCCATTGAAACTGAAAGTATATTCTTTCACTTCAAAAATTACAAAAATTCAAAGATTTTGGTAGTGTCCAAAATTTCTATACTTTTCAGAATTTGAATAGTTTTCAAAACTATCCAAATTCACAAATACTTTCAAACATGTAAAATTTTGATAATAAAAAAGAAATCCAATATTTCCGAATTTTCAAAAACTTAAAAAAAGAAAATTATTGATAAACTGTTTCGAAAATTTGAACGAAGGTTCAGAAATTCTATTGTCGAAATTGTAAAGGATGGCCAAAATGCGAGGCCTTTACAAAAGTTTACAAAAGTTCAAATTTAAAAAAAAATTTAAGAATTTAAAAAGTGGAAAAAACTTGAAAATTTTTCAAAAAATTAATAATTCCAAAATTTGTAAAATTGAGAAAGTGCCGGAATTCGAAAAATGTGAAAATCTTTGAGAAGTTTTGCAAAACCACGGAATTGATTCCTTATGAAGTCCGCTATAGACCGAGTAGGTGCGATATTCAGGTTGTATATAGAGTTGGAATCGATTTGCCAAGTTCAATGTCGTGTAGGTCGCAGGTTGAATGAACCCGGTCCAGACGAGCCCATCAGAGACCGCAGTATCGGGAGAATTCCATGAGAGTTTCGTTACGGACGGGGCTACGCCCTAAATTGAGTACGCGGGGGCTAGAGGGTAGTTTTCAAGAGAAAAAAAAAATGACGATTGCGCTTAGTCTTCCACTAAGTATGTATGAATGTCATGCTCGTGTACAAATATCAAAGTATATAGATATGGAAAAGAAGCAAGGAAGCGTAGTGAGTGTGACCCATGGGGGCGGCGTTAATAACGTCCCGAATGAGTATGTTCCTTCATTATTATCCTGTTTCCCGAATGTTCACGAATACTGAATTATCTCGTGAATGACAGATTTTACGAAAAAATGTTACTCAATCCTTTTTGTAGGGAATTCCATTCCCGAAAGAGGGCACTTTTCCGCAAGCTGGCTCATTCTCGGGATGAACCCAAAATGCCCATTGCAAAAGTATAAAGGAACTACCTGGCCGATATTAATCATAAACTGATCAGGTCTACCCCGCACATACACAGGCCTTTCAAAGTCGTTTAATATTGTGAGAAATGCCTCAAAACATCTAATATAAGATCGATTTTCCAAATTCAGCAGCAATTTAATTCCAATTATTATTTGTATAACTTCTGGAGCCAGAACCAAACGTGACAACTAGCAGTTTTGGTTTTGCCTCCAATTTGGATATTGGAGAAAAAGTGTTTTTGATAATTCAAGTAACTCGCACAGTTTTCACAGGTGAAGATAGAAACTACATAGTTACAGTGATGGGAAGTTTACGCGTGCCATCAACCGAAAGCATTTGTGACGGATATCTTCAAAACTCAAAACACTAACGATTGGTCATATGAAACTTTACAGTAGCTTTTAATGTGCACTGCAAGAGACATTTCCATGAAACTTACGAGTCTCATTCACATTTCGAGATATGATTTATGAAAACAGAATGTGAGAGATAATTTCAACGGGTGCTCAAAGAACAATGAGAGTAGGGTAAACACTGATGGCATTAAGCTTCATGGATTCAAACATTGAAAAATTGGGAAGAAACCATTTCAAATACACTCTATTTGCTACTTTCAATGATTTTAAAATTTCTTACAACAATCCAAACCCGATTAACTTAGCTCAATTTTTAATAAAGTAACGAATTTATCTGCATTTACCAGTCGACTGATTTTTGGTTCTCCATCTACCAGCGTAATGGATAAGGTAACCCATATTGTAATAAGGGAAATAAATCCAAGCAAAAGTCATTGACATCGTGACTTGGTTTTAATTGAGTCGAGACAACTTTTCACTGCGTGTGGAGAATCAAGGTCACACGTACAATTCAGGCCAAGTCCTCTCATATAATCTTCAATTATTTCCAATATACTACTTAGATTTTTATAGAAAAAAATGTAGCAATGATAAAAAAGTCTGCGATCTAATACAATACAAATTTCACGATTTTTTGGACAAATAATAAAAACAGACTTCCATACATCTTAAATTTTGCAAGTTCTCAATTATAATACATGCACGCGAAATGTCTACCTCATACCTTGTTTATAAAAGAGAAATGGACCAATCACATTTCTTATAAAAATACCCGAAATCAATAGAATCGAAATTGCAATTTTTTTTAATGTCAAAAATTGAAAAAAATTCAACCCTTTGAAGTTTCAATCTTTGCACAAAACTAGATTTGGATTTCCTACTTAAATATAAAGAAAAAATAGAATTTCCAAAAATTGTAAAAATAGCGAGAATTCGAAAACTTCGCCCCAATTTTTTTTCTACTGGAACTCAAATTAAATTTTGAATAGGCAAGTTGGACAATGATTCGGTCAATTAGATTCCCCGCCTTTTGGAATTGTCAAGTCAAAAGTGGATCAGCTGGGCGAGACCTCCAGAGCGGTATCAGTTGTAATAGTACATGGGAGCAAGGCGAGGCGAATTTAGATTCAATTGAAGGGCAAACATTTATTTATTCCCTCCGCACCTACGGTTTTAACCATTTTCAGTACAGCGACATAACAGCTCCAACTTGTTACCATATAAGGCAGTATTGCATACATTAAGGTAGTTCAATTGCGATCCACATGAATTTCGTGGTGTTTGATCCACGATTGGTTTTTTCGCTAAGGGCGATTATGAAATTTGGGCATTAAAATTAACTAATGTTTAGTTAATAGCTTAATTGAATTGGTTAATTTTGGATTTTTTTAAATTTCATGACTCTGCAATAGTAAATAGAATTTTCCAATTTTTTTGCCCGTTTAATTCTTGAAATTTTCGCGAAATTTGTTGGAATTCGTACTGTTTCTACAATTTAGAAATTTTGGAAATTGTTGGGCTGCAATGGGGGGGGGGGGGTTCTGGGAAACTTAGGAGTTCAATGGGAATTATAACAAGTTCATATTAACAAGAAAATTAATAAATGAATTTTTCTGAATTGGCACATTTTTTAAAAAAATCAATTTCCCTCTTTTGATTTTTTGAAAATCTTCGTTTTTTTTGGAAATTTGTGCTTTTGTTGAACCTTTTGTACTTTCAAATCTTATTGAAAATTGATTTTGGAAATTCAGGAAATTTTAAGTTTTGTATAGTAAAAAAATCACGTTTTTTTTTAGTTTCGGCAACTTTTGATTTTTTCCACATCATTTCAGATTTTTCAAATCATTCAAGTTTTGTGACATGTCATATCTTTCCAACTTCTTTTCTGCCAAAAAAAAACTGCATACACAGAAAAAGAAGGGGCATGTAAAATCAATTCTTTATCATGTTGTGAAGTGGGGTGTGATACACGCAAATATATATTCCAGGATTCTCGGACAGAACAGCTATACGTATATTTATGTACAAAGTGTAACTTTTGGATAAAGTTGCTTCAAAAAATAAATGTAACAAAGAGTTTTGAACAATAAAAATATCTATCAGCTTTGTTCAATATTCAAAATCGTTTCCATTTCAAAATTTGTTTTACTTTTTTGAAATCTCAATATTTTTTGACATTGGCCAATTCGTTAAAATTTATGAACTTTTACAAGCTTTCTTCTGATGAACTTTTAGTTGTCAAAGTATAGAAAAACGAAGTAACATGGAATCATGAATTTTGTTCGATCCCCATGATTCGCCGCATGAATGAACAAACTCGTGACTCACCGTTGTAATATGTGACGCATCGTCCTTAAGTTGTTTCATGCTATACATATATATACCATGCGTGTGAATTTTCTCTTCTTCATGAATCACTCATTTGAAATTCCAACAATAATGTTTCCTTGGCTTTTTAAAATACCAACTCCCGCCATCTGGTCGCTAACGTTGAAACTTTACTGTTAAGTTGAAACTTTAGTCAGGTGAATCACAAAATATTTTATCATTTTCTACCGAAATGAAACTTGCACAACTTTCGTCCTTTTTTTCGTCCAATGCTCAAATTCTTGGCCTGGAACTTGGCAATTTTTTTTCAGTTGCCATTTGGAAAATGGAACTTGTTATATATTTTTTTAATGCAGCAGTATTGAAAATGTTTATTATTCGTTTTATCTACACGAAGAGTTTTTTTCATTACATTAACATTTTTGCAGACTGACGTTTGATTACTATATTTACTATATACTAAGTATGAGAGACTTTGTTCATTTTTGAAATGAAATAAAACGTGTTGAGAATTTTAACAACGATAAAAGTGTCAAAATTGAACACCTCCCAAAGCTTCACAAACTTAGGAAATTTCAAAAATGGAAAAATTTTTAACTATTTTAACTATTTTAATGTTAATGATTTCAACGCAACGCGCGTCTGAGAGCTACTGGGTCCTTCCCCCCGTATCATATTAATGTGTTTCTCAATTCATGAAATATCTAAATATTACATATATAATCGTAACGATTATGTCATTGCAACAAATTTTAAAATTTAGAAATAATGAAAACTATGTTTGTATAATGGTAAACTTTTTTTTTTCTTATGTTAATTAACATTTCATGTGTGCAAATGTTGCGAATGAGCTGGAAAGTTTGAAAACTTTCGATAAAAAAAAAAAAACAGAAAAAATTAAAAAACCAGAAACTCCAAACGTTCAGAATAAACAAAATTGAAATCTCAAATATTATGGAATCAAGAATTCAAAATTCGAACAATAGACTTAGAATAACAAAATGAATTGTCAATAAAAAGCTCCAAAATCGATAAAACAGAAATCTCCTCAAAATCTCCCACAGCCCTCTAGTGTCTGTCATCTGGAGTACTTACCACACAATTGTCAACCCACATATATATACACACACAGTTCACACAATTCCCAACATAATACACACAGAATATTATTAAAAACCCAGTTCAGGTACTCCAGCATCACGGAACGTTCCCCAAAATTCTAAACTTTAAACAAAAATGAGCAAAATCTAAAAATATGGTGGATCCCTGGGGTGGGCAGAGAACCGAACTCCAACCCATAAACAACTTGCACAAAAACAACGGCGCGTAATTATCCATTTGCCAACAAATCAATTGACCTGTCAACTGAGAACTCGGCCATACTTGAATCCAACCAATGAATATCACATTTTTTTTTCTATATTCATGAATTTTGACAGCTGAGCATAAATGTCATGTGCATGAACAGTGTTTTTTGAAAAATAGCCAGTTGACGATCAAATTTCGGCATGATGACGGAAGCTAATAGGTAATTTGTTCTCTTAAATTTGACAATAACCCCAAAAAGGCAATCCCATAAAAAAAGTTAAATTAAAAACTTGAAAATGCCAATAAAAAATTCAAACATGGCTTCAAACTAAATAATTACGTCAAAAGATCACTATGAAAAACTTAATTGCATAGTGGCTCTGTAGGATAATATTGACTATTATCCTTTCAAATCTACTTTTAGATACCGATGTTTTAATTTTTTTTTCATTGCATGGATCCGAGAGAATGTATAAATTTCCTTTCCTTAAATTGAACAATATTCCGTGGAGTAAAAATAAACTGAATCACAGTTCTGTAAGAAAGTGTTTATTTTTCATCCTAGTCGAGATCTAGATAAGTGTTCTGATAAACTGAAAAGTTGCAGTAATTTAAAAAGGAAATATGTCAAACTTTGTTCCTTCACATGATTTTATATTTTCTTCATTGAGGATGTGCTGTAGATTCCTAGGCTTTTCAAATAATTGTTTAGAAATTTTCTATAAGTTTGTTGAAGAATTTTTTTCACAATTTTCTAAACATTGTTCTAAAACAATTTTCTATTAAGATTGATAGAATATTTTATGCTACTGTATAATATTTGGCAGTTTTTCATCGATTTCATTATTACCCGGAAAAACTATTCGATAATCATTAAATGAAACAAGTGCTTCATGTTAACTGCTCGAAGAACCACTACGTGGTTGGCTAGATAAACAATAGAATTTATCATTAATTTCATTCGCAGAAAACGTGGGCGCAGTATTGAAGATGAAAGCAGCGAATTCACTCCATTGAGCAAAAGGATAAACAATTTACACATAAACAACTTTGGCAAACTCTATGAAGCTTCAAATGAGTCGCCTGGAGAGCCGGATTGGTCAAATCCCAATTTCCTACCATCTCCAAATCACTCTGAGCCATCCCAGAGCTCATCATCTTCGGACGGCTTCAGCAATTCAGCTCAAATGAATTTTGCAGCTCAAGAATATCAGCCAGATCTCAGTCCCTCAGAAAATCCATACTACTACGAAAACAACAAACTCTTGTATTCGTTGTACGTTGAAAGAACACATAGGCGTGTAAATTATGATGTTCAACTATTGAAAAAATGAGACTACTACATTTACACCTAGGTATTTTTAAATTGCCACGAATTTCGTGTGAGCGACGGGTGAAGTCGGATTAATAAAATCTATCGTTGTTCGTGATTTAGTGTGAATTATTGTAATCGGGTAAAATAAATTTCTATGCTCTTTTTTCATAATTAAAGCTTTATTGAATAACCGACATTGAGAACTTACCATAATGACTCCGCAAATTGAAAATGTATATTTACAAACATTCGTCATTGGTCGAAATATTTCGCACTATGTTGTCATTTTGGAATATGTGCGTATGGCGGTATCGGTAACTCAATTTTGTGAACTTGCATTAATTGAGGGTTTTTTCCCATTTGAATTAAATTTTAGGTTTGTCAGATATCGAAAGTTGATATTTGTCAAAGCACAGTGTCTCAAGTTGACTGTTATAACTATATCATAAATGGAAAGTTGTAAGCATTTTTAATGTAGAAATCTGGCATTATGGGGGAAAAAATTGTTCAAGATATTTGCTTGGAATTCCCTTTCACAATTAATCATTCCACTCATTGTATGAGATACAGAATTCTAGGAATGCGTTATCCTCAAGATTTGAATTGTCTCCTAGACGTCTCCAAATTCTGCTTCACTCATTAGTGTTAAGCTTTCTTTTCAGATGTGGTGTGTTCAAGTCCTCAGTTCGATGGCCACTCTCCGACTGAATGACTTCTTAACTCTCTCATGAGGGGAGTTATTGTTTGTCCTCAAAAATTAAAACTGCTTCCCATCATATATCCACCTTTTAAGGAATTTTCAATAGTTCAGAGCCATTATTAACAAAACCTATGTGTCTGTGTTTTTTTTCTTCGGTTCCTCTCTATTATACTGCCCACTGTAGCTGTTCTTCACCATTTCTTCGGAAGGGAGTACTTTTGCGATTTAGACCACGGTACTTTTAAACACAGGGGTAACGTCGACAAATCCCCGTGCTACGGGGGTGGGTGTCTATGATGGTACCCCCTTCTCTTGCTTCGGGTTAGGTTCTCGTCTGGCCTTACGGTCTCATTTTATGGACTCCACCTGTAACGCACGAGGAATCTTCCTGCTACCATGTGAAACATTCTCCAGGGGCTCGGCGCAAACCCAGGATCTTTGATATAGAAACTGTAACTACTGCCTCAAAGCCCCAAGTGTCCGTGTGTGTGTGTGTGGGATGGTACATGCACGTAATCAAAATCTTTTGCGAATGTTTTCTCATGGACTAATTTTGCAATCAAGCTCAATGGCGCCTATAAAACGTGTTAGCGTCTAGGCAGAAGGAAAATAACTGAATCTTATTCCTGGCCGTGAGAGGCAGATTTTATGATTTTCTAACGTTGATAATTTAGGAGAAATTCTGGATGGGTGCTTCACGCCGCATACGATAGGAGCCTCCAAAGGGGTATATTTCAGTCGAACATTCAATTGCTTTTAAATTGTTGTCAATGGACTGATGTAAAAGAAATGGTCCCTAAAAGATCTAGACGAAATATTACCTTTTTATAGCATTAACTTTTCATATAATTTACCGATATATATCCTGTAAACCTACAATGTTTTTCTTGGCATGTGGAACATGTAGGTTCAGAGATACTTCATTTTTGCCGCTGATTTCCGTTTAGAGCAGAGATATTGAGTACCGAAAAAAAAAATTACGCTTGTTCAAGACTTCGACACTGGATATAGACAACCGGAAGCTGATAAAGAGAAGATAGCAAGAACAAGCGTAGAATACTGTCTCTACTACAAATATATATGTACCAAATTTTTGTCTTCCATAGTGAATGAACAATACCAAGATTGTCTTTAACACGTTCAGTTTCTTTCTCAACTTTATCTTTATGGTGAGAGATATGTAAAATGCTGTGATATACTTTTTTCTTTCACAAGCGATGACGTCTATGTCTGGGGCTCTGGATCCTATATACTGGTTTAAATGTACAGTAATTTATAGCATATATTTAAGATATTTATGATCAGTGACAATATGCTATAGACAGAAAATTTAAATGATATGTTGGTAGGTATAACCGAAAACGATTCTCAGAATGTCAGAGATGCACATTTTTTATATACGTTTCATGCAAAATTGGAAAAATCCAATAGTGTCAACTTTCTATCAAATTCTGGGTAAACATGGCAAATAGGTAAGTCAATTTATGTATAAGCTATTTGGTTGACAAACTTTGTCAAATTCAGGAGAGGAAGAGATGATGAAATATCGGTACCTTCTTAAACTTTGATATATTGAGTTTTTTTTGTTTTACACGGTACATTTTTCACGATACCACTCTTCAATGAAATATTTCAATATGTTCCCATGTCTATTCTCTGATTTTGGAGTAGGAGGTGGATTTGCTAGTGCAATTGTTGGGGCTAATGAAATTCTGTATGGTCAATATTAATTGGAAGATCGAAACGTCACGGAAGGCAAATAATAAGAATCATATTTTAAGCATAAAAGGCTACATTTCTATGCTACTAACATAGTGTGCTAGTAACAGGCCCACTGTTTTCATAGGATCGACCATTGTTTCATTTGCTAAAAAAGCTTGTGGAATAAAAACAATTAATTTGTAGAAATTGTTTTGGTAGTACTACTGATCTTGGGACATTCTGTAAAATCATCGGGACTCAGATTATGAATTCAATCGCAAAAGACTCATACGGCAATAATGATAAAAGCAATAACGCACTTAGCTATTGTAGATCTGAGGAAATTTCATGAAGTTCACAGCGTCGAAGACACCTCCTAAGATGCTCAACCTAAAGGTACGGCTAGAGTGTCGTCTTCATGAAGCAATGTATGGAAAAGTTCGTAATAATTTGAGTCATAGAATTTTGTGTATGTCTCTTTGGGCATGACTAAATACAATTTTTGAAATTTTTCAAATGTACATAATTAAATATTGTCAATATGTTTTTTACATGGTATATCTGCAAAGATGACGTAAAAAATCAGCTCCAACTTTAGAGAATAGGTTCCAAATCGCAACTGAAATATATAATCCAAATTTCGTGAACTAAATCTATATACGTTTTCGTTGATGCAAAAAGTACATGGCAATACAGTTCCCCAATAATATTATGAGTAGATAAATATTAGATTAAATCCTTTAAAATTCCAACATATTTGGCAAAACAATATATCATTTGCTAGTTTCATCAATGTTTTTTTTTATTTGCGCAATGTCTTGTAATTGAATCGAGATAGCGACATTTTAACAAAAACAATGTTGCAGAGAGTTCAATGGGTTACAAAAACTGCGGTCTTCTTTCTTGCATCACCTGCGTTAGATTGTGGCGGATTTAGGCAAACATTTTGGAGGAAAATTGAGTTGGTATTAATTAACAATCGTAAGCATTAGAAAGTAGTCATTGTCAGTGACGCACATATTTTTCTCGATAACTATAAGTCACTGGAGGAGCATTGGCAAATGGTATGAATGGACCAATTAACTATTGGAATTGGATGTAATAAACTTCTATTCCGTTTTTTCGTGATAAAAACTTTATTTCGTTGATAATGGTTGCGTATGTACACTCAACTATTCTGTGAGATACCAAAACTTTTTTGATTTTCGTGTTATTTTTTACCAGTTGTGCTAGATAGTTGAAATAGTTACTCAAAACTTCCACGACTTTTTTCAGAAATTCATAAAATTTTGTAGTTTCCGGGATGTCATTTTTTTTTTATTGAATTTGCAAAATCTCCTGAGTAAAACTGTGTAGCAATCCATAACTTTCTTAATTTCGGCGGAAATAAAATTTTTCGTGTTTCATAATTATTTAAGGATTTCCCCAATTTATTTTTTTTTAAGTTTTCCCAAAAGAATCCCTTGAAGTTTTAGAAGTTACTTATTTGTTCTGAACTTATTCGGTTCTCGTAAAGTAGAGTTTTTTTTTAATATTTTCAAAATTTTTTTCTAACATTTATAAGGGGTTTATATTTCTGATAACAAAATGATCTGCAATTTTTATAATTTCCATAAGATGTTAAACATTTCTGGAAGCTATTTTAAAACATAAGATTGTCTGTAACTTTTCGATCGTTATTTAAAATTTCCTTCAAATATAAAGAGTTTTCTGAATGTTCTTTCATCTAAGATCTTATAAACATGTACACATTATAATATTATCAATGCCGAGTATGCCGTCAACTCTTACCATTATAAGAGTTGATAATTTTTTTGTATTTTTCAATTTTTTTTTTTCGTTTTCATTCTTCTTCAAGTTAATGGTCCTCGCGTTTGAATTGTCTTTCTGAAAATCCTTCAAAATTGAGCATTATCAAAATTTTGCGAATGCGAAGATAACGAAATTTTGTAAAATCAAATAATATACAGTTACAAAAAAAAATTTGAAAATTGAATAATCAATAGTTTGTGAAAAATTTAATAATCGTAAAAATGTACAAACTTTTCTAGAGTAGTTAGTACTTTGGAAATTTGTAAAATTATAAACTGCATCTACTCAATAGTTTTATCACACATCGTATATGAAAAATTTTCTTACGAAAAACCGTTCGTCTTTACTCCAGGCATTGGCCCGTCTCCGCGTTGCCCCAAAGTCCCGTTACGTCAATTTATCGTGAATCCCGGTTTCTCTTTAGCTTGCACGTTTACGTGACCATCAGCTCGTAAATTTCCAATCCAAAAAACGCCTAAAACAATTGTTGAAAACGACCTTAACAAATATCCAAATGTAAAATATTTCAATGATTTAATGAGTCATTAAAAAATAATATCAGGCAAATTCAAACTATGGATAGATGCACCCTGGATACAATTTACTGAATCCGCACATGCTCAATCGAAAACATACTTAAAAAGCTGTGCAACTTTATGCCCAAATTAAAAAAATAAATATTCAAAAAACAAGGAAAAAGTAATTTGAGAAGCACATCGGCTAAATGAAACTAAGCGAATGTACAAAGGTACAGAAGAGTCCTATCGAGGGAAAAAAAATAGGAGGAAATCACGAAAGCTGTCTAAACGAGCGTCTCTATTGAATAAAAACATTCCAAAAATCTCCATGAATTCTTAGGAATCTATGCCTAATTCCCAAAAATCTCATTTAAAAAAGTGGAGAATTTCATATAACTCAATGCTCACAATGTCTAAGGAATTCTGCAGCAGACTTGACAATTGCCCCCCCCCCCCCCCAAAAAAAAAGGAAATACTTAATCCTAACCCCTCATGCTCAAGGTTTGAAAAACAAATGAGGCTTTAACAATACAAACTGTTGAAATTATGTTCCAGGCACCAAAAATTCTTCAAAAAATCTGACTAGTATGCCTCATAAATTGTATAAAAAAGCGGGAAAATTCAAACATCTCGACCCTTGCGCCAGCTAGCCAGCCAGTATCATCCCCGCGCATGCGCAATTCTCGAGAACCTTACCCGCGCATGCGCCAATGATAAAAGAGACTCACGTACATAACGTTTTGACATATGAGCGTGTAGCGTGCCCCACGTAACACAAGTTACACATGAACCGCGTCCAATTCCTCGTAAAAGCTTCCCCCTTTCACATCTCAACACACACACACAACCTAAAAATTTTAGTGTCCTACACAACACTAGGTAAAACCATACCTAAAGTACATAAAGCAAAGGCCCGTTTTGTGGCGCGTCGGTTAGCGGTTCTCTCGTTGGTTGGAAATTGGTGTTTCGTCCGCCCATAGAAATGAGAAAGTCGGCTTTAAGAGAATTGAGAACACGAGTGCGTCGACACGTTTAGTTCCCACCAGTACCAAGCTGCGTGTTGAGCCCACTTTAGTCAACCTTTTTAAAAAAAAATACATAATATTTTTCTATCTATATAATACATGCACATGTATATATGTCTATCCCAATATATCAATCCACAAATCAGTACGTCAATGAAAATGTTTCCCCCAAAAAAATCCACTAATAATAAACCACTGATATTGTGAGCCGGCCGAGAAGTTGATTGAAATAGAAAAAAAAAAACGAAATTGTAAAAATAATAATAACAATAAATTGAAACGGTTTCGCGCGGATTTAAGTCCACCTTGGGAATTCCTACGCGTAGGTATATTCCGTCATCGCTGTGTGGTACACCAACGAAACAACAGTAACGTTCGAGCTACTGTGGTGACAGCGTCAAAAGTGCTTTTTTTTTTACTTAATTATTCAACAATTGGTCTTTGTTAAATCGGTAAGTTTCACTTATGATCGTGCATGGTTATGTTAATTATTTTGTTTTTCTTTTGGCAATGTTTGGGGTAGTTCAGGGAATTGGTTTTTTCACTGTTCACTGTGGAGACCGAGGCGGGGTGGGGGGCGGGAAAATCGGGGGGGGGGGGGGGGGAATTTGCGGAGCAAAGAAAAATTTTGTGGCCACCGAGAGGCACCCACCCCAAGACACTAAAATCGTCGCGGGGATCTCGGTTGTGGGCTCGGGCTGTGGAGCGGGCTCTATGGGCTTTTGGTGGGGTGGTTGGAGGTGCGGACAGTGGTTGAGAAGCTGGTGGGGTTGAAAATTGCGTGGTGGTGGGTGCACACAACACCAGGTCCCCTCCGTAACATCTTGGCTAAATTCTCTCCTTCGGTATCATCCACTTTTCATTGTAAATTTAAGCCGTCATTGATCACCTGATTTTTCCACTGTTCGGTGAAAATACGCTACAGGATCCAATTTTCCAACGATAATTTGACAAAAAAAAAAAACCGGACTTTCACGCCACTTTTCCAAAACATCTATTTTTTTACTGTTTCTGATAAGTTAGTAATTGACGGCATCCGACAGTGTTCCTAGGGTGGCCAATAGTATTTTTTTTTCTCTATTTTGTAACACTTCAAAAGTAGCATCCTCTCTCGAATTTTGTCAAATGAGTTAGTTGAGGATGGTTGGAAAATGGACCATATCCGATACAATGATAATTCGGTGACAACTGATTCTGACTGACAAAATTAATTTCTTCGGATTTCTTCTATGTTGGCCAAGCCGACGCTTGGGGGTGACCAATAACGGGTTAGAACCTAATTTTATTTTTCGTGAAAACTCTCTGCTAGGGGTAATGTTCAACGGATAAATCCAAGCGCAACATTTTCTTCGGAACATTTATAATATCTTGGATGGTTATTACAAAATGGTCGATACCCGATACGATGGCGATAAGGCGATCAATATTGGGTTATACCTCATTTGCGCACTTTCTGGCGATAATGTTCTAATGCGACAATATTTAGAGGATATTTTTTTATCTGCTCAGTTGTTAAACAATTCCTATAAAACGAGCGATTAAGGATAAAATAGTCGGAGGGTTATCAAGGACGGGCTAATAATACTTTTAGTATATGGGCACTATGGAATTTATGTACGAATTTGGAATGAATCTTGTATTGTATTTTTTAGGTTTGTATATTTTCACCATAAAAAATTGACCTAAACCGGACAACTTTAAGATACGCTAAGTTCTTTGTGGCTAAGTTCGAGACTTTGACACGTATTCAGGGTACACAGTGCTCTTGAGGTTTTGTCGATTTCTCTGTGTTCACTTTAATACGAAAATGTGAAAATTAAAGGCCATAAGACAGTATAGTCAGTGCCAGAAAAACATAAGAAGAAAATGGGAAAACATTTTCTTCGAAATTTGACACAATGAAGAAATTTGGTAAAATATATATTTCGTACGTTTTGTAATTCCTATGTCAAAATTCTATAATTTTCATCATTCCAACAATCCTGGCACCTTGAGGAAGTTGGAATAATTTTAGTTGCAAGTGGAGAACGTTGAAAAATAAAGAAATTCTAATGAAAAAAAAATTGAAACAAACTTTAAAACATCAATTTTTCATTATATTTTGTATCGACCATGTTTGTTTTTTGTTAAAATCGCTAAAATAGCCTCTTCACGTTTAGTGATTATTGATCACTTATCTTTGCTATATCTTATTTTTTTCATTAATCCAACCATCCAACCATCTTAAAATTCCCCCAACAATGACTCTCCTATTGCATTCATTTTCCAAAAATTAGAACAATTAAAGAGACTTCACATTAATATTTTCATACATTTTCATTACATTTGCTTAATCTATCTGGTTTCATAGCAGATTTTTTTCATTCCAAATTATTGATGTTCTTCCGGGATTTGAGAATATTTTCTCCAAAAAGAAATCCGAAATGTTGTTCAATTTCGGATTGAGATCAGCTACATAGATGGAGGATTTTTATTATTTTCCATATCATTCTATCTTAAGTAAATATAGTGCCCGCATTCCATTCTAACACAATTAAAAGAATCTGAACTCGATTGAAAATGAGATAATTTACGAAAATGACATTAGTTTCTTCTGTAAAATTTCTGGCCACCGTTGATGTTTACAAATTATTGAGAAAGGAATTAGTCAAATGGGCTTGATATGCAAGAATTGTATAGTAAATATCCTTCTTTTCGAATTGCGCTTTAATTACAAACTCGTTGACTTGGTATAATGGCGGCCATAGCTGACGTGGCATAATCTGCTATTACAAGCGACGCCCCCCCCCCTCCTCCAGCAGTTTTTAAATTTCTATTTTTAAATTTTCGCGCCAAACAGAATTGTGCGAAATCCCGCATACTTTTTTCCAGTTCAAAATCAGAAATCACCTAATTGAGCATCTCCGAATTTCTCGCATTTGTTACATATTCTACTGCGCAGTTGCCATCTCTCCGCATCCGCTTTAGCGTTTATACGTCACTCCGTGATTATAGCCATTTTTTGCCGCCCCCCCCCCCGTGAAGCGCTTTTCCCTGCAACAACGTCCGTGGGCCAATTGCCAACGGTTTTCCAACTGATACAGAAATAACAGTAGAATTATTTATGATTACCATAATAATAAACAAACAATTAAACCAGCAGTCCAACAGTGTGGAACAAGTGCACTAAAACAAATTTTAACAATCAAAACCTCCGGCGAAAATGTCAAATTTTGTTGAGAGACTGATGTTATCAAGTACTGTGTTAGTTTTAATTGTGGGAAATTTCTACCGGTTGTAGACTCTGGGATTTTTTTTGTGAGGTAAGATATTTGGGTTTTTTTTTGGAAAATTTTGTGGGTGGGTGCGCTCCAAAGGGCACGAGCGTGGGATTGACACTAGGGTATCCCCTCAGCCGAAACAGAAGTGTATGTTCTATCAACATAGCCTTCTCCCTTCCTCTGATTCCTCTGTGGATCGCATGGGAGTAGTATCCCTTCTTTCTTGGCCGTGCCCCTACCCTTCGGTACTACTGCCACCACTTCCAAACGGGAGGTCACCCTTCCTTCCTTCCTGGCTGTGCCTTCTATTACCATTTTTATGGATTGTACGGAACAGTTTGACGGAGTGTGCAGCCCAAGACGCTGAGCACGACGCTCAGGATGACAATTGTTCCACATTTCCAGAACAAATTATTACATCTTTATTACAATTTTTAAGATTTTCTTGTGTGATCCTTTACTATTTCTCACTTTCAACCTGTATTTTTTCTTTTCAATTTTTTGACATTCTCTAGCATTGTTTTCCTACAATTCTTCATATTTGTATCATACCTTGCTTCCTGGTTCTGCATTTCATTTACATTTTTGTGGTTTCTAGAAAACATTTTGACCGAGTGCGGACTTCAAGACGCTGAGCATGTTCCTCAGGATGGCACAATATTTTGGATTTTTACAAATTAGGAATTTTTTTTTCCACTGTATATATAGAAAAAATAACAACCTCTCAACAATATTCTCAAAAAATAATTAAATTTTAATTTTTTTTGCTGATTTTTATACAATTTTTTTATTGCACTCTCTGTTTCTGCATTCATTATCTTTTGTATTTTCTAACAATAATATGGAAAAGCTTGACGGAGGTGCTCTAAGCACATTCTTTAGGCACAATTTGTTTGAAAAATTTGGAACAAATTATTGTTTTTTCTTTCTTTAATTACATATAGGAAATTAATAAGTCAACGTAGATATTGTAAGAGGCCTCAATTGTTTTACTATTTTTCGCACATTACTAGATTGTCATGCATAATTCTTAGAACTGACACGATATTCAACAATAATTATAAAAAAAATCCTAGACTTTTTTGTTTTCTATAATTTTTTTCATTTTTTTTTTAAATTATGGTTTGTCTATTCTATCCTATGAGAATTTTCAATTTCGAAATTCAAAGGAACTCGTCGAATCAGGAAAATGGCATATATTTTAACTTCTTACCTTTTGGAAGATTTGTTCATAAGGAGAAGATTTATCTGAGACTGAACACGAATTTGTATTTGTTATTTCTAGGAACATTCGATCAAAAATGTCGAATTGAGTTTATAACATTTTAGATATTGGACAAAACTGTTTAAAACGAGATTGAGTTGAAATTTTAATACTGCACTGTTTGAATATCTAATGACAAACTTTCGGTTTTTCGTAGATTTTTTCTGTAACTTGGGTTATACGACTCGGGATCAACAAAATGACATTCATATGTTTTGCGACAACCGCCATATTTTGGCTGAAAATTGATTTTTCTTATATAAATTTCGATTGCGTGTGAATAAAATTTCAGCTCTATCGATGGAAAACTCTGCCAGTCGAACTTTTTGCCGGGATTCAGTTATACTATGCATATATAAATGTGGTGTAAATTTTTGCACATTCCTCTTTCAAATTTCTAAAAGAATTCAAAACCTTCGGAATTTTCAAAATGTTGAAGAATTTTCTAATTCTAACAAATTCCAAGAACTTTCAAATTCCGAAGAAAATAAAAAAAATTCAAATTTTCCATTTTTTTCAAAACTTCCAATGTTCTGAAGTGCCATTCGGGTGGAAATTTTCAAAAATGTACAAATTGGGAAAGTTACAAAAACACGAAAACCTCAGTATACCCCAGAACTGCATCTGCATTCGCGGTGGGTGGGGGTGCCTTGTGCACAACATTAAAATGTCGTGTTTTCTCATACAACGACGTTAGGCTCCGATCCCCCCCTCTCCATTCCCCATTTCGTGCAAAACTCGACCACGAATGATGGCGAAATGGTGGGTGGTGGTGGATTGGGTTGCGCGGTGGTAGCAGCGTTTCAGGAGAGAAAAGCTACAGGGAGGGGGGTGAAGAGATGCGACGGTTGATGGGGGGTTACTACTTTTTTTTAGCCGTATCGAAAGCGAGAGTCAACCATCTGTTATAATATTTACCCGACACATTTTTGGCGCTCCCACATTTTTTGTTTTTCGAAAGACAGGAAAAAATATTAAAATATGCTAGGAGCTCTTTCACAATTTCTCTACCCAACAATTGGCCGATTGTTCATGACTATAAAAACTTGGACAATATTTCCTGATAAACGTTTCTCTATTATACTTACATCTATACCATTTGTATATTTTGAGCTATACTCCATGCCCAATAAGTAGCCTAGTCAACAATGAATGACAGTTTCAAGACATGCTCCAAAAGTGTCTTAATAACTACTGCTGCCATGCTGGAATTTGGTTAACTGACTATTTTGAAAGAAAAACAATAAACAAAATAGTTTTATAATGATTCAAATGAACTGATTCATTCATTAGATAGATTTTTAAAAGTTCATTTTTAATTTTAAGGGAATACAGATGTACAGAAACGTTGAGGATACAATCGTAGAAGAGATGTAGGGTAGCAGAGCTGACATGAAATATACTTCATACTGTACTCTAGTGGGGGCTGTAGAGGATGGGGCACAATGGGACATGAGTGGATTATTATATCTGACATTGAAGTTTGAGCACATGTTCCATTATGCCCTACTCACTAGATAATTAAGTTTGTCGAATACTTTATGGTTAAAAGGAAGAAGTTGAAACAGATTTTGTCTTTTTTGCTTTCAGAACAACCATACCGCGCAACAAAATGAATTTTACGCCTTTCCAAGGCTTCACCACTGGGTCTTTGCCGACTGGTACGGTGCATCAATTTGCAACTGCTAAATTCGCCCAAAATTTGACAACTGGAGGACAAGTTGTTGGTGTGTTATCAGGTGGTGAAGGTGGTGTTCACTATTTAAGGCCTGTCGATCCGAATGGATTTACCGTTGCGACCCAGGGTGTGTACTGAAATTCTAAGTATTATGGGGAGGCATAATATGATATTTTCCCATCTCAAAGAAAAAAGCTGTTGCAAATCCTAATATTTCCTAATAAACAGATAAGGATTGAGAAACAGTTAGAGATCACAAAACGTCCCATTGTGCTGAACCCTTCTTTAGTACGAGTTATAGGTTTATCGATGATGAACCGGATAATAAAATATAGAGTCTAAAATCTACACTTTATTATTGACAAACTCCTTATTTCCATCAGGGGCAAAGATATTTATCCAGAAACCAGGTAGTTCATTATTTACACGCTAGAAAATTTGGGACACGTTCTTAGAAATACCGTAAATGTTCTCAATACTTTGTTTATCATAGTTAGCTACCTCCAGTTCTCACAACTGACCTTACAAAACCATATAAACAGGAGTGTTAAATAGATCATTGAAAGTAAGGGCACAATTGTACTCACAATTGTACTCATCAGTATACTTACTTTACCTTTCGAGTTTATTTTTCAAATACTTTACAGGTGGTAACAACCAGCAACAACAGATCATAACATTACCTATAACAGTGCCTGGGAAAGATGGTACACAGCAGCAGCAAACCGTCCAGATACAAGTTGTCAATCCATCTGTATCACAGAGTGGTAACAGTGGGGATCAGCCAAAATATCACTTAGCGCCAATATCGTTGGGACAATTTCCACAGGGTGCTGCGACAGTTTTGACTGTTGCTTATAGTCAACAGGGTGCTGATGGTGTGCAAATACAAGTACAACCCCAGAATACTGTTGCGACAACACAAACGTACGTATCAAATTTTTAACATCAATCCACTTATCAGTTTTGTTGATGTGTGATATCATTCTGACACATTTCCAATAAGGTGTATGCGTGTCGAGACGTGAAGAATTTTACATTTTAGTTTTTCTTCGTTATTGTGTTGTAAGGTAATAAGCTGAATTGATAAACAATATAAACTTTAATGCCAAATTTTTTGCTTGCAAATTCCAATTTTCAACTCTTCCCGCCAAATCTATTAAATATCGTCGAAAAAAATTAAAATGTACATAGATGTGTAATATTTTGAGAGATTGTATTGATCTCAATGTAACGACAATGCACGAAAACTAAATTTCATCAAAGCTGGAAGAAATAGCTAGCTTCAATACCAAAACAATTGGCACCATCATTCATAAAACTATGAAATTCAGTTCCTTTCCCTCATACACAATTTTTGTAATAAGTGAAGTCATGATATAGTTACAAAATACAATAAAAATTAAAAAAAAAATACAAAGAAGTCCATCTATTTTTTGTTTCTGTATTTTTGTCCCACACATTTATTATCGAAGGCATTGAATGGCATTTTCTGATCTTCGTTTTTGTTTCACTCAGATCCGAGCAAACAACGCAGAGTACGTCAACAGTGACAAGTACAGCCCAGCAAACAATTCCTCAAACCGTGCAACTTCCCGGAGCCCCAGAAGGTTTAACAGTTGTCGCCCAAATTCCGCAAGACCTGATTTTGCGCGAGGGTCTCGAGGACTCCAAAGAGGATATTAAAGAGGGTACAACTCCGGTTGCTCTCATCAAACGTGGAACAGTAAAAAGCCAGGGGAATCAAAGTGGCGAAGAGTTCATCACATCAATGCCGGCGACTTGGCAGAGTTTAGCGACCCCAGGTTCCACAGTGGCGGATTATTTAGCGCGAATTCCAGCCAACACACTTCCCTTATCCTTGCACCACTTCCTCAAGTTTTCAGCAGAAACCATAAAACGTGAATCAACGATAGAATCAAGTCCTCTAGGTGCTGATGGGATTGATGCCTCGGGAAGTACAGCATCGGGTGAACAAACCGTACAAATAACAGTGGCAGGTGGTGAAACTGAAATAATTCCAGACATACCCGAGGAACAGGAGCCAGGCACTAAGCCCAAAAGGAAAAAGAAGTACAAGAAAAAGGCACCAAAGCCGAAGAAACCAAAGCCAGGTCAAGTATCAATTGTAACAGCCTTGGATGGAACAACATTGTTCTGTTGTCCACAGTGCAACATGGCATATCCAGAGAAGGAACTGCTGGAACAACATTTGATTGGTCACAAAATTGAACGTAGATTCATATGCGACATTTGTGGAGCTGGATTGAAAAGAAAAGAGCACTTGGAAAGGCATAAGCTTGGACATAATCCTGATAGGCCTTTCATTTGTTCAGTCTGCATGAAGGGATTCAAGAGAAAAGAACATTTGAATTTACATTTTGTTATACACTCAGGGCAGAAAACCGAGGTTTGCACTGAGTGTGGAAAAGCCTTTTATCGTAAAGATCACCTGCGCAAACATGCAAGATCACATTTGGCTAAACGGGCCAAGGAAGATCCATTGAGTGCTGTGGATAACCAGAATCAGGGTCAGCAGACTGATCAGAATCAAACGCAACAAACTGATATTCAGAATTCAGTCCCTGAATTACAGCAAATACAAATACAAGTTGGACAGGGTTCACAAGCACAAATACATCAGATTGCTGTTACTGAACAATCAACAGTTGTACTTCCAACAGCCGCAGAAGCTGGTGCAATGGCAATGTTACATCAACAACAACAACATTAGCGGCAATCGACCGTTCCAGTTTTTGCTGGACGGTATTTACGATTTAATGATCAATGGGCCAAGGGGAGAGCTGCGATTAATTCGTTAATTGTCAGCAAAATTGTAAAATGTTTTATTCGATTGCTGGTATGAAAGCCGTTCGATTTATTTCAAAATGATATTTATGGCAATTTTTTTTTGCTATGGATCTCTTCCCACCAATGATTCTTTGGAAAATTAAAGAAACATACTGATAAAAAATTCAACAGAAGCATTATGATTATGAGTGTTTGCAGGGAAAATTGAGTGGTTCCATTATTAGTCTGCTGTGAAATTCAAGACTGGGTGTTGGACTAAATTAAGTATTCTGAAGCTTTTAAACGAAACAGACTTTGGTCATCCCCTTTTTTCTTTTTGCCACTTTTCTCTCGTTATGGATGGCGAGGTTTCTTCTTTTTTTTTAATTCTTCATGTACGCGGACAAGTGTGCGTTTGAACAGATCGAATTGACAATTGCACTTTCGCCCATCATTACAATTATTTTGAGTGATTTCTTTCGTTTTTCATTTAATGAAATTTGCGTATGTATGCATGATCATGCTTGTGAAATCCATAATGAGATGAAATTTAATTTGAGGAAACAAAATAAATGATTGTGTAAATAGATGTGCAATCGTGATAACATTGTTGGTCCATTCTCTTTTTTTCCTAGTTTTCCTAGTGTCCTCACGAATTGAATTATGAAATATGGTGAAACACGCTTAGCTCTGTAGTCATGACTGATCCTATATTTTTGAAGAAAAGATGAAAAATGGAAAAAAATGCGATGGCAGAGCTGATGATGCGAAAAGAAGTTGATAACTCGTGCCTGAGTAGTTATTACTGGCATTATATTTATTTTCAGTTTAACACAACTCTTCAGTAATTTCTAGGTTTATACTTGTTTTTTTTTTATAATTTATGCACATTTACAGATATATCACATTTCGCCTAGTTTGACAATAATATTAATTTTTCATTTGATTGAGTTTACGTTTGCTGACATAGGTTTTGCCCCAAAATAATGCTTTTTTAATGCTTTTATAATTATCAAGGTTTCATATGTTTAAGCGACATACACAAATTTGAAATATTGAGAAAAAGTGGTCAGGCGAAAGTGCATTGTTGTATCGTAGAAAGTGTCATTTTGCAAATTGTTAACAGAAAATTACTTAAGGAACTCCATCTTGAAATCGATCCGTCGAAAGATGACAAGCGAACACTGGAAAATTGTATTTATGCATTATAGAAAATTCAACAAAATCCTACTTTCTCTCTCCCTTTTTTTTTATTTAAAATAGAGGAAACAAACAATTTAAGGCAGTGGGTATATAGTTGTATGGAATTAACCCTAAAAAAGAAGAAAACAATGAAAAAAAATTATAGTTATTTTATTAATATTATATTATATTATTATTATTATATTATTATTATTATTATTATTATTATTATTATATTATTATTATCGTCATGATTACGCATAGGTATTATTGTAGGTCTTTACCAGAAAAATCGTCTGTAAGTGATTTTCATTGTTACTTATATAAATATTGGAAAGGACAAAAAAAAAAGGAAATACTAAAAATAAAACGTAAATTTAATATAGATACATTTTCATGAAATCCTGGCAACCTTAAAGCTCATGTGGATGGGGAAAGAGAGGGGTGTCTGTATTTATATAGTATTTGATATTTTTGGCCATATTGTTGAAGACATTAGCTTCTTTTTCGTTTTATTTTCAACGGTTATAAGAAAATTCAATCGAAAGTATTGCATATCGTTCTTTAAATATTGGGATATTGTGATGCAAGTTTCTTTAAAATTTATCTTTTTAATCTTCAGCGAAACATTGATACGAAAAAAAAGTAAAAACTGATAAATGCGGATATCCAAAATCCCCATAGAATGCCCATAAACTATCCATATAAATCTTTTCAGAAAAAAACCCTTCAGGAAAATCGTTCAAGAATTCCTCATACGCCACATCCCGAACCCCATAAGAATTCCCATAAAAAAACCTTAGTATCCCTGCAACCAATAAACCCCATAGCCTAACATTTTCGAGGATCCCTCGGCCGACTCTCAAAACCAGTTTGGGCCGGCAAGGAAATTCACCTCGGTAAAAGGTTGGCCCCTTCCCCCTCCCGCTCCCTATCAGCCATTTTCGTCGTTTCTGAACTCCGAACGAAGACAAAATATCATTTGTGTTCGGCCCTACACCAAATAATTCAATCGCATATCAAGAACTCTTTGAAAAAAATCAAAATGAAATGTATTTCAGTCTTGTCGATGCACCCCCACCCGTTCAACCCCCTTTTTTATATTATTCATATGCAAATTGTTCATTCTAATTGCATATAGAGGGAGATAGATGAAATGTGTGCAATGGGAATGGGAATCAGGGGAGGAGGCAAATTCGCTGACGGGCTATAGAAGGGGGTGGCGGCGGAAAGGGCGGGGGAGGGGTTGGCAAGTGTTTGGCGAAGGGGGGGGGGGCTAGTCGCGGGGGCCGCAGAATATCCAGAGAAAAAATAGTTAAGAGGCTGGCACAGTAGAGGGCGGACCAGTGGGGTGGGGACAGGCCAATCGAGCTAGACAGGTGTCAACGGGGGTATATACATATGTACCCATATATATAGGCATATATGTATACAGTCCGATATATACATGTATATATATTTTGGATATTTTGGATGTGTATGTGTTGGCTCTATCGGCAAAATTGGCGATTATACACGATATATTCATGAACTGACGGGATATTTTTATACATCGTCAATGTTAATTAATATTGAACATATCCGGTGATAATACACAAGTGGAATTGTTTAAACTTTTATAGTGGTGAGGATTTAGCAGACCGCATGAATGGTAAGATTTTGGAACATATTATCTAGTGAAACACGTGTTTAGTGATTGTAGTTGTTTCAACGAATTATCGCAGTTTTTTTGTGCATACTCATGAATGTTACGAAACACATTTTTAAGAAATATATAAAAACCGGATGAAATCATTAAGAAAATTAGGTATTAAAAACTATCGCCTAAACATTTCGTGCTTCGCTTTGTCACAGAAAAAAAACGGTTCGGAAAAAATTGCATAACGATTTATTCATAATCGATGATCCATCTATATTCTCATCTTGCAGAAAAAGATGTTTAAGCAAGACATTGCTCGATTTGTTGAGTAGGGTTTAGTTTTTGTCGCGTACTGTTTAAGATTTTTTTTTCGCATTTTTCCCCACTTCTACGAATGAGCAATGCCGGTTTTAACCCTCAGCCCATCCCTCAACGGCGTCACTTTTTCCCTCCCTTTATATATTTTTTTTTCATTCCTCCCACACCCCTTTTCCACTAGAGGTTTGGTCGTGACCAACCCCCCCATTTGCCTCGTACCCGACGCCGACGCCGATACTAATACACATATGGATGTATATAAATGTATATAAATGCATATATAGATATATATATATATATAACGGGAATATTCTATCCCTTGACGCCGACGCCGACATTTACCGATTTCGCAACAGAATATCTCTAATTTATGACTTTTTTTTCGCGAAAATGTGCAAATATAGGTATAGTGAATAAATCACCGCAATTTTTACTATTTTCACATTTTTACGGGCAAAGTGGTGATTTAAAAAATGGCATTCTGAGGGGGCGGGGGTAGCAAATTTCACCGGTTTCGCAATAAAAAAATGTCGATTTATGATTTTGTTTTTCGCGAAATTGTGGAAATATATAGTGGTTAAATCATGGCAAGTTCGAACAACATCGGATTCGTGCAAAATTCATGATATAAAAAATGGCTAATTGAGGGGGCGGGGGTGCAAACGTTTACCGATTTCGCAACACAATATTTTCCATTATTGATTTTTCGGAAATATTTTACGTGCAAAATTAATTAATGTGGAAACAATGGACTTTAAATGTTCTTCTATTTTTGTGGAGGTTAGTGATTTTTCGAGAAAAATCAGCAATTGGAGTGGATTGACGGAGTAGGGGGCGGGAATTGGGGGATGGGAGTGAGTTAAAACGCCAAAGATACTCTCCATCTATGAATTCTTTTCGTGAAATTGTGCAAATATGTAGTGAATTACTCAGGGCGATGTTGAATAAATTTGGATTTTTGTGAAAGTCGTGATATTAAAAATGGCTCATTGAAGAAAGGGGTGGGGGGATGAGCACGTTTACCGATTTCGCAATATTTTCAATGAGTATTTATTTTCACAAAAGAGTGAGGTCTGTAAAGAATTAGTGTAAGAAATGTAAATTAAATGTTTTTGTATTTTTGTAGAGTGATTTTAAAAAATGAACAATTTGAGCGGATAGACAGGGTGGGGGTGGTGGTGGGAGTGAGTTAAAACGCCGTGTGCCACGGGGGATTATTGACGGCGCGTGGGAGTGAGAGAAAAGACATAAAACGGGAAACTAGACTGCCATTGTGACATTACGGGGTTGGGTAAAGCATTGAAAAAAGTAAAAAAAAGAGGATAGTGTGAGGGTTACCGCGTGTTACTGTAAAAAAAAACGTCATTAGTTGTGGTATAATCGAGAAAATCACTTGTTGTGAAGAATTTTGAGGAAAAATGTATTGGGGGTAATTATCGAATTGTCGGGGATGATCGAGTAAGATTTTTGCTCATTCGGTTTTAACGGGCAGAGGCGGAAGGCTTATTGGAATGAAAAATGCAGAGTTTTGAGGCGTTCATGTGAGTAAATTATCGGATTTTTCACCAAGTTTTATGTTCTCTTAGTAATAAAATTTTCAGTTTTGAGAGAGGGTTACTTTACTAGCATTAATGACAATTGTGAAACAAGGCTCAACCGCTCGATTAATAGGCAAAATAATATCACTGCTCGATTTTATTTATCGAATTAATTATAAGCAGCGCATATTTTGCGAGAAAAAAATAGAAAAGTTTAGATAATTAGAAAACACTGGAATGGTGCAATTGAAATGTTTCATCAAGTTTTTTATTCCATAAATTCGATGATCAGCTGGAAAAAATTATAATCTTGACACACTTTTTATGTATACGATTTGATGTGATATATTAAAGCAAGTAAATTTTTTAATTGGATTGTGGAACAATGTAGTTTCGAGAAGTACGTTTTGACATTTTTGAGCGGTAAGGCATCAGTACTTTTGAAAAGTATTTCTTTCATGTATCAGTGTTCATTGCAATAGCTTGGGGACAGAATGTTATAACTAACAATTTTTTTTTATCATAGAAAATACACAGTTGATGAAAAAAACCTGAATTTAAAGTTTCAATTTTTAGAAAGCGGCAATTTACCGAAAAATGTCAGTAGAATTTTTCAGTCAAAATAACGTCGTCTTCAAAACATTTCGAATAACATTCTCTTTTAAAACCACTTGTTCTCCAAATAATTGACATCCCTTATACGTCTCTCCGAAATCTCATGCGCCCCATTTTTCAATTTGTTTAAGTATTATTAAAATATGAATTATTTTTCCTCTACGCTATATTTTACACCGCTGAAGAAGCTCAAATTATAAGGAAGACGTGGCAATGTGATTATTATCTAGTACTATCTACATAATGCCAATTTCGACACTGCCGCACATCAGTAGAATGTAAATAGGTCTAGAATGAGTGCTTTTACAAAAAAGTTGTATACGTTTTTCTCGGAAATTATATGATGTACAGAAAATGTCCTACAATATTTTCCCCCTAGGACCACTCGTTAATGGAATAATTGATTATGTTATGAAAATCTTGAGTCGAAATTATGGAAGGCCTAGTACAGGGTTACTTTTAAAATGCATCCGCTAATTTGCTTTTAATTTTACCAGATCTTGGAGTGACGACAATCAGTAATGAATTTCCCACCATTTGGCAGTCATTTTCCTGGGACCATCCCGAGCATACATCAGTTTGCTACGGACGGGTCCAGTGGTGCTACATCGCGCTATGCTAATCATTTTCCCAACCAACCTCCGATCGGGGTGCCAGTTGTGGGAAAATACCGTCCAGAAGTTAATGGCACCCAAACGAGCCAGAGTCAGGGGATGATGAACAATAAAACTACGTATCCCAATAGCAATTTACATCATTATACAAATGCACCGTACTCGCAAGCACAGCCGATACAGCAGAGGCCGGCGAATTCGCCTGGCATGCAGGAAAAACGCACCTATCACCAGGTATACATAGTTATTTTTTGGATTCAAAATTTCACGAAACATTCAAGTTTCACGAATTTAGAAAGTCTTTAAATCTCAAAAATTCCAAGATTTCAGAAAAATTCAAGATATAAAAATTGCAGTTATTAAAAAAAATGGAAGTCTCAAGAAAATTGAAACTGCTAATAATTCTCAACATTAACCTGTCAACAAAAAAAGTAATAGCACAATTTCATTATTTCACTTGAATTTTGCAGGATGTATGCAACCTGCTGCAGGAGAAGGACAAGGCCAATAAGGAGAAGAAGCCGGACGATCAGAGAACCGGAGATTCATCGACGACAAACGGAACTCAGCAAGATTACTCATCCCTTCATCAGCATCACCAGCAACATGCTCACACACAGACACCAGCATCAATGCCGGCAACGTGGCAATCTTTAGCAACACCTGGCTCCACGGTTGCCGATTATCTTTCACATTTGCCTGCCAGTACACTTCCCCTAAGTCTTCATCATTTTTTAAAATATTCCGCCGAGAGCATTAAAAAAGAGAGCGAAATGCAGGCACAAACTACCTCGGTAGCAGTCGCTACAACGACAACACCAAACATTATGATGTCGCCAAATAATAGTAAGAAGAAGAAAAAAAAGAAGGCTCCCAAAGAGAAAAAGCCACGTCCAAAACCAGGTAAAATTCAATTTAGATTATGTGATTAGATATTTTCTCCTGTCTTCTCTTTTAGTTTTGTATCATAAATTTCCTTCAATGAACCGAAACCACATTTTTCGGCCACGTTTTCTCCAATTTCCAAGTCTTAAGCCAAAAAAATAACGTCGGCACTTCAAGGAAAACTCATTGTTGTTTTAACTCCAGGTGAAATTAGACTGACAACAGCCCTAGATGGTTCGACCCTTTACTGCTGTCCCGAGTGCCACATGGCATATCCTGAACGGGAATTGCTTGAACAACATTTGTTGGGCCACACGCTTGAACGCAGATTTGTATGTGACATTTGTGGTGCGGGCCTCAAGCGTAAGGATCATTTGACTCGTCATAAGCAGAGTCACAATCCCGAGAGGCCATATGTTTGTACAGTTTGTTTGAAAGCGTTCAAAAGGAAGGAGCAACTGACTCTCCACTTTGTTATTCATTCTGGTGAAAAAAGACACGTTTGCACTGAGTGCGGCAAAGGATTCTATCGGAAGGATCATCTCAGAAAGCACACGAGGAGTCATATTGCTAGAAGAGTCAAGGCTGAGCTCAGTCAGAATGCTGGTGGTGAGAAATTTTACTTTTGATTTTTTTTTGTTTCTTTAGGATTTCTTACAACTTCAAAATTTCAATATATTGTTTCATAGAATGTTGAAAAATTTTCAAAACTCAGGATTCCTCACGATTTTATAGAATTTCCGGAATTTTTCAGGATATATCAGGATTGAGTAATCTCCACAGTTTTCTAGACAATCTAGAAAAATCCAAAAAAGAGTTTAGCAAATCTAACAAAACAATAAAAAAATTGAATTTTACGCAGATATTGAAACTTTTGGAAAAAAATTCGAAAAACCTAGTAGGGATTTCAAAACATTCGGGGTTGAATATTGTCAAATTTGGGGAAAATTTAGGAAAAGAAAATTTGAATGATGTCTTATGATTTTTTCATTACTTTACAAAAAGTCATTTCCTTCTCGTTTTGAAAATTGTCTTTTCGCTTAAAGGGGGACAACAAAATCAACAGCAAAACAATGTATCGACAATGCAAACGACAACCGTTTCTGCATCATCCGTTCTTCCTGGTGGACATCCGGGACCACTCCTCTCTTGAGTGCCGCCGCCAGGGAACTTCCAAGTTCCCCATCCGAATAATATCATTCACTCTCATTCACCAAGCCACCATACACTTCATCATCATCATCATCATCATCATTTAGCGGCAGTGAATGCGGCTGCGCATCAAGCAGCTGTTGGTACGACTCATTATCAGGGACATGAGCTTGGCTTTCTCAATCATGTCAAGGATTTCTGAGGGTCACTCATGACTTCACTATCTGCTGTCTTCGATTCTTGACGTAAGATTTAGGGAATTACTCTCATCAGTTGTTCGGCTACAGACTTACGCTATTTTAGGTTGATTATTCCCTGACTGGGCCATCGATTGCTATTTCATTCGGGTAATTTGTGCGCTCCATTGATCACTATCTTTTGTAATTTAATTAGCAAAAAAATTACGATTCAGCATCCTATCCCAGCAAAAGTTTTGTAAAGGTGCGTCCACACAAAACGTTTGCGGTTCTTTTATGCCGCGTTGCTAGGCAAATTAATATAGCTGTAGCTATTGAGCATTATTAATTTGCAGCGAGTATTATTTTTATATATAATAATATGATAATTACCTTGCTGATGTGACGTAAGTGAATAATGGATATCTCTTGTCGATTCTCTTTTACGAAATATCCCCGAAATTCTACGATTTTGGACTAAAGACTCGTTCAGAACAGAAATGAATGCATACATGTTATTAACGAAATCGTATTTAATTTGAGAGAAATGCGACAAAATTAAATGCATTGAAACGAAAATGAAAACGAATAATATCAGAGAGAACATATAAAAGAGTGAAGCCTTGATCACATTCGTCTGATTACGACCAGCGGTTTAATTAACCCTTGAGAAACCGCACTATCAGCCAGCCCTTATTACAAAAAGAAGAAAAAACAATTATTGTTTAGACGAAAATCTGAAGAAAATTGCACACTTATTTTTAACTAGTTAGGGAAAATGCTGCATCGGAATTTTTTCAAGAATGTACTAATTGGACAATATTGAAGTTCAAATGTGAGTGGAATTGGGAAACTGGCGTTGAACTTTAAATATAACCAATTCGGTAGAAAATAAATTGGATAATTAAGAAAAATAATCACCTTTCATAAAATTTGATCTCCATTGCAGGGAGCTTATAGTTGGGAGACCATTATAAATTCATAACTGGGTCAATTAACATCAGCGTCGGCCAAATTATTCAGAGGTCAAATTGAAAACCGGTCTTCTTTGGTATAGAAAGGAACCGAATGAAGTGTGTTTCATTGCTGAGTTGGAATCTGTAGCATTAATCATTCTACTCATATATAAGAGGATTGATCAATCAATCGAGCGTACAAATTGCTTGTCTGGTACAGCAGCAATCAATAAGTTCGTTGGGGTTTTTGCGTCAATTCGACGGACCCTGAGAGAAACAATGTGGCAATTTTTTTAAATAACTGGGTAAACAACTATGCATAGAGACCAAATACGATCGTAAAAGTTCCATTTCTATGTTGAAACATTTTTATTTTCTACAATTCTGAATAGGATTGGAATTTTGGAATTCTTGAAATTCACTTCAATTTTCAGGAAATTTTTGAATACTCTAAGATATTTGGAATGTTCAAAATTTTCAGTGGCAGATTGTTGAAAATTCTATTGAAATTTAGAAATTTTCCGATAATTTTGAAAAGCTTCAGAATTGTAATAGTTTCCAAATTTCTAATATTTTCTGAATTTTGTTTTAAATTCTCCAAAATGTATAAAGATTGTAAAAATTCTATTTTTTTTCAGTTACTAAATAAGTTTTCTTCAGGGTCCGTAAAATTATTCGAAGTTTTTCAGGGAATCGCAGGTCGAGAACACCTTGATTTTCACAAATTTGGGATGAACCTAATCTTTTTTCATCATTTCATTTTGATTTTTCATTGCTCTATTTTTATTATTATGTTTTGCTTTATAAAGAGCAAAAAAATAGAGTCCATTAATGAGAAATGGCAAAAAAAGGAACAGTAAATGCCTATTGGAAGAGTCTTGCCATAAATGTCACGTAAAGAAAAGATAAATTATATTTTTATCAGAGTTGTGTATTAGAGAAGCAACAGCGAAATTATCTTTATTTTTAGTTGAACGCGACACGCAAAATGATAATGAATTAATGCAATGTGAATGGCGCGAATCAGTAAGTTGCAATATTTAAATTAAATTTCTCACTCATTCCTTATATTTTTATGGCATTTGATTGTATTACCCGTAACAGTATTTTTGTTGGTGTAGCAATTGAGGAGCTTGAATTTTGACCTACGAGCGCATAAATAAAGACGTGATAGAAGTGAAACTTCTGAATTTTCGAAATTATACAAATCATTAAACATTCCGATGTTTTTGATATACTATTTTTTTTAATTTCTCAATCTTTTTTAATTTATGAAATTCTTCAAAGCTTTCAAATTCCTCAATATTTTTAAAAACCATTTCGTTACAATTTCGCATTTTTTTAACATTTTTATTTTTTGTTTTAATTTTTGAAATTTCGAACATTCTTCAATGTTACTTTTACGAGAAAATTTATTTAAAATAGAATCGTTTTGAGTGTTTCGAGATCCGTAAACTTGGAGGATTTCATACAATTAAAAATGTTGTTGAATTGAAAAAAAAAAAAGAAAGTTCTATAGACCAATTTATAGTTTCACTTTAAAGAACCGATCCATTTCCGGTGTTTTTTACCTTTATGCCATTACAAATATCCACATATTCTATAGATACTAGTATTCATAATTATTTGTATTATGCTTGATTCGTGAATTATTTTTCCTCATATCTTCCATGTAAAAGACAGAATCAGTTTCACAAAATTCTAGAAATTTTAACAATGTTTTTCGTTACAATTCTGTTTTATTCTATTGTTTTGTCTCGTCACTGTCATCTGTGTATAGTAATAAAAAATAAGTTCATTATAAGGCGCAAATCTCTCTATAATTGAACGTTAATCACTCGCTTTTGAGTGCATTTTCTAGGGCCCGTATATTTTTTTTTTAATTATAATATTTTTTTACTGTCTGACACGTGTATATTATTACATAAATGTATTTTTAATGAAATTGGCACGAAGGCAGAGAATGCGATTATTATTGCAGAGAAACTGATCATTTTAAATTGGTACATATGTAAACAAATGGTTTACATTTATTTATTTATTAAAAGTTGATCCCGTATAATTAATTTCCTCATTCTCAATGAAGCGGAGGTTATGACAGCATTAATGTATTGTTCGAGAAACCTAAAACCTCACATCTGGTTGTGATTGTCAATTTATCATTATTTTTTACAACTTATTTTTTAGTATTTTTTCATTTCACATTGTCATCCGCGCCTTACATTTGATAGTCCATACTAGCTAAGTCTCCAAGAAACATGAAAAAAATGTGCCATTGCTCATTATAATTTTGTATATGTATCATTTCCGATTACGATGAGCTATTGAGTTATTTATAACGATAATAGCGATTGAAACAGCAACAAAAACCATTGGCGGGTTTTTTGAAGGATTACGAACAAAGATGAAACCGAAAAAAATATAGCATGTCTTATAGTTTTGACTAGAAAATAAAAATAATAGTAGGAGTGTAAAAAGTGATATAAATATATCAAAGTTTTTTACTCATGAATGTTGATGGTCGCGTAAATTATAAATTACGAAAAGAAATTGCAATAAAAAATAAATATTCAAGTATACAAAGTGCCATAGATCAAAATTTAGAATGATCAAATTAGGCTAAATCTTTTTTTTTTTATTAGTGAAAGTGCCGAGGTGGATGACCACCACCATTTTCAGTTTGTTTTCCCGTTGGGGAAACTCATTACATCATTTTCCACACGAGTTTCGAAAATGCTTGATTTAATGATTAAAAATATTTACTCATACATAAATATCGTAGATTATTCAATTTTGACTGTTTATTCAATGCCACGAAACGGCCAATCACCATTCATGAGAAAAAAATTCAGACTTCAAAAGTTACTTTTTACATTCCCACTTTTTTTTCAAACATTACCTTCGTATCGTGAGTAAATAAAAAAAAATAAGAGCAATTCAGGTTTTTTTTGTCAGACCTCAAATACATAAAAATATTGAAAAAAGAGTATAATTAAAATTGTACGATGAAGCACGCATAAGGGGCAGTAGGCAGGCATACATATAGTGTAAAATTTATAAATAATGAAGGGATGAGCTGTATTTACCGTAATCAACCGCCACCGTACACTTTAACATAAAGTGATAAGTTTGTATACAAAAATCTAAAGGAAATGAAAAAAACTTAGCTTCGACTTAATTAACTAAAATAAGGAATTAAACGTAAAGACAGAAAATAATAAGCTATGAAAGTGGAGAGAGCAAATTGTGAATGAATATTTATCCAGTTAAGTAGAATAAAACCTTTGATATATTTTCACGACATCATTTGAAAAATTCTAAGTACATTTGTTTTCATTCATTTTTGCATTTTATTTTGGTAAAAAAAATGTTGAAGCTTGAACTTGGGTACAGAAGGTTCGATTATTTTTTATATAATTCAAATAGTGACATGAAGAAAAAAAATCGTTGGAAAAAACCATTTTGATGCTTGGTATGATTTTTCTGAGCTATTATTATTGAAAAAAATAACCACTGCAATAGTCAAAACTTAATTGCCTTACTGCAGCTTGCGAGATCACGAAAATTGAAGAAATGAATAAATGAAAATATGAACAAAACTTTGTTCCATCTCAGGATAGAAAAAAATAATGACTACATAAGAAATCAAATCATTCAATTGTTAACGGAATTGATTCCGTTGAGAGAGGCCTAAAAAACATAACTAAACACCAAAATGTTTGAAATCACGAAGTGTTTGACAGGTCCGTGTTCCGCCATATCGCTTGGATATTTTCATTATGGCGCCACTCGTATTTTTCATGCAATCACCTTACGTTTTCAAATTTTATTTTTATTCCTTCCTACTTTTCAAATTCATGTCAACTTGTCATATTTTGCTACGATAATAAGAGCAATGATTCAATATTAATTTTCATACTCTTTATGTTGATTTGGCCGCGAATTTAAGGAGCAAAGTTTTGTTTCCATTGCGATATTTCGTTCAAGGTCATCATTTTCCGGGTTTTTTGATGGAGAACAGAGTAATATTTTTTTTGGGCTGAAACATGACCCGAAACTCAAAGTCATTTCCAAAAATTTCATTTTTCAGACAAAGTGGGTATTGCTAAACGGAAGAAAACATATTTTTCTACGAATTGTCAAAAAATGAAGGCGGAAAAAAGCCATTCAACTTTTTCACCGATTAAGATAAACTAGTGAAGAAACAATCGCCTTTATTATTTTGGAAAAACCCAAACTTCTCATTTTGATTGCAAATTTTGGAGAGAACTGGAAGAATGTGTATTTTGTCAAAATGACAAGAAAATACGAATGAGAACATAAACTAATTAAGATTAATGTAGTATAGTTATAAATTAAAAAAGAGATGAGGAATGTGTGAACCCGACATTTTGCCTAAGAATGAATAAAATGAATAAAAAAGCAAGATTCAAAAAAAAAAAATAATAAATAACAGCCACCGTCATAACCGACCAGGGGCGAGGGAATTAAAGGAATAAAGAAGAAACAAATTTCACTCAAAAAAATGTTGGATAGGAAAAAAGTATCGAGCAACTTGAATCCAGTCGGAAAACTATATTGGCGATTCCATCAGTCTTGAAGATGACAAAAACAATATTCTTGGAATTTCAAAGACATTTTCCGCCAAAAATATGTAAAATCGGCTAGAAAAAACATTATTAGCGCACGCTTTTTCTTCTACACATAGCATATGTGTAAGCATGAAAACATTCTTTCAACAAACTGAAAATTATATTTCGATACGAAATTTCAATTTTTTTTTTCAGTAAAATGACAGAGAAATTTTTACCAGTCGGAAACTATTTTATTTTTGAATTTTTCAAGACCTCGATGGATATGGATATTGAGTATAACTTGATCACAACTTTTTTTTGGGTGATGATAGGTAATAAATACAATTCCTCGACATAGTACAAAGCATAAAACAAAGGAAAAAAATAATGATCGTTCCCAATAGTATTATGATAAAAATAAAGAAAAACAATTAGAAAAACAAGCCTATGAAAAAAGAAATAATAAAAAAAATGACGCAAGTCTTGCCTTGTATTTTTTATTTTGTTAGATTTAGCGGTTCTTAATATTGATGTCCTCCATTAAATCACAAAAAGGAAGAAAAACAAAAATGAAAATATGCATCATCAAAAAGAAATTTCTATTATTCTCTCATACCAAACGTCTGATTCATTCCAATCAAAAGAAGCTGAAACAAAAAGATGTATAGATGAGCCATATATCTAGTGACCTTAGCCTTTTATTTTTCTATAGAAAGTACACAAAACTGTACGAAAAATTCGATGAAAAATCTCGAGAAAAAAGAAAAGTGCAAGTAAATTAACATAAGAAAATAACGGATTGGCAAATAAAAAAATTGAACACAATTGTTTTTCATTGCTGCTACATGTAATACATACTTACATATATATATATATATCTAAATATATATATATATCATATTATATATATATATAAAGAGATTGTAATAAAATGAGTTTCCTAATTATTTCTTACACCAACCTCAACCTGATTTCGGACCAGCATTCGACCAACGTTATGTCAATTCATCCCAAATGCATGGGTATAATCAAAAACTTGTCTTCGTCTTTATACAATCATAATGGTTTTATTTATTTCGAAATATGTTACAGTGAATAACAAACATTTTTATCTACTTTATTCAAAATTTAGAAAAAATGTATGAATGAACACTTGTTCATCTTTTCTCTATGTATAGAGAAATATAATAATAATAATAATAATAATAATAATAATAATAATAATAATAATAATAATAATAATGATAATCTTACTAGGGAATAAAAAACAATGATTCAATTAAATCAGTTTATAACATAACTAGTTCGTTAAACTATCTTAATACCTATGTACGCGTGATGATTATTGCTAGTTAAAAAACAAAATACTATTTTTACATTTTATAAAATTTTGCAAGGGACATTTTTTCAATTGTCGTTCTGTTCTGGTTGATTCATACATGGGAATCATTGATATTTTTTTGGGTAATGCATAATTGTCTGCTCACTAAGAGAAAGCAAGGAAACACCCACACGACTATTATTATCCATAAATAATATAACAATTAAAAAATGATTTTCCCTCTCTTGCTGTTGGTTTAAGTCATGATGAAATTGATTCGCACCGCGAAGTTCTTTCTGGAGGATATATGGATGTTTTTTTGGGTTAATATAGAACAGAAACAAGAAATTTCCAGACTACATCACTTGTTAGTCCAACATTTTTGAACCATTGATAATTTTTTTATATTTTTTTCCCTGGTCACAGCTATGCAAAAAATGCAGATCATATATTGTACCTGTTTTCTTGGGATTCATGAATAATAATGTTGACTATATGGTTTTTATGAGCCCAAAATCTTGCTAGCTCGATATTTTATAAATTTCAAATATCTCTAAAACTTCAAATATTAAAAAGAACACACAATTTTCGAGAAAAAAATCATCTCAAAAGAATTAACGGATTAGAAAACAAAACCAATTCGTAACAATCTAAGAAATTTCAATCAAAAGTGATTTTTTTTCAGAATTTCAAAAACTTCAATGCTTAAAGAATAAAATCCTAATTTTCGAAACGTAACGTCGTTCGAAACTTATTACGTAGGGCTTCGATTTTTTTGAATTTTGTATATGTTATAGGGACTTAAAAATGAGACATTCATATTCTTTTTATTGGTCCGCCGCAGTTTTAGGGGTGAAACTTTCCTTGGAAGTTGCCTATCGCACGTTGCGTCAATGAAAACAACATATGTCTCATATTCCTGAGTCTTGCACAATCTGTACAAGGTGCACAAAAATCAAAGGCCTACACTTCTCGGGTGTTCATTTCTG
This sequence comes from Asobara japonica, assembly GCA_026005395.1. NCBI lineage: Eukaryota > Metazoa > Arthropoda > Insecta > Hymenoptera > Braconidae > Asobara > Asobara japonica. The sequence continues at coordinate 748,462 of BQMI01000246.1, read as the reverse complement.
ATTAAAATTCAGTAAAATGAACACCTTAATTATGCTACCACCATGATTATTTAAATAATAATCGTTGCAAAATGAATATTATTAGGAGATTGGATTCATTATAAATCAATGACTTGTGTACGGTGCATGCATATTATTGATCTTCACGCGAATTGCGTACAATTGACAATCTGTGATCTTTAAAAAATGGACGTAACCATTCCCATGAAATCATTTAGTGCCAAGTCTACTCTTTTGAGGTGAACCTTCCGAGGATACTTGCGAAGAGCCACATACCGTATGCATCGGAAAATCTCATCACATACGTTTCGAACTCGAAAAAACTTTCAGTATACAGAATGCTTGGAAATTGTAGAAACTGATGCACAGACAAATTTTCTTATTGGGATTTTAATTTTTTTTTGCAAGCCTCCAAATTTTCCAGTGCTTTTTTTCATTTTTGTCTCTAAAAACTTTAGTGTTGGTAACTTTTTATTGATCTTTATTCATAAATTTTATTGCTGTCAAGGAGCTTCAGATTTTTCAGAATTAATAAGGGATTATCAACATTTTCTTTTTCATAGAAATTTTTGAAATATGTTCCAAATTCGAAGGAACAAAAAATAATTCGTTTATACTACAGATCGCGTATATACTGCAGCTATAACAATCACATTTTCTCGAGTTTTTCCCCCCACTTTTCGTTCTCAAGTAGTATTTTAAATCGGAAGTTTCGCTGGTTTCTTCTACGTGTTGTGCACGTATGATTTTTACTTCCAGAGTTGATGATCATATGACGCTTCGGATTTAAAAATACACAAAATTTACAAAATTTTACTAGGTTTCCAAAATATCCAAAATTGAAAATAAATTTCAAATGTCCAAGATTTCAAAAATGGAAAAAAAATCGAACCTTTGTAACATTCTCAATTTTCTCAAAATTCTCAAGGATTCAAAAGTGTTCAAAACTCGACTCAATATCCAAAATGTCAATGAATTAAAGAAAAATATATAAACAATGATAACTTTCGCAATTTGAAGAATTGCAAATATCTAAAAGATCCGAAAATTTCCATAAGTTGAAAAATTAAAAAGTAAATTAACTCTTATCTACCCTAAAATTCGAAGTTCCACTTCGTTCACGTGTCGATGCAAGACCGTATTTTTTCCCGTCTTTTCCCCCACTTTCATAATTCTACGTTCGTAAAATGGAGAATGGAGGTGGACCGGCCTGCCTCATCATGGGTGGAAAATTGGAATTTTCCGCATGGAGATTCCGCGGCATATCATCAGGCTGGCTATTAGCACTGCCGTGCTGTGGTTGACTATCGTCAATTGATTTTCTTGAGCCATTGTGGCTCTGCAGATGTTTTTTCAAGTGATCTTTTCGGTAAAAGGCTTTGCCGCATTCTGTGCACGTATGATTTTTGCTGCCCGAGTGGATGATCATGTGACGCGCTAAATGTTCGTTTCTTTTGAAGGCTTTACAACACATCGAGCATTGGTATGGCCTGTCCTTATTGTGGCCCTGTTTGTGGCGATCCAGGTGCTCCTTGCGTTTTAAACTCACACCACATATGTCGCAGATATGGGGACGCTGCCTATGCTCTTCTAGATGTGCGTGCAAACTTTCCTGATCTTGAAAACGATAGGCACACTCCGGACAGTGGTAAATTAATACACCTAAGGTGACAAACGGAAGGCGTAAAGAAAAATCTATGAGCAATGCAGTAACAAAGTGACAAACTCGGATAACTACACTCGCATTCCACCGCCATGTTTTTGCAGAATAACTCGAAAATATAGAGCGCTATCAAATGTTTCATACGAACTTTTCTCTAGAAGAGAATGTGATGTATAGAAAAGGTTCCTATAAAATATTTTACAAGCTGCCGTTGTTTTCGAGTCATTCTCCAACGAGTACGGTAAAGTACAAATGTCTCTATCTTAGTTGACCACCTCGTTACTAGGATGTTCATTGAAAAGGCCATATGACAAAAGTTCCTCTAGACTTTTTGCCTTAGACAATTTTGTCTGATGAGTTGAAGGGAAAACGTATGGTTTTCCATTCGAAAAATGACACGATATGACAAATTGTAGCTTAAATTTGATGCTATTCCGTCATTTTTGCATTTTCTTTAGAAACCAAATTTCAATTATTCGAGTGTTTATACTTAATATTTCATTTAGCGATTTTAGAATTACATTTCACCTCCGAAATTTATCTTCCAAAATCTCTTTATACCAACAGTCCTCCAAGCCAAATTGCCGTTAAAAATCGGGAAGAGTGACATGTTTTGACAATTCTGATTATATGAAAATGCCTAAGTTTCCTAGGAATGCGGAAAGTTTGGAAAAATTCAGAAAGGAAAATAAAAAATTTTCGAACCCCGAATCCATTACAATAATCTATGAAACACATGCCTATCGATATTTACCATTGATATGTCTGGGTTCGATGTCATACTCCATCTTGGTTCGGACCTGATGACAATTGTGCTCTTCATACTTGGGCATACAAGTGGGTAGGCCAATATTGCTGGAGCATCTCGCTAAGTATTCCGATGTGAGTCTGAAGTCGATTCTGAGTGGTTCGGTCATGGTAGCAGCGTCGACTTTCTGGATGGTTTGCGTGCCAGACGATGTGTGCAAATGGCGTCTGTGCCCTTCCTTATTATCGCAATTGTTCTCGTTTCGATTCTCATCAGTGTGGGGTCTATGCAGAGAATACGGATAAACATTCGGCTCCGTCGATCTTGAATGATGATGATGATGATGATGATGATGATGAGGATGGTTGTGGTGATTAACGGGCACTTCTGACGAATACTTTGAGTTCCTCGACTCGTATGCCATGTCAGCCTGCAGGCTATTCTACTTCAGCATTTGTTCATGCAACAAATTACGCTTGGACTTCAATTCTTGATCCTGGAAGAGGGAACAAATATTAGATGGAGGCTTAAATTGATTTTGATATGTGGGAAATTTTTGGATATTCCTGACAATTCAAAAATTACAAAATCTCCGATCTCCGACTATATTTTCTTAATTTTAAAAATTGACATTTTCGGAATTTTAAAAATTTTCATATAATTACTCCTATAATTAGGATACTATTCTAGCACACTCCTATTCTAGGGTAGATAATGTTTTTAGCATGACGTAGGTCACCGGGGGTTTCACTATGGGTTTTACAAATTCAGAAATATTTGGTTAAAAAGCCTCCTGCCTATGTTAATGAGGAACAGAGAGAGCGGTTGATTTCTTTGTTTTCGAAAGCAATGACGAATTCAGGATACCTTGTGGATTATCTATAAGATAAATATATTTGTCTTAAAGATATTTTCAAAAAAGTCCAAATTTGTGATGCCAGGGAGGGGGTAGGGCATAATAGAATATTCGCGAAACGGGCGTAGTATATCTCCTTATGTCCCTTTCTAAAAAGAAAAAAAAATGTTAAAAAACAATTGTTGTTCTAAAATTAAGTACACTGAATTATCATCCTTCGAGTTACTACAGTTATACGCCAAACCAGCGAGGACTTTTGCTTCTCTTGACAAGACATATAAAAAACTTTTGAAAAAGCAATTATAACAATATGAGAAAGATAAAGCATAAAGATCCTTCTAATAATCAAAAGTTCGAAATTTCAAGGCTTTTAAAAACGGCAAATATTTTAAATGGTTTGTATAATTTTCTTTTTTAATCCTACTTTTCCAATAATACCTTATTTCTCAATTAATGAACTTTTCATGTATGAAACATTAAGTGCGTAGCGATCTACGCATCAAATCCACATTTCAATAAATGGGGAAAAAATTAAAATGTTGAAATGATAACATGTTAAACTTTTGGAATTTTTTTACTGTTTTTAGGATTTCTGAAACTTGAAATAAACTGGAAATTCGAGTACCCATCAACACTTTGGGTATAGGTATTTCATTCATATACGCAAACAGGCGTAAATTTTCATTGTTTTTTTTTCAAATACCGACCTCTTAACTTAAAAAGCAATTATAGGCTATGGAAAAGGACCAAAAGGAAATAGGTTACAAACTCCTCAATTGTTACCATAATCTTAACACTTTCGTATTTTTTTTTGATGTTCACAATCATGAACCATGTACTATGAATGAACAAAACTCGTTCAAGCACACATAAAAACTGAGGAAAAAATGATCAACAGAGGGCAAAACGTGATAAATGAAAAAAATGCGTTTTATAGACTAACAATTTATCATTTGTTGGAGGTCATGCAAATCCTCAATGCTTAATTCTTAATTATAGTCGCAAATTGTATTGAGCAGGTCAAGTAAGGTAAACCGATTTGCTCAAACCGCCCAAAAAACTGCCTCGGATGTTCGATGAAAAAATTGAATAAATGAAAAACAAAAAATGAACTCACGTTTTCTTTTGTTGATACTCCGTTTCCGTATTTATTAAACCTTTTTATTATACACTATTTGTTTGTACAATGACAGCCATCTTAAAAAATCAGCTGATTGGCTGGTGAATGCATCGCTATGGTTCTGGCGAAATTGTGACTCAAAAATATAGCAACAAACTATAGATATCAGGTCTATAGTTTGAATCGTGGCGGGAGCGGGTAAAGCCTGCCAATCATGACACGTTATATGAATATAGGAATGGGATCGACATATAACATGAAGAATGAAAATTGAAACTCAAGATGAGAGGAAATTATGATGAGGAAAACGATAACGATGTCTATGAAAAATCTGATGAATGTTGCGGAGGTAGTGCTATATGTACTCAAGATATAAACTTCAAAGGGAAAACAGGAAAACAAATTGGGCGGAAAAAATGCCCCGCGCCGAACATTTTGGCAGACCTACAATTTGTGGTAGGTTATAATTTCAGTTGTAATTTTTTACAATATTACAATTATTGTGGCAGCTTTGAGGACGCTCAAGGACGGCTTTTATGGCTTCTCTTTGAAAGTTCGCTAATTCTTGAAAGTTTTGGAACTATTCACAGAATAATTTGATGTCAAGTTTTAAAAATTTCTTTTTCTAAAATCATCAATTATTGCTGATAATTTTTTTTTTCAATTATTTATTGTCAAAATCGTAAATGTTTTCAGGACTTTCATTTATGTTTTAAGTTCAATAATTTTCAAACATTTGGCAGTATATTTTATGATAATTAGGAAAACTGTCTGAGAAGCGCAACTGAAATGCTAAATTGAATGACGCTGAAAATTTAATGATTGAAAATTTTGAAAAGTGTAGCGAAGTATAAAAAATTAAGTAACGACCAAGCTAGTTCAATCGTGCCTGAGACAATTAGAATTTTTGATTTTTTTTTTTCAAATTAACTAACTGGTGTGTATATAGCTGATTGGTGTTGTATTAATAATGAATGAATAATTAAACTTACTAGGATGATCCTGGGGAGATTCAAAATGTCTTGAATCAAGTGGATGATAACGGCATAACAAAAACAGCGGAGTTCATCTTTTCATTGCGTCCGTTCCTAAAAGATGGAGGAAAAATGCTTCTCGAATTTTCGCAACAAGATTTAGCAGATTTTCGGACATTGGTTGACAATATCGTGGACTATAGAGTTGGTATTACAAAGATTTAAAAAAAATTGAATAAACTACAAGTATAGGAAATATTAAAAATATTGGAAATATTGCAAGTATTGAAAATACTGAAAACGTTCACAATATTTAGGATATTCAGCACATTTTTCAATGAATTTTTGAATTGAAATGTTTGTTCATGCATCATTCGTTGATGCATTTAACCCACTGTTAATCATCACAGTTAACCCATTTTTTCCTAGTCTGTACTGATGTGCGTGCACCATAGTATTACAAATGATAGATCCCCAACTTTGTTCATACTGATATAATTGGCGACTGTCGAACGGCAATGGGTTAAAGATGTATCAAATTAAATTTAACTCAATCACCTTTGGAATTCGAAATTTAATTATTTGTACCAGAAATTAACTATACCCGTAGGTACAAGATGAAGGTGATGTTATGCACGTTACGCAAAACATAATGAAGGAGAAATTCGATCATTTGACAATGTACATGAAGGACAGAACTGTCAAAATTATGGAAAAATTACATACAATATCATCCAAGTTTGACTGGAAAAATGACGGGAAGGACCGAGCTAAATTGTCCCCACTGATTACCATTGTACGTGCGGTATTTATAAAAATATGTGTATTTACTTTCTAAAGATATCTTTTAGTACTTCAGAACGTAAAAAGTACGTTGGTCCTTTTGATATTGGTGCGAAGCGTCGTTGGTATTCTGAAAAAAGCTCCTCTTCCAATTTTCAAAGTAACCTTTGGGATCTTTAAAACATACTGCTCGGCACTTTTGGGGAGTACCTTTCATTAACTTTCTCCATTAAGTGCATGCTTTTAAAGAGTACTTTCTGGTACTCCCGAAAGGGATTTTTATTACAGGGTAACAGGATTTTTTTATTATCTCTGGAACGGTCATTTTTGAGTGTATTCAAGGGTTAAAGATACATATAGTCGACCCATTGTCACATCAATATTTTTTATTCCAAAAAGAACACGACGAAGAAAGTTCCAGGGAAGAGCGTGGATGTGACCAAGAATTTAATTCATCAAATATTTATTCGGAATCAATGGTTAAAGGCTGAGTTGCATCGATTACAGGAGGAAAATAGTCAACTTGAAGATTTCCTCAAAGGATTTAAACTTCTTGCACTCCAAAGGAAAAATGAGGAAATTAACGTACCACGAATGCTTGTCAACGAACAGAAAATATTGCAAACACGTCTTGAAAAGTTGAAGAAAATTTACCATAAAAATATAGAAAAAATTCATGAATTATATGTAAATCATGAGGCTTATAACAAGGACACATAATTTTATTTCTTTGTAATGAATAATATGGAATTGGGCCGACGAAGATCCCATTTTTGATATTTGCAAATTTTGAAAGCTCCTAGAACTTTCTCATTTCCCAAGACTTTTCAAATTCATGAACTCCATTCATTCCATGAAGTCAATTCATGAAAGATTTGAAATTTTGGGATGTGCCCTTGGTTTCCTAGGCTTCGTGTTCGATGTCTTTGATAAAAGGCTTCACATGGATACATAAAATACAAAATCTCATATTTTCATATGGTACTCTAAAAGTGTGGTTATTTTTGGAAAAAAAATGAGAAGGAAACACGTTACTGTCTTGATATGTATCTACTAATATGTATACAAATTATTTTATTATACGTTTTATCAACATTTTGGGAAAATAACATTATTCCATTGGAATGCTCCGAAATTTCACTCTGTTATATCGTAAAATCTAACATATAATTCTACTATGGATAATTTGAAATTTCGGTTGAGCTGTAAGTTTCATCATCTATTAGTAAAGTAAGACTTTAATTTGTACAATTCTAGATGAACCTGAAAGTCTCAGATAATTTCGAAATGTTGGAAGAAAATTGATGTTTTTTTTTGGTATTTATGCATTAATGTTCAGTCACTATTTTTTTAAGACAGAATAGTTGCAAAGGTATTGCAACCACAGGATTCCGGAAAAAATTGCTATATTCGATAAAATAATCGGCCAGCTGAGCAGCAAGTCACTGGTGAACAAGAGTACATCTAAACAATATCAATTAATGGCCAGAAGTTAGTTTTTTAACTATAGTTTTCTTACTTAGTTTTCACTTTGTTTCGTTTCTCGTGATGGCTTAAAAATCTTATTCACACAAATATTCCATTTAGGAAATTTAATGCACATAAATGAACATCGTTAGAGTCAAAGTATCTCGAAACGCGCAAGAATGATTGCTCATTGGTTGATCTGATACACATGAAGTAAGTCGTATGACGCAAAATTTGAAATCGTTCCGCCGCTCGTAACGCGCTCGGTTTTGCTTTTCAAAGACGCCATTTTTATGAGTAGCTTCAGTTTTTGATGAATATCTCAGAATCTAGGGGTATTGAGATAATCTTCATGAAAACTTGTTTGTAGAACTTCAGTGAATCTACAAAAAGTTCCATATAAAATTTTCTTCATCTCTCCTTACTTTTGAGATATGGATAAAAACACGAGCTTGGAGGTCCGGTAAGGATTTCCCAATGAACGCAATGGGAAGACGCCGCAGCCTTACTAATGTAATTAGTATATTTTTTTATTTTTTTTTATTTTACGCTTCGATGCGATTACACACATATGTGGCGACCCTCTTACGGTGCCGATGGAAACCGAATTCTTCCCAAACTGTACAGCATTCACTTAGTTTGATCCAATGAAGGCAATGCCTACCAGACTTTACATTGCTTGGGTCAATCTACAATTGAAGGAAAACCACGGAAAACTTCAATTTGTACAGCCGTTTCTTTGACGAAACTCCCGTTCGACTATGCATCCCTATGAATTCGAGCGCTGGATAATTCCACTCTACTATACCAATCGGAGAGTCCCCAAGCGGGGACTCGATCCGTGGTTGTGTGCCAACGGCCAGCGCTCTAGCCACTTAGCCATAGCCGTCGGTATTAGTATATTTGTCTTTATCGTAAAGAAATAACGATAAACAAATAACTTGTAGTCTTTAACTTACCTTGTTTTACCACTTCAAATTATAAGATTGTTTCGTGTAAAATTATGGAATTGTGAGTCGGTGATTATAGAACTTCCATATTGAAGTAACATAAAGTAGGCGAACACTTATGTATGAGTGTTTCAAGTGTTGGTTAATTTTTCTCGTTATTTTTCATAATTTTTTTGGTACATTTGAGGCTCCAATTTCACTACCATGATGACTTGAAGCCTTTGATTTTCGTTCCGGGTCCATACAAATCGATATAAATTCCTCGGATATTCTTTTATCCAATCCAGTGTATGTTTGCGCCAAATCGCGAATGGTTTCTTCTTTCTCTGCCGAATTTGGTTGTTCCATTGGTTGTTTTTTCAGGGAACGATTAGGTCGATCTATCGATTGCTCGTGCTCCGGCGCAGGGTGCTGAGGTTTTCTCCGCGAACGGTACTAATTGTCATTTCAAATCAGTGACATTGATCATCTTGAATGTTCTGTTACTTATTTGAATGATGAAGTGATTAAGAAGTTGTAAAAATCGAAACAAGATAGGAAAAGGGAAGAAAACTTTTACTCAATTTGTAATTTGATCGACTCTCATTGGTAATGAAATACGGGGAAAAATGATGAAGAACAAATTGCGATTCAATTTACCATTTGCATAGGTGGTCGAGCTGGTGATGGCATCATATGCGGAATAATTGATACTGGTCCATATGTGGGTATGTAATGAGCTGGATATTTTCCATGTGGATTTCCATACGGTGCCTTTAGTTCAGAATTATTATGAATTAGTTGAGTTTAGTGGTGGTTTTTTTTGTCCTTACCCATTAAGAAAGTTTAAGTTTCAAAACTTTTCTCGAATTTAAAAATGGCAAGACTGGAAGAATTAAATATGACACATATCAAAACTTTCAAAATGTTATAATTCTACATTTTTTACAAATCTTTCAACCGTTTTGAAACTTACTAAATTGGTGGAAGTGAAAAGTTTGAAAATTCTGAAAAATTCAACTTTCCGAGTATGTGCAAATTGTACGGGCAATTTTAAAATTCCTTTATTAGATTTTTGAGATGTATAATATTAGTTGAAATCTATGAATATTGGAATGTTTTAGAAATTGTTAATTCTGGGTATTTTCTGCAAAGTTTCAAACGTGTAAGCCAATTGCCTTTTTTTTTAACCTTTCAATTTTTCCAAATTTTTAAAATTTTAAAAATTTTTGGAAAATTTATAAATGATACTTTTAAACATTGTCCCTTTTTATTTACCCCCATTTTTATAAATTTGTAAAAAATAAATATTTTATTGTTTATTATAAACTTTGGAACGTTTCATTTTTTTCCAATCTTATAGTAAAATGATTATCTTCTCACCTGAATCATTGGATGTAAAGGTACCATTGGTTGGTGCAGAACATAAAAAGGTGCAGACTGTGGCGGTGGTGTCTTTGGTGGATGGGTTTGAGCAATGACCCACTGGTGAACCATATTTCTCGTTTTTACTCTTCCAGTATCAGAATCGAACTCTCCAGCAGCCGCAGCATCAATCTGGAGCTCTTGGTCCATCTGACTCTCGAGTTTCTCATCATTCAGGCATCCACAGAGTTTAGGAGTCAGTGTGACACACGTATATCCAGCAAGAAATAATTCCACCAAACTACTTAAAAGAAGTCCAATATTGGTGCCCCAATCCGTTTCAATCTCCAGAAATTGTCCGTTTTCACTCTAACGGAAATCGAAAAAATAAATTTCATTTACAAGAGTTTGTAAAATTTTTTCATCTTCAATATTTTCAATATTTCTGAAATTAGAAGAAAACGAGAATTGAAAATTTGTCTGAAAGTGAAATATGTGATTTCTGAATGTCATCAATTTTTAATATTATTTTTATTTTCCACATTACAATCTTAGAATTGTTAAATATTTGGAGAATTTGTTTTCTGTCAGAAATTTTTTTTAATTTAGATTTTTTGTTGTAATTGTCGACAGTTTCAATGTTCTTCATTTCTGCAATTTTGAGATTTTTAAACTGACTAAAGTTTCAAAAATGAATTTAGAGTCTTTAGTCAAATTCAAAAATTTTGAAATTTCTATAATGAATCCAATTCAGGACTGTATAGATGTAAGAATTCCCAATTATACAAGGGCGTATATATATATCTAACATATGGACAAGTGTAAGATATTTGACCGAATTCAGTCGCTATTGGTTGTGAACTTTCACCGGCAATTCTCAATGCAGCATGCCCGACTCCATTGATCCCAATACCAACAAAATTCTATTCCCCCTATTATAAACTGCATTAAATTTTCATGGCTCGTCCGCGAATTCCGATTCCTAGAAAAAGAAACATTGAGGAGAAACATAGAAGAAAATCGCGCATTTTCGAGCACATATATATGTATTCTGCAAGAGCAAGAGGTAATGTAGGCCAAGCAGCTTCGTCCCGTGAATATGAATGATGCCCTAAGGCGCCAAATTTGAAATGAACATAAAAAAGATATGTGAAGAGCAGGAGAGAAAAATGGAAAGGAATTTCATGGACTCTTCATAAATTGATGTTGATCACATTTTCGAAACTTTTGAAGTTATGACATTTTTGTCGGAAATCGCTGAATTAGTTTCCATTGCAATAGATATATATGCAAGACGAAAATTACAAAAAAAAACTGGCTTCTCCTTGATCTCCTTGATTCTCCTTGATCTCGGAATGTGAGCAAGCGAACCGATTCAACATCAATATACATTTCGAAAGACAAGTATGGAACATTTTTGGCAATTTTGTTTTTTATATCAATGCTCCAATATGTGAAGGCTCGAATTGAATAATATTCACAACAGTGAAGTTACAAGAGTGTGTGAAGAAACACTAATCAATTTTGAATCTTTTTTCTCCTGGAATTTCTGGATTTTAAAGATTGTTACAACTCTTAACGAGTTCATCCGTTTTAAATTCGCTTAATTTCTTACAGTTGTGAGATTTTTCTGATCTTTAAAGGTTCTGTGAGAGTTGATATGTTTCGCTCAATTTTTCGTTTTCATTAATTAAATTCTCTTTCATTCCGTTTTATTTCACTTTTGTTCAATTGATTTGATTTGATTTTAGTTTCCTTTATTTTATTTCATTTCATTTTATTTCATTCCATTCTATTTTTCACGTTTTTGAATTTTTTCAGAACTCCGGACATAAAATTCATTGACTTACTCTTAATCTTATGTCCCTAATTACAGCTGTTAGAGCAGTAATTGTTGACATATTGGATAGAGCTAGAGCGACTAGACTTGAGGCAAGATGGGCGGTTGAAAATCCATTTGTTCGTGGACATTGTTTGGTTGAGGTCGCTGTTAAAGTTGCAACGAGCCCCAAAGCACCAGCTACCAATGCACCAGCTCCCGCCCACAATCCCGCACCTGAAGACCCCAATGAAACTCCATGGACCAGAACAAGAACTCCAAACACCATAAGAATGAGGCCTATTAAAAGAAAAAAAGGAAAATATTGAAAATTGCCGTAATAGAAGAGATTTAGCGAAATTAAACAAATCCGAAGGCCCTAAAAAAGATTCTTAAAAATCGGAAGTTTGAAAAGATTGGAAAATTCGCACAATTAGAACAAATAGAAAACGTAAAAAAACATTAACAATGACGAAAATTTGACATTTTGGGGGAAATTAAGAAACTCAAAGTGTCAATAATTGAATCCTATAGAAATCCTATACAAAAATGGAAAGATTGGCTTCGTTGTCAATTATCTTTCATCTTATATCTCATAGAATTTTTATAGAATATTCCATACTATTTGATCAGTCTAAATCCTATAGACCGAGGTTCCAATTCATTAAGAAGATTCTATAGGCACCGTATAAGATTCCCTATAGCATATCCTAAAATCGTTTTGTAAGTTTTTTTTTCTTACGCGAATAGACAAATTTAGTATTTTGTACGATTATATTCGTGGACATATGCTATATCAATGTCCCATAGAAGGTTCCATAGAATTCCTATAGAAACGATGATGCGAATGTGAGAGGAACACACCGACTAATGAAAATTGGATGTGTCCCAACTGTATTTTCATTTGTTGTCATTTCAAGCATATGAACCTAAGGAATTCCTATAGAATTCTACAGCGTTTTTTCATACATCAACAGAACAATTTGTTTCTACCGAAAGTTGGGACCTTTCCTTCGGGATTTTCCCTGGAAATTTCGTATGAGAATCCGTAGCGAATTTCTATAGAAAGCTCTATAGAAAAATCGATGAGAAAAATGAATGGAGTACATATACATATGAAAATCGAATGTGTTCTGACTTTGTTTTTATTTTTCATTCGTTTTATGTAAGTTATCAGATCCTATAGAACTCCAATGAAATTCTCATATGAAACGTATAATCCTTCAACAGATATAAATTCCATAAGAAATTTTATAGAGGTTTTTAAGTTGTTAATAGAACAAATTCTCCTCAAGCATTGTCGGCTTCCCTATAAGATTTTCATTCCTTGACATTTCCCATAGTAATACCAAAGATTACTACAAATAAAGATGGAACACATGAAACGAACGTGGCAAGTGTAGGAACAAAATCTATAATATTTCTGTAGGAAACCCGTCCCAATTTGATTGATTTAGGAAGGGGATTCCACAGAAGTTCTTCATACGCATCTTATATGATAAAATAGAAAGGAAAACATAATTATTGATAGTCACCGAACAATAATTGGCCACAAGAAGTTATCAGCATCCTAACATCGCTATTACTGTTATTCCTTTTTTCCTTCCCCCCAATTGTTCCATCAAATTTCCCTTTCTCTCGACCAATTTCCTGCTTAGAAATTTGGTCATTTTTACATGTGCCCGAATTTTGATGGATCAAAACAACTTTTGAGTGTTTGGATTCTCTGCAACTTTCGGTTTTCGAATCGCCCGTTATAGCGGAATTCTTAGAATTTTTTGAAACATCCGAAACATTTGATTCCTCACTCCTCACACTGGAGTCCAATGAAATTCGTTTATCCATTTTTTACTATTATTAACAATTATCTTTAATAACAATTCATTCTCATTTCGCACGTTTTTTTAATCCCTAATACTACCGAAGTCTCAGAAATTTATTCATTTTTTCATTTGTTTTTCAATTCAATTTTATATAATAGTTGACATTTGATATTAATATGGAATAATTGTTAATTGTTTATAACAGAGCGTCTGGTTTTACACTTTTTTTTCTATAAAATGTCTGGAATTTATGAAATTTTCATATTGTTTTTTTGCACTGATTTTTTAAAGTGAGTTTTTTTTATATTTTTGAATTTTCGCGCTTCCATTTGAGCGGGGTTTGAGGATTATACAATTGGGAGAACAATATTGCAGATTGAATTGTCACATTTTTTTGCAATGTGACGGAGGGAAGACCGAAGATAATAGTGCGCTTGGTCAGTGACTGACTACGACTGGCGCACGAAGAGTTTCTGGTACGATAGCTTCCGTCGACCAAGTTCGATTCAAGTGGGATCGAGCAAAATCGCGACTTGCACATTGCGCGTATGCTGCAGTTTTTTTTTTCTTCGCGATGGGAGGCTTTCTGAAATTTTGAAAAGGTCTTGCATGATTCTAAACAATTTAAATTGCGCAATTTACAATATTCCCCAAAGGCGCAACTGCGAAAGAAAATTCAGTGAATTCAATCAATTTTCGGAAGGGAAAAAATCGCGGATTGTCCCAACCGAGAGTCGAACCCGGGCCTATCAGTTATGCGCGGGACGCGCACCCAAACGTTGATTAAACAAGTTCAAAATAATTTGATTCAAGAGCGCTCGAGTTCAATCGCAAGTTCCTCATTGTGTAGTTTGTTTTTTGGTCCACGATCGTAAAATTCGTAGAAAATGGGGAATTTTCAGGACAGTTCGAAAACATTCAAAAATCATTAGGATTTTAAAGAATTGAGGATATTCCAAACGTGTCAGAAAAGAGAAGAGTCTTATGGCTGTCCGGATTTTGGCTCACAACTTCAATTTTGAAGTTGAAAAAATACTGCAATTTCGAAAATTAAAAAATTTGGGAAATGGCAATAAATGTCGGAATTTTAGAATTATTCAGAAATGCTAAGAATTGGAAAATTTTGAAAGTGTGACTTCTCCGAAAGGGCCAGAGGTCGGAAAACTGTGAAGAGCTTCAGAAATTTTGCAAAAAGATAAAAAATGCCTGACGCCGTTTTCAAGTTTTCAGAAATTTTGTGGTATTTCCAAAATGTGAAGATTTTGGGCATTATCAGAAATTTTTTAAATCGGAAAAATTCACCAAATTTCAAAAATTTTACATGTATAAGCTGAACAAAATTGAAGGAGAGCGAAAGCGATGAAAAAAATGAAAATGAAGTGAAATCGCAAGTTGCGCATTGAGCATGTGGTATAGTGTTTTTTTCACTCGTGATGGCATTTTTCATATTTCATTTGTTATAAATGCCGAAAATGTTCAAAAATTCAATTTTGGTAATTTTAACAATGTCGGAGGTTCTAGAATTTTTTAAATTTCAAACATCCCCGAACACTTAAGAAACTCTAAAAGCAATTAAAACTTTCCATTTCTTTTTTTTTCTGACAATGAAAAACCCAAAAGAATTGACGACTGATATGTCATCCAACACCTTAAAATTGCGAAACCTCTGGGGAATTCAATGGCGCAAATTTCTTTTATGATGAATTTCGCATTCCATCATACCAGTAAAATACCAGTCTAATAGTTTACAAATGATTGGCGAAAGCGCAACTTACATCAACAACTGTATACATCAACCTCCTGCGATCGCAGTTATGCACTCGCACATTTACCTCTTCCCCTCCTTCTCGCGCATTTGTATATGTGTGTGTGTGTATAATTTTACCATTGCTAAAGGTGAGCATTCACCTCAAGAAATACAAGCAAGTGGTTGCGGGTAAAATACTTGAACCTGTGTTTTGCACAAGCTATAGCACATACTCCATGATCCTCCAATCTAAGTTATTGATATAATCTATTCATCTAATTATCTTATCCCACATGATACGAATCCATATCCACTCATTGACCACTCATTTAGTATTCGACAATTAATTGTGACATAATAGATGGATTTTTTTTACATAAATAAAGGAAATATTAACAGAAATAAATTGAACTTTCAATAGGGAAAGTGTTATATTTTGTAGATTTTCAGAAATGCTCAAAGTTTTCATGGTCGTGAAGAAGTTTGATATTTCGTATACATATAAAATGAAACTTTATTTCATTTTGGAATCCTGTTTCTTTATTTCCAGAATTCGTAAATGCCCAAAAATGTTCAAAATCTCCAAAAAGTAGAAAAAATACACTAATATCTCAAAATGTCTGGTAAAGAAAATATCTGAACCAATTTAGCAATTTCCAAAGTTTACGAAATTTGAAAAATATCAGGGAATTCGCGTAAATTACAAAAATGTTAAAATACTCATTGTTTCAATGTGTTTATATTTGTTTCCTATAACTACGTGAATGTGTTCAGTCTATATCCAAAGTTTTAATTCAAACGATGGGTAGAAAAAAAAACGAAATTATAGGGAGACTCGAGAATGTTTTTTTTTTTATTAATGACTTTTACATCATTACTGTACATCGTTGCGGTTCGGAACTCGTGCGCAGTGGCTACGAAAATTTTTGATAGTTAATCTCAACTTTACGGTACATACGATATAAGTACATTTTTTTTCATTAAATCAAGTTCACGTAGGAGAATATTTTACTTCGTAGAAATGTACATGGGATACATATTTTGAGTCAAATTATCTAATTTTTTCACAAATGTTCGGCACTTCCAAAGTGAGAGATATATATATATCGAGTCGTCGGGTTATTTTTTGAATTACGATTTTTTTATTTTATCAAGAAATTAATACACAATTTAGTATTCGTCTTCAATTATTAAAATTCTCTCTCAGTGTGTTTTATTAACGCCCTTCACTTTTCAAGCAGCAATAATATTGGAAAGAAAATTTAGATTCTGGAACCATCATTCCTATAGTATCATAGTACTTTTTAAGGGTTTTTCAGTCATTTGCTGTGTACTATGTCAGTATATGCGATTATTGCGCCTCATTTCCCGGAGAGTAAGGCTTTGGAGAAAATTATAAAGATAGCACATGGTGGAGTATAATGGGACATGTGTACCATTATATCCCACGCCCTGTTCGAGCACCCCATTATGCCCCCTGTCCCATTATTCCATTATAAATAGTTATCACAACAAGCAAAAGTACCGTCCAAGAACCCCCAAACTAGTTCTTGAAATCAACGAAAAGGACTATTTCAAACCTAACTGAGAGTACCTTAAGTATTTTTCAGACATAATGAAAATTAATAATACCAAAAGTACTTTTCCGAAAACAGTACTTTAAGCATATATCTTTCTAAAGCACGAAGCTATGTCTTTTCAACCGTTGTTATTTTTCAAAGTGTAATGATACTTTAGAGAAAATTGTTAAGATACCTGAAGACCCATTTAAATCTGCAAAGATCCGACGTTTCTCCGCCTTTCTACCCAAGCATCCAGTGTGCCTGAGAGAAATGCTCAGTGGTCGTGGGTTCCAGTGGACGCGAGTTTCCTTTTTAAATTTAATATATATATATATATATATATATATATATACAGATATATATACAGATGTATGTGCATGTGCGATATATAGTACTACGGTAACCATTGATTCAGTCCATGTGCACTGCTGAATGCAGCTTCACTTCGTAATAAATTATAATTAGTTATGGTCGATTTAGGAATATTGAGATTTGCCATTTAAGAAGGAGCGGGACGGGGGGGGGCTGATCCTCTGCTTCCGCGCGGAAGTAGATATTGTAGTGGTCAAGGAACTTTTGCAATATATTTATGACAATACTTAAATGTGAAACAACATGATCAGAAGCTGTATAAAAAAAATGATAATTGAAACACGAAAAATCTCAAAGACAATTTTTTGTTCGATTTCTGAAATTTGTCACAATTTACAAAATTCTGCAAAATTTATGATTCCAGAAACGATAAAAACATCAAATATTATAAAAATTTTGAAAACATATAGTATACCTAGAACAAATTTAAAATATTTCTTCTAGGACATGTTCCATACTTTCCTCTTTGATTTTCTCTATTTAAAATTCTGCACACATATCAGTTTCCTATGAAACTAATTTTGAAACTATGGAGTTATTAATATTCGTCGTACATAATTAGAGTGGACGAGCACACTAGAATTTTCATGAAGGGAAAACTTGGTGAAATTGAATGATTGAAAACATAACTTATGACATCCATAGGGGACCTTATAGGATTCCCATAGAGATAGGAAGCATCTCCTCGGATTACAATATCTTTCATTTTTACGACTTTTACATAAGAATACTATGAGATTCCTGTAGGACGTGCTATGGGAAATTCCATAGGAAGCTGATCGGGTTCATTTGTTTACTTGGAATGAGAAGAAAAATGAAAACAATGTCAGGGAACATCTCACTTTCGTAATGGGATATGTGTCTCTCCTTTGTTTTTATTTACACAAAACAAATCAATTTACGCTGATTTTTGCGAGGATTTTTGAGTTTAAAAAGTTTCGATCTTCATACTAATCCTAATGAGTCGAGAGACAAAAAAACCAAAAATCGAAACTTTACAAATTCAAAAAAAAAAAAATAGGGAAAGTGCAGAAAATAATAAGAAATTGGAAATAACTCTTGAAAAATATAATATTGCAATGTTAAGTACCGTAAGGTGTCAAAAATATGCATGCGCGCGTATTGTTAATGCATGCAAAATTCAAGGAAGTTCCCCTCTTATGTTTCAAAATTTGAAAAATAAAAACAAGAAAAACAACAAAATATGCTTACTTTTCCATCACGTTCTTCATTTACCGTCCAGTTGCAAGCGATTTTTATGGAATCTTTCGATGTGCAACAAATATGTATGTGCTATTTTTATTAATGAATTGGAAATTCAAGAAATTTTCCTTTCCATACCAGCTTCAATGAGACTCCAGAGTAAAAAAGAAAAAGCGTATCGTAAGAGTATGCGATATATCAAACATAGGTGGGGAAATGTGCAGAGGACGGAGGGGGAGGGGCGAGAGAGATTACAAGAAATATCTAGTCACATTCTGTTTAACACTTTTTATAAATTTCTTGATTTAAATAAAGAAAGCATTGTTTTCTCACACATCTTAGTGCCCACAGCAAAACATGCGTAACCTGCACTCGCAAAATTTGCAACATACAGATAATAGCCACAAGTAGTCTGCACGCAAAGATTATTATTTTATCGAGACCATGCCATTCTTTCTCCGGATTCCTTGCTTCTGTCAAAGCTTCGAACCATCTGAGAACTTTTGAGAAAATATCAAAATTCATAAACGGGATGTGAATCTGACCCTGAATGGCTTGCGCTAATACCCTGCGGATAGAGATTTAAAAATTTAATTGCAAAAATGATTACTTAACAAGTGGCTCAACACGAAAATGTGACAAAGTATATTTTTATAGAGAGTATATTTTTATCGAAAGTATATTTTCTCGTTCCAACTCCAATTCTTTTACGATATACTTGAGAAAATCGCTGCTTTTGACGAATAACTGAATAAAAAAAAAAAGTATTTGTCGAATACTTAGTCGAAACCACGCTATTACTTTGCACACTTCAAGCTTAGGTCAAGGGACCGAGGAATGTATAAATTAACAGGTGTATACGGTGCGCATGTTTTTCGCAGTGAATAGTTCGATGAAAAAATGGTATGGCATCTTTTTTGTGCAAAATTTGAGTCCCTACAAAAAAATTGTAATTTTTCATACAATTCGTTTTGTTCATGACGTGGATTAGATATGAAAGAAGCAAACACAAAGTCGAGTGTTTTTTGCGAGGTTACCAAAATCTTTCCGAACTGGTTCGTCACGATACGCATCTTTTGAAGTGAAAAAAATTGAGTTTGGTTACGCTCGGACCGTAGACAAAAAAGCTGTACACACGCACACACAGACACACACACGCACACAGACAGAGTCGGGGCTTTGGCGTAGTGGTAGAGTATCTGCGTCAAAGGTCCTAGGTTCGCGCCCGGCCGCCGGAGAATATTTTTCAAAAATATTTTCTCATGAATTCCGACCCATACAGGAACGTTTCGTGTGTGCTATCGGCGGTACCCATAAAATGAGACCGCCCGGCCGAGCGGGAACCTAACCCGACGCATGGGGGTTCCATCATAGGTGCCGGCCATCGTAGCACAGGAGTTTCTGGAGGTTTACCCTGGTTTTAGAAATCCGATGGCCTAAGATGGCGAAAGTCGGCCCCAGTCGCATGGGTGGGTGTCCGGTACGCCCCCTGAAGGAATGCTTAAGGAAGGGACGGAGAAAAAAAAAACACACACACACACACACATACTCAAAACGTGGCAGAACTGATTGTGGGATAACGGATTCGGTTCACTCAAACAAATGTGCCTGAAAAAGGAGCGAAACATTTCCACGCTAACATCTTATTGAATTAAATTTTTCCCAACGTAGTAACACTTGTTTTACCAGAGACACTCAATAAAATTATTTTTATCCATCAGCGCGTGTAATACTCACAACGATCATTCCTCATTTGAATAACCGTTGTTTTTCTCTTCTTTTTCACAATCGTAGAACAATTACCCGCGTGGGCTCGACGTCCGGCATCCATACATAGGAATTTTACAAATACAGTAAAAAATGAGTAACAATTCGATAAATTAATTAACATCTGAAAAGCTCGTAAAATTTCATTAGGAAATGAACTATGGGAAGGGTTTGCTTATTGACATGAAATGCAAAAGATGAACACTAAGTTAGGGGACGTCCAATCATCCGAATTTGATGTCTCTCTTTGATTTTTTTCAATGTGATTTTTTCTAGGATCTCCATAGGATTCTCTATCGGCGATTCTGACGACCTCTTATAGAATATCTATAAAAAATGTTCATGAAGAAAGGCCCATGAGAAAGGTCCCAAGACTACCTAGAATTTCTGCAGGTATCTTGTAGGATATTTTATAGGGATTCCCATAAAAAATCCTATAGTTTTGTTATACGTATTCGACTAATAAAAGGAAACTTAATTTTAAGTTTTGGGTTGAACGTAACGGAAGAAAGGTCGTACTGATTTTATTCTTAATTCTCCAATATCCTGACAACCTTGATATGGAAAGGCCACTGCTATTTCATTGATACTACGAAGATTGGAAGTGTAGTAACTGAAAAAAAAAGTTTTGTCACTGAATTTTCTGTTGGGACAGGTTTAAATTCTAAACATTTTGAGAGTTAACCAAGCTTTACATAAATTTTGAAAATCCGAAATTTTGACTTTTTCACTTTCAAAATGTCCAATCTGCAAAATTCTAGACATACTAGAAATTTATGATTTGAAAGCAATGAAAATCCAAAGAAACTGGGAGTACTCAAAAGCTTAGAAAATTGACCATCTTTAAAAATTTCAATAGGAAAATGTCGAAAAACCCAGAAATTTGTAGAATTGTTAAGCGACAGAAAAAAGCAGACCTCGTGGTTGATAAAAAAAAAATCAATTGTTGTATGGAAATCCATCATTCTGTGATCACTCAACATTAAATAACTCACCTTTGTTTCCATCTAGAATGCAATTGAAAAGTTTTATCTGCCTGAAGAAAGTTTGTCATATTGTTGTTTATTAATACGAGTGTTGGCGCTCTTGGTCTATTCCCGTTGTTGAGTATTTCCTCACTTTCTCGGTATATTAAAATGGCTTCCACATCTTCAAAGAATTCCAAGTGTGCTAAAAACAACCTGCAATAATGCAATGAACTATTACATGAATTCCACCCAAAATCTCTTCCACAATCAGATCCAAAATGCGTTGAAGAGATTCGACTGCGAATGAAATATTTGAGGAATTTGAAAATTATGAAAAATATGCATTTTGTGAAAACTTTGTTAGAAAATTGAACTATGCAAGAATCGTAAGTCCCGCTTTTTTTATCCAGGTTCAGTTATTATTACAATCATGGATATTATTACCTGTGATAGTTTTGAGGATTAATCGTAGTCAATTGAAGACAGCCACCTCCACCATAAGAAAATTGATCACAATATTCCGTGCGATTCACAGAAACATTCACATTTTTTGGAGCAAATGATATTTTTGTCCCCTGAACTTTGATGATTTCGAATGCAGTTTCAAATGTGCACTCAATAACTGGTGGGGTTGAACCTTTTACATTATTTTCAGACTTGGCTTCAGGAATATCTTTATACGTAAACTTCAGATGTACAGCTGGAACAGAGACCTGAACTTTTTGCAAAGCTAAATTGAAGAATGATCCGCTTTCTTTAGGCTATTTAAAAATAAAAATAAATTACTTAGTTTCTCCTTTTTCGTAGTGGCAGGTCTGAAATTGAATGCAATAAGGGACAATTGCAGGTCATTCGAAAGAGTACGTTTGGCCCCTTTTGACAACTACCCTTCAAAAGTGGTTTTCAATACTGCAATGCCCTTTTATTGCAAATCAATCAGTGTGCTACCTCAAAAAAACAAAACATTTGCTTTAACCCAATACAAACATTAATTTGAATTGAAACCGTACTTTCCACTAGCATAAAATGGTGATTAAGTCGACTTACCACACCGGATTTGTACGAGTTAATTCCGTAACCCCGACAAAACGAAGTCTCAAAATTTTCGTCATGATATATAGGTACATGGATGTATAGAAAAGGCGTCAATTGAGCCCAAAAAATATTTTCAATCTTTTCGAAGGTCGAAGGCCCAAAATTTTCATGTGTCCAAGCCGGGGCGAATATTGCAACTGATAAATCGAATTTCCTAATCCGTTCCAGGGCCTGAAAACAAATTTCATGAAGAATGGTTGTCCTTTATAAGTAGTTGAATTTCAAAGTGGAAAAGAGCAGATTATGAGGCTATCCACACAAGAACCCTCCGGATTCGCAATTTTGAGTGGACTTGATTGAATTAGATAACAGAGATAGAGGAAATTGCTCGAAGTCTATTGAAATGATTGCAAATCAAAATAGGAAATGTTAAAGTAGGATTGTTGCTTCTGCTTGTACAGATGATTAGAGTTAAGCAATAGTATAGAGATTTCGCAACTTACATGGATGGAATTGAATCCACCGCCCCCGGGACATCCTCTTCCCCAGACATCTAATCCCACATAAATGTCTCGCAATCTGCCGTTTTTAGACCCAATTTCATGGGTGCTTCTTAAACCGTCATCATTCCAATTATAGTTTAAAAAAATGCCATCACAACTATCGAAAAAACGCCTGGGGACAAAAATTAAACCAAAAGTTTTATCTGAAAGCGTGAAATTTGTTTTTCAGTTTCATTTCTTCTTCAATTTTTAGAATTTTCAACATTTATAAATTTTCCAAGTACTAGAAATATTCGATTTTTTTAACGTCAAACTATTTTTTAAATTTCGGATTATAGGCACTTTTTAGTTTTAACAATAACTGAAATTTGGAAGGCATAGTTTGTGAAGAAAAATGAAAAAGGTAAATTGCAAGAATATAAAGTACCGAGATTCATTCGAAAGGACAATCAATGGATGCATCGACTTCGCCGATTCCATTATAATTAATTCAAAAAAAGGTCTTACTGATTTTTTTCGTTCAGCTGATTTTGCCATTTAAGACTGCCATCGTCAATGATACTATCATACCAAATAACTTGAGAATTGGGAATATTTCTACGTATCCCAGTAGTTAGATAATCCACAAAAAATACAAGCCCTTCAACTTGCTCGGGTTTCATCTTGTTTTCAACATTCAAAAGCCACCCTTCAAATCCGTAAAATTGAGTCAATCGAATAAGCGCGTTGGCAAATTTTTGAGTATTTTCCGTTGAAGCCAAAATCTCATCCCAAATTTTTTCCCCATCCTTGTGTTCCGTAATTATAGTACCCAAGACATTAACTCCATGCTTATGGGCTGCATTTATCCATCCAAAAGGTGGAATTGTCACCATATGATGACTAAAATAAATAAATGTGTCTATAATGCTCCAGTGATAAAATGTGTAACAGGTGTTGTCAGAGGAGCCGTTGATCAACCTAGAAGGAAAAAATAAGTTTTTATAATTTATGTTGATTTTGTAATTTTCCCCTGAAAAAATAAATAATTGTTTTTCCATCTCTTTAAGATGAATATGTTGAAATTGTTGAAAATTTAGTTTTAGTAAGTTAATGTTGTCTTTGACTTGACGGAAGACCGTTTTCCTGCTCTCATTAATTATGAAACGCAGACCTTCAGAAAGACCTCTAAACTTTGAAGAATCTCATCTCACCAGATTTTTCTAACGGTCTGCGTGTCAAAATTAAGGAGCCGGGTATTTTTGCTTTGTCTTATTCTCGAAATTTCTTGACAATAGGTAAATTAAAATGATGGACTAAGTAGTGTATGAATTTGACGAAGATAAATAGAAACTGAAGTGAGGGTTGCAAAAGGTACTCTACTCGGTCCAGAAAAATGAATGCATCAATGATCAAATGAATGAATGGCCAATAAATGAAGTACCATGTAAGCAATGTACCTGTCCTCTAAATATCCTCCTTTCATATCATGGCAGACAATGGTTCTTGGCTGCTGATTACGATTAAGTCTAGTGAGTGCCCTCGATGAGTTATCCAACTCATTCCCAGGATAAACGTAATCGGTACATTCTCTTAGTCTCTCAGTTTTTGGCCAAGGCTTCAAATTTTCCAAATCTCTGTACAAATCGTCCAAATTTTTAAACGGGCTCACCACGTTCGGACTATCCATTATATTCTTTATGTTTCAAATTTCTCTTGATCTCCAAAGCTGTCATCAACAAGTAGAAAGACAAACTAACATGTGTCACGTTAGTTATGGCGATTTTATATCAACTGCCCTGAAAAAAAGAAGCAATGGAAATTAGGTCTTGCAATCAAAATCATCGAGAGTATCAAACGGAACTACGTACTTATCGCACTTTATGTATCGGGGAATGTCACAATTTCTAGCTGGTACATTGTGATAGTATGGTGCTTAGTACAATTGAGGTTAGGAGCAATGTGGTAATCATAACAATGTAGCAATGTGATATCAGGACACGCGTTTATGTAAAAAAATGTCCTGATCTCATAATGGCATTCAAGATTTTTGAATTTTTCGAAATAGTTTTTTTTCAGCAAATAATTTTCGCAACTTTCACATATTTTGAATGTCGTGAAACTTTTTAACCATTTAAAAAATTACGAAAATTTTTATTCGAATTTGCCATTTTTTCACCTCATAGGTTGTTGATGTTTTAGAAACTTTTGGTTTTTGTTCAATTTGTAATATTTTTGAAGTTTTTACTTCTCAAATTTGCTAAATGTGAATATTTGGAATATTTGGAATAGTTTGAAATTTCCAAGTTTCACTAAATATATTTATTAATTATATTAATATATTAATATATTAATATAAATTTATTTTTTAATTATAATTAAAAATTAAAAAACGGAAACTGTTGAAAAAAAGAATAAACTGTATCGAGACTTTTTGCCACTTTGTAGGACTTTGGAAAGTTTGGAAGGTTCTGGTGGTTTTCAAATTTTTTTGTGATAGAATTGGAACCCTCAGAAAACGACGATGATAAATACAATTGTCAATCTCGATTCAGTTTGCTTGCCTTTCCTCTGAGTTTTCAAATACCTTCTAATTTCTGAGTGGATAGATGAAGAATCCTTTGTACAATGATAGCATTATTCTTACTCACGCAGCTTCCAGTTGTTCCTCGAATGACAATCAAACAAATTCCTGATGGTGATGCAGCCACTGACTGCACGATATATTTTTTCCATAATTTGTCATTCGTATGAATTCTTTTAATGTTTTCTCATCCGTCTAAATGAAGAAAAACGTTGTCCAATCTTTGAATCAATTTCATTTTATCTATCAATCGAAAAGAAAAGGAATATTAAGCTTAATCAGTCTGAAATTCGACAGCAGCAAAACTTACAAACGAAAATGAATGACAAAAATTTAGAAAAGAATCTAGATGAAATTTTTAAGGAGATATAGATTTATGAGAATTTAAAAAAATTAGTAGACATTAAATTTTCAAATTTTCGAAACCCTGGAGTAATTTTTTACCTGACAATGGACTAGTTGGATATAAGTGTTTAAGGTCATTTTGAATCAAATACAAATAGAGGGGGACTCTGTGCGCAAATGAGGACGGGCGCGCGTATACATATATGCGAACACACACATCCGCGCGTGTCATGTACTTTCTCGAGGCCGCCATGTTTTTACTCGTGCTTCCTGTCTAGCCAGTCGGTTTAATCAGCCACACCGTCTTTATACCTCAAGTGTTCAAAACCAATTCCTCTTAATACAACAATTTGTTCATGTAAAAATTAATGCAGTGCGCACTCTCGCAAAATTTGGACACCTAACTCGGAAAATTTAATACATTAACGTGAGAAGCCATCAAAAGCGATGCGCTATAACGTCTGTAATTTTTTGCCCATTAAATGACGTTTTCCAGTTCCATTTAATCTAATTAATGGTATTTTTTCATTGTCATACATCAGTGGCTGGTGCATCCGGTTTGTTTATTTATGTACTCATTCAATTATTTATTTATAAGTCAGGAGAAAGGTAGTGGATGAGCAAATTACGAAAGTTTGATTTTTCTGAAGTCGAATTTTTGGAGTGAATTTGAAAATGGCCAAAAATGGATTTCTAAGATTTTGTTTATATTGATATTATATTAATTTTATTGACATTATATTGATATATTTTGTGTGTTCGCAAACAAGTTTTGGGTAATTTAACCTAAAACACTTGAGGAGATAATTGTTTGAAATGTTCTTTGCAGGTTTTGTTGATTTGGTGTTTTTGGTGAAGATTAGGGTCAGGAAATATAATCTAGGATTTCATCAAATTAGATGTGACAACTTCAAAATCGGATCCATCTATGTCAAAATAAATCGAAAGTGATGTGCTATAGTAATCTATGATTTTTTGCACATTCACTGACGCATTTCAGTTTCATTTAATCTAATTAGCGGTATTTTTTTCTTTGCTAATAACAGTTCGTGTTGCATCCGGTTTGTGGATTTTTTCGTTTTTTTTCTATTGAACACCTAGGAAAATACAAAATAAGTAAACTGACGTTTAAAAAAAAAATTAAATCGCCTCATATCTTTTTTTTGCGCTAAGATTGGACATTGGAAAAAAATAGTTGACGAATTTGACAACTTAATGTTGACATTTTCTTTGGAGTCGATTTGGCAGCCTTGACAAAATGAATAACGCCAAAATTTGCAATTTTTTTTTTGTATATACATTTCATCAATTGTACAGTAAAACTACACACAAAATCCAATGGCGTACGTTTAGCTATTAAAATAATATGAACATGTATTATAATTTAGTCGACGTGACATTGATGCTCTAGTTTATAACATTAATTTTTTTTTCCGCAGATAAGTTTTGGGTAATTCAACCTAGAAGTAACTCGAGTTTGTAATTTTTTCGGAAAATGGCGAATCTTAGACAAACTCCATTAACTTGCAGCGGTCACACGAGACCTGTTGTTCATCTGGCATTTTCTGAAGTTACCGATTCTGGGTATTATCTCATATCAGCATGCAAAGGTAATTTTTTAAAGTAAATTCATCATTTTGTACGTAAAACAAATAAGTTTTTGTTCATAAGTTTTTTTTGTAATAAAAAAAACTGCGTACGAGCAAATTTTCCCATTCTATTGAACATAAGCCACTTCATTTCATTTATCGGTTGCAATCTTTTGATTTGCATGTCTTTCCAAGCTAAGTCGATTTAATGCAGAATTTAGGCGTTAATCACCGAAAAATCTTCAGTTTTGTCTAAAAAAATGGATGTCCTAACGCTCTTTCAGAATTCGTTTTCATTCATTATTAATCCAAATGAAAAGAGTAGAATCTTCCAATGAGTTTGTTGGCTTTCCTACAAATTCTCGGAACTGCCTAAATTTTCTGGTAGTTCAGCAAATTCTGGAAATATTGCTATATTTTTCTATAGTTTTTAAGGGATTATCCTAGAATTTAATACAATCGCTTTGAACTATGAGAATTTTTGGTACAATTTCTTTCGATAATTTACAAAAAAACTGCTGAGATTCCCTCGAAACTTAAGGACCTTTTCTGCATTTGCCAGATTCTGAAGCTTGTTTGCAACTTTGCAAAATTTTATTTATGTTCATTAGATTTTGTAATGACAAAAGATTTTTTAACCAGTTGTAATATTTCATTGCCATCTTAAGAAACGTCTGAGGTATGGAAAAGCTTCTAAAATTTCGGATACTCTCTCTGCATTGTATTTTTTTAATTGCCTAGATTGTAGTAAAGTGTGCGGAAAATAAAAACCGAAAGTTTTTTTTTTATTGCTGATATTTTCCAGAATTTCCTCGAAATTGCAAGAAAAAAGTCAATGTACATATAAAAATGTTTTCAACATCGGCATTCCAATTTTCGGTTTCTTCAATCCATTTGAAATTTTCTTCTATTCTTCCTATGATTTCGCACAATATTTCCATTCTTAATCACTTTATAAATTTTCATTTTTATGAATTTTTTTCAATTTTTCCTATCACTAAAAACAAATCCATCATTGAGAAAAATGTTGCCGATATTCGGTGCATTTTTATACATTTTTCTACACTCTCGAATTCTCTGAGTTATCCTCTGGATTTCTGTTTTTTAGAATGGTATGATTTTTTTCTATAATTTTCCTAAATCTCTAAATAAACATCCAGGAATTTCCGGCGTATTCCGAATAATCTAACAATTTCTAGTAGTTTAAAAAAACTTGGATTTTCCTAGAATTTTTCGTTTTTTTTTTAATCGTCTGAAATTTTCTAGATTTTTGTAGCATTTAGTATTGCCTTCTTTTCAATTGTTTTAATTGATTAAAATTTTCCTCGTTTTCATATGTATTTCCGGAGAACTCGTACCTCTAAACTATATAGATTAAGATTTTACGAATGTAAACGTCGCGTAGCCATTCTCGACTGCCTTGGCCCAGTTCCTTGTTTCCAAGGCTATCAGAGTGCCCGTCAAGACTGGAGGTCACTGATCATTCGGCGTTTTGTTAAAAAGATGAACAAATTATACGAAAATGTATCCTAGTATAGAATAAAAGACTCATAGTACTATAATTATTTCGAATGAACAAAGCGCAAATGTTCTCCTTGCTTCGGGCATTTTTTCTTCAATTTTCCCTTTTAACTATAGAATAATGATAGTATTGAAATGATCTCCGTACTG
This sequence comes from Asobara japonica, assembly GCA_026005395.1. Taxonomy (NCBI): domain Eukaryota; kingdom Metazoa; phylum Arthropoda; class Insecta; order Hymenoptera; family Braconidae; genus Asobara; species Asobara japonica. Next base: position 719,590 of record BQMI01000246.1, on the reverse strand, counting down.
TTTTCCAACTCTAGTTTTTTTTAATATTAATTTTCATTAGTTTTTAATCATTTTTTAGATTTTGTTAATTTATACAAATTAGCAATTTTCAAAAATGTTTAAAATTGTGGGAACTCATTTTTTTATAGATTACACATTTTTTTAACATTTCTCTATTCTTTAAGGCTTTAAAATTGGTGAATTCGTTGTTTTTTAAATAAAAATGTGAAAATTCCGAATTTTCTGAAAAATACCAATCTTTTAAAATTAGAAAACGATTCTCAATGATTGGAATCTTTTATCTTGTTTTTTAATCCTTAAATCTGCAAAGAATAGTATGTTTGTATTAATTGGCATTAAAAAATTCTGCAAATTTTCCAATGTTTTCCAACATTTCTTCTTTTTTTCAATTTACTTAATTATTATTCAATAGATGGAAAGCCGATGCTTCGTCAAGGCGATACTGGCGATTGGATTGGCACTTTTGAAGGGCACAAAGGGGCAGTTTGGGGGGTTGCGTTGAATCCTGAAGCGACTAGAGCTGCGTCTGGGGCTGCTGATTTCAATGCCAAAGTTTGGGATGCTATCAAAGGAGAAGAGATCCATTCTTTTCAACATAATCATATTGTCAAGTCTGTCAGCTTCAGTACGGATTCCAATTATCTCTGCACTGGATCTAATGAAAAACTCTTGAGGATTTTCGATCTCAATAAACCCGATTCTACACCACAGGTAGTGCATTCTTAATTCATAAAATTTTGCAAAGTTTTTGAGGTTTGAAAATCCGTCAAATTTCCTGACGTTCCCAAATTTTCTATGGGTTTTAAAACCCTAGGATCTTTCAGAATGCCAAATTGGGATTTGTTTCGAATTCTCTTTGAGTTTGGAAATTTTTCATATTTTAGTTTTCATGAATAAAAAAAATACCATCGGCCTTGGATATTTTCAAACAGCCTTTGAATGTAGATAATATTGAAATTCGCCGAATTTGCAAAAAATTTCTTCCCTTCAACGACTAAGATATTTGAATCGAACCTTCCCTCTTAAGAAATTTTCAGGCCATACGAGTTTCATCAAGCATGTGACATTCTTCGATAACGACAAATTACTAGTGAGCTGTGCCGACGACAAAACTTTGCGCGTTTGGGATAGAAATAGTGGCCAAGAGATCCGTAGACTTGATTTTCCCGCCATACCCAGCTCTATGGAGGTGTCCAAAGATGGGACTATAATCACCACAACTCATGCTAATATTGTCACTTTTTGGAATAGTCAAGAGTATGTATATGTTTTTCCCTAGCTATGAAAACAGGAGCACTAAAAAAAAAAACTAAGATTTTTTTCTAAATTTTTCACCGCTCGTAATGAAAATTTCATTTTGTCCACTGTCTAATTTTTTAAAATTCATGTTCCCTTTCTTATAGTTTGACGAAAATTCGAGAATTTACGATTCCAACTCAAGTTAACAGTGTAAGTCTTCATCCAGATCGATCTATGTTTGTTTGTGGTGGCGAGGATTTGAAAATGTATAAATTTGATTACGCTTCTGGTGCTGAGATCGGTAAGTTCATTTCCTCATTTTTCTTTTATGTTAAAAAAATCAAATGGGATGAATCGCTTGATCATGTCGTTAGACGCTTCTTGACAAGAATTAAATTTCCAAGACAATTCTTTCCTAATCTGTAAATAAACGGTATGTGGGTGTGGCCCTCGACGGGCCAGACCAATAACTTCCCGATGTGTGTGTGTGTGTTTAATTAATTAAACGATATTACCTTAATTATGACAGTTACGCAAAAAATACATAAGATATAAAATGTGTATTTTCATGTGAGCAACAAGATTCATTACAAACTTTTTTGTGTATCTTCAACCGTTCTCGTGATAGAGCGTTTTAAACAATTGAAATTGTTAATAACAATTGAAGGAATTGTTGTATCAAATTTTTACTCCTTCCAGACCTGAACACTAGCGAAACACGTCGATTGAAGAAAAAATGAAAAGTTCAAGTTCGAATTTCCGTGTAAGATAATTAATTAATCAATTAATTAATTAATTATGCGTGTTAATAAAAAAAGGTATAAGACATTAAATATGTATTTTTTTGCGGGAAAAAACTTTGATTCACCATTTTTTTTCGTATCTCCAACCCCTCTTGCGATAGAGCGACATAAACAATTCAATTTGTTAATAACAATTGAAAGAATCAGTTTTTCGACAAATCGCTCCTTTCAGACCTGGAGACCAGCCGGACGCGTCGAACAGAAAAAAAAAAAGATAAATCGGTTCAGTGGTCCCGTCGGAAAGGTTAAACAAAGTTTTGACCACACACACACACACACACACACACACACACACACACACACACATATGGCCACTTCTCTGAAATCGTGTCCGGATGATATCAAACATCGAGAAAAGTGAAAATTTCTTGAAAATTCCACTTTTCATTTTCGGGGTGATTACAATAACTTCCCTCTGGGATCGGGAAGTTAAAAATGCGTCCTAACATTCCTCCAGAAAAATAATAAGTGACGAGAATTGTGTTTCAAAGGAAATCGGTTGAAAAACAGGCAGATGGGTCAGACTTGAACCCACAAATACATACATCTAATCATAAATTGGGGGATTTTATTGAAGTTCGAAACAAAATTGATAAAACTTCTGTGCTTTTCAGAATCATTCAAAGGACATTTTGGACCACTGCACTGTGTGAGATTTTCTCCAGATGGTGAATTGTATGCAAGTGGTTCTGAAGATGGTACATTGCGACTTTGGCAAACAACTGTAGGTAAAACTTACGGCCTCTGGCGTTGTACGGAACAAACTCCAACGATTCAGGAAAATCCATCTGCTATGAATAACAAGCAAGAAGTATCCGCAATCTAATCGAACAAAGCCCATTGTTCTCAATCTTTTCGAAATATTAAGTTCTTTGTAAATATTGAATATCCGTCATTATCGTCATTTTCATTTTTTGAAAGTGCTTTCCAGTTAGTGAAAAAATACCATTCAATTAAAAAATGCTTTCGCTCGCATGGAAATACAAAATTCGATGTACTCATTAGCATTATTTTGCGATCAAATAATATAATATAGATGGGTGAATGAACAATTTATTGTGGCTCTTTTCACCTCACCTTTAATTGTGATATGTCATTTTCGAAAATTATCAAATATTATGAAATTTCACAAAAATGATTCTTTTTCAATTGATAAAGTTTTAAAAATGAAAGTGTATTCATTAGTATTATTTTGCAATTGAATAATATGGATAAATGAACAAAGTTTTTGTGGCTCAATTCAGTCCACCTGTTACTTCGAACTCGCAAAAATATAAATTCCTTTCATAGTTTAAAAATTTCAACGGCAAAGAAAGAATTTGTAAATTGGTCAAAATTTTCAAGACTTAAAATTAAAAATGTGTTCCCGGTTAATTCCCTGAAATTTTCATATGATATTTTATTTTGAACTCCCAATGGGTATATCCTCTAGTTCTCTCCAAAATAAGACCTGTCGTTAAATTAGTAGGAGCTTGAAGGATTCAACAAATTCAACCTTGTCATATGATACTGACAAAAAAGACAACAGATTTGTTTTCTTTATTTTAACAATAAACGTGTTTTTTTTTTAATCGAACAAATACATAATCAACAGTATACAAAACACTTCCTCTTTCAATGCTTTACACTAATTAAAATGCATTAAAATGAGCGGACAGTATAAAAAAAAGGTGGTAATTTTTTTGAGTAGTTGGTACGAATTATAATTAAAAAGAAAGTCTGAAAAAAAGAAGAAATCGGAGTTATAATGTTTGCGGCAATGGAAAAGGATGATATTAATGCAATTCATTCAGTCAGTATTAGGAGTCTAAAAAATTATAAAAAATTGTCATATTCACACACTTTTACCTTCTATATTTACATTTCCGGGGACGCAGTAAAGTTTGCTGGGTTTGTGGTTTTTTTTTCCCAAGTGAAACTGGTTTAAGTACCATAAAACGAATCAGACATTGTAATGTACATTGATGCCAAAATTTTTAAATTTTGAAAATTTTGCAAATTTTAGAAACGTTAGAAACTTTTTAAATTTTCCAATTCCAATTTTTTAATATCCCGAACACTAAAATAACTTTGCAAATTTTGCGATTTTTCATTAGTCTTATAGAATGAATATCTTGAAGTTTCACTTCTATCGCATGTAGCTATTTATTTATTAACCAACAAATTGAGAAAGATCGGGTAGTTTGAAATCACTGGAATGGCTAGGGCCTGAGAATGCGAAGGATGATGAAGATGCACTTGCAAATGCTGAGGAGTGTCTGGCACTTGGTTCAGTTGAGGCTAGGGCGAAACCACATTGGGCGGTACAGACATCATCTCGTAAAATGTCATCACGAGAAGCTTCACGAATCAGTCGATCGCAATCTGTTACTCTTAATGAGGCACATTGTGTCTGAAAAAATCAAAAAAAAAAAAATAATAAAATCTGAACATCTGTAATTTAAAATATATCAGCAGAAACAAATGGTATCGAGGCAATTCTATGATTGGCGCAGTTTTTATGAAATATCTTAATATTTAAGAAATCGATTTAAATTGTTATACCGAGGTTTTGTGGACCTCCCTTAGCTCAGCGGGAAAGTCTGTATAACAATTTTGATACCTCCGATAGATTCCGAAATAGTCTCTATAAAGTCCAAGCACGTGCCAAATGGAACTGATTCGATTTACCATTTTCCCAATGATATTGTTACGTGTCGCCTTTCGGACCTCTATGCATTGTATACAGCTGAAGGATGTCACGATGAAAATTGGTAGGAATGCCTTCGACACTCGTAACTCAAGTTACACGTTCGGCATTCCGTATCGCGATTGAAAGGTGTTAAGCTATGTGCCTGTCTGATTAGTTAATTGCATGTCCATCTATTCCCTTTGCCCGAATGTAACAAAATAGAAAATCTAAATGCCTTTATAATTAACTAATATGTTGTGGAATAGATATTAGATGAGGCTATTCGTTTTCAAATTCTTTCAATACATTTGTTTACTAAATCAGCTTGCTATGGCTTAAACCATCGAAGTCAACACCTAACTATAGATAGGAAAGACTATGACTACATGACTGTCAGCTGGAAGCATTAATAAAACGACAACCCATTAGAGAGTGTGAAAACTATACTTCTACTTACTCCTTGATTAGTACAGATACAACTGGTACACGGAGACGGAAAACCACTCTCTCCGACAGCCACATTTCTTCCCCCAATTTGACATCCAGTACTTCTGGTTTCCCTCCAAGCACTAAAGTCCATGTGTGCCATTGAACTGCACGGTACGCGAGGATTCAAGAAATTCGAAGGCAGATCAAACGCAGCTCTCTGCATTTCCACATGGGAATCCATATTTTCGCAAAGGACCTTAGCCAATGTATTTTTGCGAATTTCATTCAACTGTTGTTCGGTAAATCTGATATTAGGATCATCTGTCTCATACCAGAATCTATCACACTTGCGCAATTGTCTCATTTGTATGGCAATAATACATCCAAAGGTTGGCCCCACTAATCCGCCCTGCAAGGGTCGTTCGCTCATTCCACCAGGGAATAAATCAATATCATCGACTGTTGCATAAATTCTCTTCAACCTGGCAATAACTTCGGGCGCCATTTCCCGGGATAAATCTTCGAAATTGTTGGCACGTTTCAAGTTACATAGCGCTCGATAATTGTTATAACCTGGCATTCCATGATCCCGACCTCTCTGCACATTGAGTGCAATAAGATCGATTCCCGAATGTGGGATTTTTCGATTTTCGAATAAATGATTCGTTACTTCACCGGTGATAAATTGATCCATAGTTTCCATAGGTGTTGCAACGAATCCCCTGAGCATTTCGTCTACCATATCCACCCTATAAAGCATATCGACATTGAAGAATCCATCACGAAGAAGAATTGGCGGATCAACTGGACGATAATTTTGATCCATTCTCGGTAAATGAGGTCTCAACAACGAATGTCCTATTCTGTAAGCAGCCGTTGCGAATTCCGTGAGTATGCTTGGATTGCAGGTTGGTGAATATTCTTTATAATAACCTTGGGGCAAAAGTTTGAGGCCATATAAGCTAACGGCGTTCCATCCAAGGATTCTTGGCAAAAATTCGTTGTAGGTAATATGCTGAAGCATGGCACTCAGGATTCTTCTTGTTTCTTGATACAACTTTTCTGGATCCCAATGTGGATTGACTCGTCTGAGTCCTTCCATGATTCTATTATGCTCACGCACCCACATTGTATGCATAACTGTTAAACCGGGTTGTTCGGAAGCGCGTCCATCACCGCCAATGAAACAATATCCCGATGGTGACTTGCATTCTGGATGCGTGGCCGATTGTGGGAGAAGATCTTTTAATCTATTTGGATGAGTCGTGATATTCATTCGTCCATTGAAGCCACGAAGAACGTTTGCGATGCAAATGTTTTCTCCATAGACAACCGAAGCATCCAAGAATGCTGTATTCTGATTAACTTGTTCACGTGGACCAAGATGCTGCTGGCCTGGTAAGGATCTCATCGATGGGAAACAAAGTCTTTCACCGGTTGTTTCATTATGGGTTGGGTAAAAATGATCGCCAACTGGTACTGGGAAAGGATTGCACTCTGGATGGACAGTTCTTGCTGAATCGCATGATCTGCATGAGGGAATTGACTCAGCAAAGCCTTTGTGAATTGGTGTCATTGTTAAATCATGATCTATAAATTGAGCAAATTGCATCACCATCAGTGTGTAACGATTATGGAGATTGGAGATGTCCGGATGAATTGTAGTGGATATCGTTCTAGGATTTGGCAGGGGGCCTCCTCTTACCGAACTTACTCTAGGCTTTGAAACGCCATCCTCATAGACTGGTGGTAATAAACGTGCAAACGTTGTTAAAGATTTTCCTAATCTATTGTTTCTAAGATTGTTACAATGTCCTGTAAAGGTTCTATATGGCGTTGTTGGATCACAAGCGCTTTCATCATTTGGACAATCTATTTCGTCGTGATTAGTGGCTTTTGAATTGGGTAAGAAGTTATTCAAATCAACATTTTGAAGTATGTCGGAGAAGTCATTACCGGGGAATCCCAATATGTTATCAAAATTTTCAGAGATTTGGCGTTTTCTTCGACGTAATCCTTGGGCACCATTGATAATTTCATTTGTAGCCAATTCGTAAAATATAGAGGAATTGGCAAGTAAGAGTGCATCTTTATTAGCCTTCGAAAAACTAGCAGCAGTACCAGCTGGTGATTTTGGATCAGCATATCGCTGTTGTAGCCATGAATTGTATTCTAAACGCTTTCTTTCCATAAGATCTTGTTCAGCTTTTTCCAGAGCAGTTGCGATTATCTCTGAGTTGATTATAGGCTCCTCAGTATCTGATTTTGCCCAGAATGATTTAGATGGTCTTTTGGTAGTGGTAGCGATAATATCATCATCCTCATCAATTCGATCGAATTGCTCTCGTTTTTCGTCATCTCCATTGGTCGTTTGCTCTTTCCAAGCTGACAAATCCAGTGCATTATGCCTTTCACAATCAATCTTGGCATTTAAGTAAGCATCACTCTGAATGAAAGCCATTGGCTGGACCATTTCAATCGTCGGTGAATTGGCGCATATGAGACCAGCAAGACTCGTTCTTCTCATTGCCAATAATTGTTGGCTGGTCAAACTTGATGGTGGGATATCATTTTCGTACCAAAATCTATCAGAATTCCTTATCTTTCCTAATTGTTGAGACAACAGACAACCAAATGTGGGACCAACTGCTGAACCCTCGCTTGGATTTTCTAATATTCCACCGATTAGCAGATCCACATCATCTGAATGGCCATAAATATTTTCCAAGAGGGCCTTATTTTCAGGCTTCATGTGCCTATTTATTGATCCCGATGTGCACTTATCAAAAAATGATGTATATCCAGGCACTCCATGATCTCGAGCAGCGTGAATCAATAACGATGATACGTTCCAGTAATTATTTTTGCTCCATTGTAACACATCAAGAGTCATGGTGCCTGCAGCATATTCAAGCTCATCCTTGAGATGAATTTCGCCGGACTTTTCATTTCTCGATAGAGATGTTAGGGCAGGAAGTACGGCAAAAGCCACTGCGTCGAATGCACCAGGTTGATTGCTCGATGAATATCCCTTGTAGAAACCAGAATTGATTTGTTCCAATTCGCCGGTGGATGATTCTCCGACAATGCTTGATGCAAATTCCTCGAGCGTTATTCTTTGAATTTGTGCCACGACCGCTCTTCGTGCTTCCAAGAACAACTTTGAGTCATCCCATTGGGTGTTTAATTGAGATAATTGTTGAGCGATTCGATTGTGCTCGGTGAGGAGGAGGGAATATAGTTCACCTACGGCTGTGTGTGTGTTTCCGTTGCACATTTCGCATTTAGTTAGATCAACAAGACCTGCTTCGTACTTGCGAATTTTGTGGAGTTTGTCATCTGTGTTGCCATAGATGTCGGAGCCATCTAGATAACCCGACATACCGTTCATCTGCTCTCGAGATTCGAATTTACATCCAAATGAAGTTCTTGAAGGGACACTCCTGTAGTAAGGTTTGCATTCTCCGTTTGGTGTATAGCTTGCGTAGCACTCAGGATGGTGGTAGTTCGATTGACAACATCTGGATACATCGAGATCTGGGAATACTGGCGATGATATGTCACGGAGAATTAGTTCTGCCCATAGTCCAGCCAGCCCAGTCAAACTTTTGCGCTCTTCGTTACGAATACCACGGCGCAAACTCGAATTCTCGAGGCGGGAGATTATTTCATCGGGACTTGGTAATTGGTGACGGCTTAGGGATGATCTCGGTCGAGAAAAGTCTGTAAAATTTGGCATATTTAGGATAAGTTCCTGTCAGAATTTCTGGCATATTCGGTTCTATTATGATAAATGTTTCACAGAATTTGACGATACGATTCGTACAACGGATGGATTATGTATATGTTAATGTCCATACGAACACCGACCACTTTGTCGCTTTCTGTACTCCTGACTATTCTGGCGTTTAAGAAGAATGGCAAAATTGTCTGAGTTTCTTGAGTTTTCAAATTTTTTATAAACCGCTAAATGATCTTAGAAAATTCCAGAATGTCATAAAAGATTCTATGAAACTGTAGAAAGTTCTAGAGACTGGAGAAAAAAAATCTTGAAAATTCTGAGTCAAAGATCTATTTTGTTCCATTCTCGGTAATGCCGGGGGCCTCCGTTAGTTGATAATAAATCATTAATAATCATCAGAATAATTGATTAAATGAAGTAGTGTGGGTCATTCGTACTGGATAATAAAAAGAGGAGGAGTACAAGCATGAAGGTAAGGTCTGCAGTTATAATGCTACCTGCGCGTTCCAATTTTCACTTTCCATTCTTGACCCGATAGGTGGAGAGGTATGTGTCCGCGAGCTCCAAGAGCCACGTATAAACATACACATTTACACGCCTGGAACTTAAACTTTCTTTCTTCCTCATTCTATTTTTTTTTTCAGCTAAAACTTTCGTCGCTCAAATTTCCATTTTTCAGGCAATTCATGTGAAAATTTTTTTCATTGATATTTTTTAGAAACTTTTTTTTTTGTAATAAAATAAATAACATTTTTGTTTCGTAAGAGAAAAAATTGAGAAAAACTCATTCAGATTGCTGATTGAATGCAAAATAATTTTTGATGATGCAAGTATAAAAAATTTGAAGAGTTAAATTTTTTGCAAAAAAAGTTAATACCGTCTAAATACTTAGGTGACATAAACTTCAAGTATGGCGATCCTCGGGCACCCCATGATGGATGTCTAACATTGTTACATGTTCCCGATGGGGTTCTATATTTGGATGGTGGACATGGTCTTTCTTTGGTATCAATGCAATCACTGGTCCGAGCTGGTGATCCGTTTTGCTTCCTGGAATTGATGGAAATAAATTTCAGGCACATGGATTATTAATTTTCAATATTCTCGGTATTTCGAATATTTCATATTTTTCCAAACTCCGCCTATTTTTTTCATTTCAAAGTGCCGTTAAATGTCGTTAAAATTTTTTTTTTTAAATCATAAATTTCACTTAATTTGTAGCTTTCAAAAATTCAGATCTTAAATATTTCAAAAACTTATAAAAACTTTTTTGAAGATGTGAAAAATCGGTGAGATTGTAAATTTTATTATATTTACTTGGAAAAGAGAAGGGGACTATGGCGAACGATTTCAAAAACTTTGGAAATTCGGAAAAATTTAAAATATGAAAATTAAGAAGAAAAGCAAAAATTTTCATTTAATTTTCAATTGAAGAAGAAGTTGGCAAATTTCAAAAATTCAACGATTCTGCGAAAATTCTAGGTGATTATAAAATTATAATATAATGTATACACATTGTACTGATTAAAAACGTATGCTGAAATTAGTGATATTATAATCACATCTTGCATATTTTATTTTCAATCATAAACAAATTTCGTCCGTTCAATTTCTTGAATCATTCAATAGTTAGTTTTCCATTTGCGGATTGAAAAACTTCTTCAGTCTTTGCACTTGCCTCATCTCATTCCTCAACAACAAGTTTTACTTTCACGGCCAAATATTCTCGTTTATCCGGTAAATATCGTTAATTTTTTTTTTTATCAATCCCCTACAATGGTAATTTGAGAAGTATATCAACAATTTTGCGTTTCACATTTGAAATGTTTATCACGGTTAGTATGTTTCAAATTTTTCCAACTTGTGATAGAGTTGTCAAAATTTTTGCAATTTACCTTGATAAAAAAAATTGTTCAAAATTTTCCAAAACATTTAGTTCAAAATTTCGAAACCTCTAGCGTTTCGATCGAGTCATTGAAAACAAGCACCATTTTTATTTATGAAAAGAGCTATATTAAGCTTTTGTCACAGCTGTTCAAACTTTCCATAATTTCTTAAAGAATTAGAAAGAACTGTTCAGGTTTCTCAAAAAAAAAAATCTCGTTGCTAAACTTGTTCAAGTTTCTTTACAAAAAAAACTTGTTTTGCGGTATTGCGGATAACTTGTTCGAGTGGTTCAAAAAACGTTTCAAAAATGCTGTCAAATATTCGACTATATATACTCAATTATTTGTGTCATGAAGTGGTAAACGGAGGTAAGTGCAAATATCTCAAAACTTAGAGGAATTGAGAGATTCTTCATAAAAATTCTTTTGAGCTGTATAAATCATAAGATTGGGTGCTTTAAAAAAAAAAAAAAAAAAAAAATTCTTTTATAGAACTTAATGGGTTGTGAAAAGACTCTCCATGGACTTCTCTCCATCTCCTCTTACTTTTGAGATATGCATCAAAAAATCAGCCTGGATGTGAATGGACCTACCTCGTTTTACTACTTTACTACGGATTTTCTTTTTTCATTTCCCAATTTCGAGAAAGGAGCTCAAGTTTATTAATAAGTTAGATGTGGAGGATAGTGGCTTACCAATTGATTTGAAAGGCATATCGCTCGGCCTCAATAGCGGCACGTGCTTGGGCTTGGAGATCAGCATCGATACCATAAACGTATTCTATAAATAAATAATTCAATTAATTAATTGATAAATTGATTAATAATCAATTTGACCTTCCATTCAGTCGTTCGAATTTTTTCTCTCTTTTTATTATTCGAACCAATATTCAAATAGGATGTTTTTCTTTTTAAAAAGTACTTTCATATGCTTTTGAAGAGGGCTCTTGGGCAGCCTTCAGGAGTATGTCTCAGGGCTTTCGTATTTTTGGTGTTCGTATCAAGTATTTTGTTGGGACTTTTAGCGTTTTTGAATCCATTTGACAAGTAGGTTTTGGTCCTCTTGAAAAGTACTTTCTGGTATCTTTGAAAGTATACAGTTGGGACTTTTACTTAAAAAGGTTTTGGGCACCTTTCAAACATACGTTTGGGACCTCAAGCAAAACTTCAAATAGAATTTTTTTCTATGTATAAATTTGTTTATACTCAATAGAATTTTTTATACTACATGAATCGAGTACATAAAACTGTCTAATAGTACTTCAGAATGGGTGATATTGTTCATCAGACATTGAATACATCTTCAATGACGTACATGTATATTGTATAGCTATGATGCTTATCGAGAATTTTCATCTTCAAACAGTTCAATGCAGATGGTATGAATAAATGGGAGAAAGGTGAACGGTTTTCCGATTACGTACAATTTCTACAAACGTATGTATTTTAGACCAAGGAAAATTATAAAGACGTACACGAGGCGCGTAATCGTTTTACAAACGTGACGATTAATTGCCATTACGTGAGGATATGAATATGTGACATGAGGGTGTCCTATCAGTGAATAGAAAGTGGCAAAATTGTGGAATGATAACTTTTCATTTCGGCAAACTAACGAGCATTAATTTTTTCGGAAATTGTCAAGCATCTAAAAAGGCATCGGCGGGTATTTATATTACCGTGGAAATTTCGGGAAATTATTGAAAACTTAACATTTGAAATTTAAGAAATATTCTGCATTCTTGACTTCCTAAATGCGATTTATATTCTGACATTGTTTCCCAAGGTGAAAAAGAAAGTGAAATAACAGAACGTACTTTTGAGACATTTCCAAGCGATAAGATTTACATCTATAATAAAAGTACTGAAAAGTACTATCGAAAATCACAAAATATGTAGTTTTCAACTGAAAGCCCTTAAATGTCAATATGGAGTAGGCAGAAAAAAGTACTTTGGGAAAAATAATAATGATTTTCCATTTTATATCAAACCCACGGAGGAAAATTAACGGTTAGTGAATTTGGATTTTGTATCATCTATGCAACAATTAAATTCAATTTCCCATACCGTTCACATCTAGATTCTGATTTCCATTTGGAGGAGCGATAGCATTACAGGTTACGGCGAATACTCCAATCACTACGGCTACGTTGAGGCTGTAAATTGAGGAAGAAAAAGAATTATAAAGTGAGTATCATCATACCTTAACTTACTTTCACCTTTTGCCGTTGAGAAGTCAAGATTGAAATACATAATACATGAATCCAATGAAATTGAAGGATTAAAAGAGCGTCATTTCCTAGGGATTAAAGATCTGGATAGATGATTCATTAGCAAATTTGAGAGTTTCAAATTTGAAAAAAAAATCTTTTTTTTTCTCGTCAATCCATTTTTCCGTCGAGACAATTTTCAAAATGAGGAAAATGTGAAAATGCATAAAGGCGATGTATTCAGAACGGTGAATGATTTTAATTTTTCTCTAAATTTCCAAATTTCGGGGATTGTTGAAATGTTTTAAAATAAGAGAAATTCCAGCTTTTTGAAAATGTCGATTCATTTTCAATTTTTTCAATTCTGACGAAATTTTAAATTGGCATATTTTGCAATATTTTTAGTATTCTCGATAGTTGAACATATTTCAACTTGGCAGGCATTAAAATTTTATTTCGTAATTTCACCATTTTTCAACATGCTAAAGATTTGATAAATATTTGAATTTACAAAGTTCTAGTCAGTGCAATTTTTCTGAAAGTTCTTTTCATTTGAGCAATTTTCTAAATATAAAATATTTCAAAAATATAAAAAAATTGAAAACCTTCGAAAATCCCGGAAATCGCAGTACTATATGATTTTTCAGAAGTCTCGCATTTTCCCAGAATTATGTCAAAGTTTCTCTGCCGTATTGAACAAACAGTACATACTCATTTTGTTATGACTTAATTACTTCCGCAAACCTATATTAAAATTTACAATAGTATTGAACCAATTGATTTTACTTGCAAATAGGACCAAAAAATGCTTAGGCAAGCGCAAAAAAGTAGGTAATAATTATGAGAGAAAAGTAAAGCAAGTTATGATTACCTGCGGGTACATAGTATGCGTGAGGCAAACCTCGTAAATCTTAAATACATATATTTTCTTTATAAGTAATCCGGATAGGCTGAAGGCCAGAAATTTTCCAAAATTTCAAAAACTAATTTTTAAACTTTTTGAAATTCCTGAAATTTTCGAGATTGGCCATTTCTCGGGCTTGAAATATTTGGAACAAAATTTTTTAAATATGTTGGAAATTGCCAAAAGTGCTTTCCTGGATGTGGAAATTAAAAAAAAAATGGAAAATCTCGAGAACGTGCATATTTATTAAAAATGTTCAAATTTAAAAACCTGAAAAATTCAAAAAGAAATAAACAAAAATTACAGCAAAGTGCAGGCAAGCCCAAAATTACAAAAAAGTTATAAAAATTCGGAGAAATTGGAATTGAATATACCATTTACCTCCAGTATTATCGGTTTTTCCAAAAGATCTAAAAAAATATCTCGTGTAATTGAAAAAAAAAAACGTTACCGAACATTTTCATCAGCAACTTGAGTGTTCGTAAAGACGTATCGATTACGCCATACAGCATCTCGATTGGATGATTCGATCGTGAGAAATTGGCCAAAGGTTACGACTACACACACACACACATCTCTTTGAAAAGTCTAAAATTATTTCAAATGTCTCGATACAGGGACATCGAACGAGAAATCGATTTTTCGAACTCGGGGTTAAACCAATAACTTCTCCAATCGGGAAGTTAGCAAGGAAAGAATGAAAAAATTGAAAATATTCTAGAGGAAAAAAAGTAGGCAATAATTACGAGTGAAAAGTAAAGCAAGCTCAGATTGCCCGGGGCTATATGTTATGCGCGTAAAACGCTGTACATATTATACATATATATATATCAAAGAAAAGGTTGTCCGAGTATGCCGGAGGCCAGGGACAGGGACATGGACATTCGAGAAGACAAAAATTGCCTCGAGCAAGATCAAATACCGTTTGTTTTCCCTCCTTTTTATTATTCCGTTAAATGAATAGTTTTCATCTACTTTATTCCAATGAGCGTTACCAAGACCTTTCATATGAGAATTTATCAAAGTCCGACTCACCGAAAATTCTGGCACTATCACCTTCATTTCAAAAAATGGTAATTTTAGGAACGTTTTGGGTGTCAGTGGGTCAACGGAAACAGAAAGAGAAATCGACGTAGCCAGAAGACGAGCCTCAATTGGCTCTACATTTTATTATTTACCATTTTTCCCTACTTCTTTAATTTCGCACCAGACAGTCTTCACACATTTTGAAGTGCTCAGGTTTTAGCCTAAATTTCACCATAAAAACTGAACGACATTTGCCATTTTTCACAATTTAAGACATCTTGACTTTAAAAGATTCAAAAATTTCCTGTACCTTTTTATTGTTTAGCATTTTTCGCTACTTCGGATTTTTTTCTGTAATTTAAAAAATTCCAAATATTTGATGTCAAGTATTTGAGAATTGTCAAGACTGAAATTTTTACAATTTTAGAAATTCTACAAATTTTGGATTCTCATAAAATTTTCAAATTTTTCATATTTCAATAATTAAATAAAAATCTGAAATTGTTAAAAGCCAATGATTCATGCACAAATTGAAAGCACGGTCGATTTGAAATAGACATTTACATTTTACATGAGTTAATAATTGTGTCACAAAGGTTTTAATGTATACTCACTCGAATTACACATGTACATCCACGCATTTCACATCCTTGAGTTACACGTAAGTTCGACACCTATTGTGGCGAACAATTCCCCACGTGTGTAATGCAACTCATAGTATGTGTAACTCATTGTAAAACATGTGCGATTGGGCTTTGTAATTGTGTAACAGGATTTCGGACGTGTGTCACCTATGGGAAAATCCGATAGGATATGCCATATGAAACACTATAGATTGCCTGCAGGATAAGTCATACAGAAGATCAGAGAATTCCTATAGGGCAAATCATACGACAGCTTATGAGAGTCCTTTAGAAGATATCATCAAAAAGCTCAGATGACTCCTATAGAATATGCCCTATAGGACTTATAGGGTTGGGATCGGAACGCCATGATAATAGGTCTGATAAGCTATGACGTAAGGAAGCTTATGCGAATTTAATAGGATAGGCTGTAAAATAGCTCATAGAATACCTGTTAGGTGACCCATAGAAAAGTTCATATGATTGCTAAAGGATCTTATCACGAAATTATACGAAAATATGTGAGCAGGGCGTATCACTCAATCTGAAAATTATAAAGTTCGGGCAAAAATGGACCATCGCTAGTCTTCGAAAATTTCCCTATAACATCCTTAATTTGATTTCGTGATCAAAGACTATTCAATCGAAATGCTATGGTCAAGTGAATTGAGAATAATGGGCTGGCAATGTGGTTATCCTTGACTCGATCCTTCTCCCGGTATTCCGCGTGACTTGGGTATCCCCCATTTTTATTTTTTTATTTTTCGTAACGAAGTATTACTTAAGCGATGAGAAAGCGGGATGGCACGTGATACATTCCAAACAAAATAGAGGCAGTATCAAATGGAAGGAGAATGTTGGTTCTTTATCAAATAAACAGTGTCTCCCCTGTGACAGAATTTGTCTGGGCCTTCAAAACGCAAGAAGGAAGGTGTGGATCGACAAATCCGGGTCCATTGAATTTAGAATTCCAGATTTTTGTAAAGTTGGTAAATTTTCAATGTTTTCAGCATTTTTCGAATTGTCTTTCATTTTTTGAAAATTTTTAGGCTTCGGAAACTCTCGCAATGTAAAATATTGGTCAAACTTTTAGGAAGTTTGAATAAAAAAATTGGATTTTGAATGCATCAAGTAATTTTTTAATAATTCATAACATTGCTAAAATCCTACCATTAAAATCTTAATATTTACAATATTTGTCGACTTTTTTGCTAATTTATTCCTTTTACATTTGCACTCTTTAAATCCTCTGCATTTTGTCAATCTTGCAAATTTTTAATTTCCCCCATATTTTAACAAAAAAATAAAATTGTGAAATTGTGTGAAAAGATATTGAAAGGATTCGAATTTCTCTGGCCTTAATCGGTTTTTCGCTTGAATCAGTTCATTTTGGTTCTCAGCATGAGGATGTTCACTGAATCATTCACGTTTTTTCTCATTTTTCATTATATCATCTGAACTCATTTTTCCTAAGATCAGTTTTTGAATACAAAACCATCATAGAAAAATTAAACAAAAAAAAAAAATTATGTCGGCGAGAAAATGAGTTTGATTTCGAAATAATATTGTTTGAATTGAGAGTGAAATTGTTCGCTCAAAAAAACATATTTTATCTTCAGCCAAAAATTTTCATAGAAGCATTCAGCTTTAAAAACAAAAAACATATCTGTAGAAAAATAATTTTGGATAATTCATTTGATTGACCCCTTTCTACCAAACCTTCCTGCAAACTACTAGACAACTCGTCTAGAAATTTTTCCTCGCATAGGACCTTGGTTTTCGTGGTTTACGCGCAAAGTGTTTGTACTAAATTTTCATCAACAAAAAAAAAACAATTGAGCAATATATACTTCTTTTGTAATTACAATTTAGTACAATTTAACCAAGCATTGCTGTGATCAACTTATTGCATAATTTGCGGTGAGCTAATGACTTTTTGAGGATAAGAATCATGACCTGTACCAACAAAATTGCTTTTTTTAGGTGCCGCGGACTCATTATTATCATTATCATTACACCACGTGTGGCGCTATACGCTAGGTGTTTTTTCAACTCATTCACCCCCTGTTCATTCATTTATGCTTGTTCACACTATTAACACGAGCGATTTTTTCGAAAAAACTAATACCGAAAATAAATTGATAAAAAACTATTTACAATTTAACAATTTCATCTTTCCTTCAATAGTTTTAAACATTTCAATCCTCAGTAAATTAAAGTTTTCAAAGCATGTCAAAACTAAAACATCATCACTTGTTAAAAATTATCCGAGTCTTTTATAATTCGAGCCCTCCAATAAAAAACTATTCAGAAATTTTCTAATGATTTCCGTCTATGTATATAGTTTAGTACGAAAGCGAATAAAATTTCGGACATCTTTGAAATTCTTAAAATTTTGTGCTCATTCTCAACAGATTTTAAAAGTTCCAAAATTTCTGGATTCTCAATGTTTTTTAATTTTCAAATTTTCTTAAACACACACAAAAAAAAATTACCTTAAAAACCGCTTGGTCCCCATGCCTATTGGTCCAACTCTCAATTATAATTTGTTTAAAGGCTGAGTTTCCTTCGTTGAACTGCCGATTTTTGGTACAGGTCCTTTCTGCTTCTCTCTTAAAATGTTTTCCTTCAATTCTTATTTAGCACACTTGTCGTGCCCATTGCACACCAGAGTTTGGTTGCAAAGATTAAAAATGGTCCCAACAAATCGGCTGATTTTTTTTCTGTAGAAACCCAAAAAACCTGATGTGTCACCAATAGATCAAACGGGACAGACTACAAGAATTCGAGTCGTCCAACTCAAATCGATGCATTCGAAATAATGATTGATTTTTGTTTTTTTTTTTTTTAAATAGCACAAATACAGTCTATGGACGAAAATCGAACCGATTCTATGAACAGATCGAATGGAGATAACTCAGCTAATAATTTGAAATATATTAGATGTATAACTCCAAACTTCAATATAGTGATGAAGTTTATTCATTAACGATTCACGAAAGTAGTTAAAGAAAATCGATTCGATCGAGCAGTAAATAAATTGAATTAAGTCAAATCAATGAGCAAACGGATCAAGTTGAATGAAATGTATTTTATAGGGATGAAAGTGAGTCCTGAAATTATTAGAAAATCTTTGCTAAAAGAGTCGAAGCGTACGATCAAGCTAATATTGTTGCAATCAATGTATCGATTAAATGTTTTTCTCAATTATGCGACAAAAATCAATTGACCGAAAGAATCGAGCCAACCGTATGAGCATATCGCACTAGGTAAAAATGCTTAAAAAACTTTGGCAACATTTTTTTTTAATTATGTGAAAAAGCTGATGGGTAAGGTGACATGGAAAGGATCGAATTGAGTTAAATCAGTTAGTGAATCGGAATTGAGTGAAATCTTACGGATCCAGAAATACTTCACTATGTGCGATATAGTGAGTGAATTTGTGTTTGTTTTTCAATTATCCGAAAAAACGATCGTCCGAACGGACCGAGCTGAACAGACCGAACTCGGCTAGTAAACTCAAACGGAACAAGCAAAAGGCCTCACTATATTCGATATAGTGGGCATGGGAAGTTAAAAGCAACAAACTTTGGAGGGAGTACCGTCTCCAGTAGATAGATATATACGGTAACCAAAAGCCACTCTCTTTCACGCTCCTTTCCTCCCCGCCAAAAAAAAAAAAAAAAGAAAAAAAGAAAAAAAAATCGGCGGCTACGTTGCATGTATGATTTCCCGGGTACGGGGTAACCTGGGACCGGGAACCTGGTTTTTTGGTAGGGGGCGAAATCGAGAGTTTTTATGAGATCGACGCTTCGCTGCCCCCACTTGTTTTCAACATTCTTGCATTAATTTTTACCACGTGGATCCGAACGCGTATTTTTTAGGTTTCAAGGTGAATCCTGTTTTGTCTTTTTCCAAAATTTTCCAAAATTCTGACAGTGTAAAAACTGACATTTTTAAATTATAAGATGCTTTAGCAATTTGAAGATTTTTACAATTTTGCAAATTTCTAAACTTTTATAAATTGAAAAATGTAGTAAAAAATATGGTGGAATTTGAAGAGGGCTGAACATTCCAACAAATTGAAAAATTGAAGCAATAACCTATAAAACAATTTTGAATATCAAAGTTCAGGGAGAAGGGGGGATAGTGAGATAGGGGCGGAATGGGACGAAGGGCGTAATGGAGCACTCCTTACCCCAATTTTGCCCTCATGTCCCTTTACGCCACTCGTTCCGTTATATCCCCCAATTATTTTATAGGACAAATGAAAGCTAAAAAATATTTTAGAAAAATATAGAAGAATAATAAAACCTATAGATACGTCCAAATGAAACGAAGGCTGCCGAAAAAAAAAATCGTTAAAACATTCTTACTTTCATTTTGATCACGTGAATTGAACACTTCAGGCGCATCATTGGAATTTCCAGAAGTGCTGTGGACAAAAACGTATATGTTGAAAATAGAACTTCTGAGAATTGTGTACAATCCTTCCACAATTTTCTTCGAATTTCAAAAGGATTTGCTAAGCTTTTATATATTCACTGTGCACAGAAAGAAAAATCGCGAAGGCAAGTGATGAAGTCAAGAAGTGAGTCGAGCTAGGATTAATGATAGATAAACGATTGATGTAATCATAATGCCGCATGAATGTAAAATATTTTTTTTCTACAAATGAGGTACAATTAGAATTTTCACAATTGTAAGTTTCAAAAATGTTCGCTTTGAAAAAAAAATTTTATCAGTTGCAATGTTTTTAAATTACTTCATTTTGAGGTCACGAAAAATTGTTTTTACTTCACATCTGTGTCGACCTCAAAATATCTCCATTTGTTACGATTCCTCATAAATACATATATAATATATATATATATACATGGCGTTCACCATTGTATTCCATACTGTTAATTATTCTTCGTTCACTCGTTAATCTTTTCTATTATTTTTTAATTTTTTCAACAGTTTGAAAATTTTCTTTTTTTCTTCCTAGTATGCCTATTGGAGAAACAATCTAGCACATTTTAATAGAAACTTTTCACCTGATTTCATCCAGTTTCAGGTTAATTTTCAACATTGAATAACTCCATAAATTTTTTTTTCTTTTAAAGAGGCAATTTTTTTTTAGATTGAAGGCAGAAGCAATCAAGATACAGATGTTTTTTTCCTTGAATCGGAAACTTTTCTCTTGTGTAGCACATGATAATGCAGAATTACAAAATTAGCATATTTACCATGCTTCCGCCTCATTTGTTCACGACACTTCAATAAGTTCGATACTTCATACAGGATACCATGGGAGAAAAATCATTTTAGAGGCACTTCCCGAGAAGAATCATTTTTTTCACATTGTTCATTACATTAAATTATCTGAGCGTGAGGTACTAAAATGGGGCGTGCTCATTCTTCCCAGACAATAAAATTACGAATTTCAAATGTTTGAGCAATTCACATCTGTTTTCACAAATTCTCCAAATTTCATAAGATATTGAGAGTATCGAACAATTCTCTTTGAAAATATCGAAAGCATATTTTCACATACCGAAAAGTCCCGTCACATACATATGGAGTGTCTAAAATGCCCTCTCCTAAACTACCAGAAAGTACTCCAAAAATGAGGTCACTTACCTCTATCCAATTTTTTTGACAAATATCCTGAAACGTAGAAGAGACCGTAAAACTTCCATAGAAAACTTTTTGTAGAGAAGAAAGAAATCGATAACATTTCTTTCTAGAAATTACTGTATTGTTTCTAGATTCTAACATTTTTGAACTTCTGTAATTTCTGTAAACCTAAGACCGTGTCAAAAGTTTTATTCGACTTTCGATTTTTTTATAGAGCTAAATTAAGCCCGCATAAAGGTCGTCCAAAATCGACCTTCTTCAGATTCCGAGATGTATTCCAAAAACTATAATAAATAAAAGCATTCCAAAGAAAAATCTTCAGGTATAGATCGTATTGGCTTAAGTATGATTGAGTCTGAGTTCTGTTTACTCTCAAGTTCGCAACTTCAAGTCCCAGGTCGAATTATAGTTTCTCAAGTTTGTATTTCGTTTGGCTTCCCATGTCTTATGCGAATGCCGGCTCTTCGTACTATTATTAATGATACCTAAGATCCTCTGTACTGCATGCGCATAAGACGTGGGAACCCACGGAGAACCCAAAGCGGAGAAATTCTCCCCCCAAATGGTAGAAACAATTAAATCGTGGCACCATTAAATGATCGTCTTATACTTAGTCATCGATAGGCCACAGGCCGATGTACCAATACAAAACAAGTCTAAAATAGGCATCATTTTGGCTATTCACATCAAGAGGAGTCAAGTCCGCGGTGTAGCGCCCCTTGCGATCATTTCATATTGCGAATTCTCCACAAGGAAAGATATTATCGACAGATTCGAAATCTTGCAACAGGAAAAAACAATAAACAAACTCGACACAATCCACGACTCAAACTCGTAGATTGATCGCGTAAATTCAACCCCTTCCGAAATATCTTAGACTACTATACTGAGTTGTGGTACAGTCAAAAACGCTTTGCAACATTGAAGAACCAGAGGGAAAATTCTGAAAAATTTTGATGACCTCAAAAGTTTTTGACACATCCATTCTGACATAAAACCATAAATAGATTTGTGCACGTGGCCAACAATGATCAATGAAAAATCGGTGCAGCCCATGTATCTTCTCACTTGAACCATTCATAATTGGATTGATGTTTAAGCTGAAAAAGTTCGTACACGGAGAGAAGAATACATTAACACCTCAGTAGAAAATTCGTGTGCCTCGTCAGTCAAAAAGTAAGAGTATTCCTCTGGATTGTCGGGAGAGTTTTCCCAAGAAGAGAGATCGTAAAAAAATTAGTGTGCCGCAGGCGGATTTTTCCAGAGCGCATCCCACTTGTTCAGGAATGTCCTCTCGTTTTTTATCCTCTAAGCGCTGATGACAAATAACATTGATTCGTGAGCAAATTGACGGAGCGAAAAGTAGATACTTTCCAGCCTAGAGCGGAAAATAGCTAATATATTGCACCTCGATGGAGAAATAGCACTGTTCTGACCTAGGGACGTGAAATAAAGAATCCCTTATTGATGTCAATTGCACACGCGACTGTGGGCGTGTTCCTTTACCTGTCGCGATTAGACCATGGTTTTCCGTTTCGGCGTAACCGTAAAGAAAGGCTTTTCTTTCCGCGTAACGGGAGCAAAATCTCACTTTCCGCCAGTCGAGACGGAAAAGTATTTTCCGACGAGTGCAGCTTTATAATCGTAGGAGTAAGGGCGCATTTGTCCTGCTGTGGCTACTGCGGCGCACGTGATTTTATGCCTCGAGGAGGGAAAAGCGCATCATAACCGTGCGAAGCAAGGTTGAAGCGCGCTCTTTCGTAGAGGTATTCAAATATTTGGACCTCGGGCCGTAAAAGTGTAACTTTTCGCCCGGAGCTTCACAGTGTAAAAGATGAAAAAAAATGAAACCAAACTAAGAACTGACATATGGAGAAAATTATATCTCAATCATAAAAATCAATTACGGGGCAGATTTTTACACTATAACACCATGAAAATTGGTCAGGTCAGTAGAAAAATTAACTTCTGTGTTTGATACATAACTGGTGAAATATGCGATGCACATCTATTTCTTTTGAACCTTTCAATGGGAAAAAATCACTTTGTTGTTTATTAGTGATTTTTTGATGTACACCTTGATGGCATCTAAATAGAGATATATGTTTTCTTTTGACATTACAATGAGAGTATTGACATTAGCGCAATTATAGAATTGTGTTTGTGTTTAGAAATGATGGCTTGATGTGTGCATCTGTATTGGGAGGAAGTCACGGGACTCGTAGTCACGAGGATTCGAGTCACGGGACTCAGTGAAAGTGTCGAAGTGAGACGGAGGAAGGTCGAAGCGTTCCTCTTTGTGTAAACCAACGAGCCTCTGACTTCTTGTGATATTCCTGTTTACCTTCTTTTTTTACATCATTAATTTTTATGATAGCGTCATTGTACGGAGGAGAATTAGAAAAATAAGAAGGAAATATTAGTGAACGCGTCATGAGTTTCTAGGGAATATTGTAATTGCTTTTGCAAATTAATGAAAGTTCTCGAAATTTTTGACATAGGGCAGAAAAAGATCAACTATTGAAGTCTTTACAGATTTCCGGGATCGTCGAATTTTTTGTGTTTTGGGAATTTTTTGGAAATTTTTTTGAACGTTTTGAGTTCTTTCAATATTTAAAAATAATTTTTCGAAATTCTTCAAATGTATGATTCTGACCGACGTCAGAATAGCCCAGTGGACTAAGCGCGCAGTCTTAGCGCTGCCGCTTGGGTTCCTGGTTCAAATCCCCTACAGGGCGAGAATTTTTTCGGAACGTTTGATGAGCGGGGAGGTTGCTCATAGGGATGAGCGGGGAGGTTTTCTGTGGTTTCCTGTGTCTTATCATCCGAATGCCGTGCAGTGTATGGTCCACAAACCCACATATCCATAATGGATCGAAGGCGTTAAAGATAATAAAAAAAAAAAAAAATTGTCCTTTTGTTCCCTTATAAATTTTAGAATATTGAAACAGGCTGTGCTTTTTTGGAAGCTCCGGTCAGTTTTTTTTTAATTTTTAACATTTGCGACAGCACTGCCATTTTTAATTTTTTTCAGATGTATCAAATATTTCGATTGAACATCGAAGATTTCATAACTCAATTTTTCACCAAAATTACTAACAAAAACGTTTTGTTATTTCGTTTTTTGAAACAGATTGCGACGCTTGAAATTTTGAAAATGGGGCAAAAACATGAGAAAATTGAGAATAAAAATTCCAGAAAAGTCTTGACATTTTACATCATCTCAAAAAATGTCTTCAAATTATTTAATTCTTTTATGTAGTTTTTTTGAGGTGTACTCTATGCCCTGCTTTCTTATCATTGATTTTTTATTGACAAATAAATTTATTCATTGATGCTCGCTGCGAGTCGTCAAGAGAAGGTTCTTAAATGAAGAAAATTTTTCTTCACTTGAGAACTTGTTTGGTGGGTAACAACGATGAAGCCGTTCATCCGCATTAAAACAATTGCAATATTTAATGACTCGAGCAATTATTGAATGAAGAAATAATGGTGAGGGGGATTAATAAAAACGAATATACTTAGATTGGCAAGTGACGAGTAGAGTCGGTCAATAACTTTTACCATCGATGGATGTACCAAGGACTTGGCGTATTCTATAGGCGTTTATAATCGAGGACAAGATGATGATTTGTTGCTTATTTTGAATAAATGACCACGCTGATTTCAGGCACACGAATTTTAGGATATTTTCGTTGTTGCCGATTTTTTTTTTCATAATTCATGTCAATTTGGAAAAAAATTGAAATCACATGCTTTTGATTTTTGACATTGCTGATGATTAGAGCTCTGGAAATTTTCAACACTTTACATATCTAGATTTTTTGCAAATTTTTAACATTAATGCATTTGTTTATGCACATTTTTCATTGTGTGTATTTTTCATTATGTTATTCACATTTTTCAATTTTTACAAACGTCTTGAACTTATGAGATGCTTTAAATTGTTTGAAATTCATGTTTTTTTTATTCAAATTACCAAATTTCCAAAATTGGTAAATCTCCAAAAATTTTCGAAAAATTGCAAAACTCATAAATATTCCTGAAACCCTGAAGTAGATTCTGCGGTTACTTTTAATATACCTCGATTTACAGAAATAATCATCTCAAGGGGATAAAACGGTATTAAAATAAAACCTTACATCATTGGTCATGATAAATATCCCCCTCAAGGATTTGCCAAAACCAGAATTCCGAGCAGCCCGAGATACAAAAAAAAAGGGTAAGAAGCCGGATTCGGTTCTATCCTTGAGCTAGTCTTGAGTGCGTTTTCTTACACCCAATAGCGCCACCAGTCGCAAATATATAAATATAATTATTGCCTAGGACAGCAGGTGTAACAGAACTTATGCAAAATAATGCTTACTTTTCTCAATTTCACCCGCATGAACTTTTACATGAAGTGATGATCCAATACATTAGACTGATAGGGAAAGTTTTATCAGACTTTTTCAGAATGGTATAGGTGTAAAAAGTTAACGACTGAAAAATTGAAAATGAAAAATTCCAAAATTGAGAATTCCGAAGTTGAAAAAATGAAACATTTTTTAATTGAAAATTTAGAAAATTAAGAAATGAAAATTAGAAATTTAAATTCATTTCTATTCTACGATCGTTCTATCGACCTATATTTGAAAACAAAATTAATTTCTCCATTTCTTCAAAAGTCTCGTAACATTTTCTCGCTTACGTTCTATACTGGCCCATCGTTTTATTTTTCGTTATTTTCATCAAATGAATGGGATACGAGTTCCGGGTTCAAATTTATGCCGATTCACAGCGAGTTGTGAACGTCTCAATGAGAATGTCAGATTGAAATATTTGATAAGTACGCCTGTTATGTGTCCCATTAAAAACATTGCAAAAAATGAATACGGAAAATATTGAATATGAAATTTGAAGAGTAGTCACACATAAATAAACTGACGACCAATCCTTCAAATGGACTAATTTAATGAGGTCTTAAATATTTCGCAATTAAAATTTTATTTGGCATAATGTGCATCAATTTTTCGCAATTACTTTCTTATTCAATAATTGGCGCCAATGAGACACACTCACTTTAACCTACTTATTAATTACTTTTTTTTTAATAGGTCCCGTACTCTCTTACTCACAACATGCTTTTATTCTTCATATTTTTAGAAATTTTTCAAATTGTTGAAATTTCGAATTCTTTTTTGTGCATAATTTTGAGGGGAAATGGAAATTTGAAAATTCTATCAATTATCGAAATTTCATTTCCTCGTTTAAGTCTTGCACTTTGTTTTGTCCCAAAGAAGTTTACAATTTTCAATTTTTTCGTAAGAATTGAGAAACCATTTGAAATTCTTCAAGTAAATTTTTCAAGTAAATCTTCTGAGACTGAATAGAAAAAATAAGATTTAAAACTTGATTTTTGTAAATTTTACCTGCGTTTCTACAGTGTTTACTCTGTATGAATTTTTTCTCAAGTGAATTTTATTTTTTTTACAATAATCTTTTCACTTCAAAGTTGAAGAGACAGTGATATTATCGGCAACCAATATTGAATAATGTACCTGCGATCGTTATAAAGTTTCTAGTATGCATTATCACATGGGATTATGCGAGAAAATATGATCAAATGCTATTCGCGTTTTAACAATTGTTTTAACAAATTGCCAATTGACAGTCATACAGCTGTCGTCATTTTGCGGATAACCTCAACGACGTGTCATCTTCTTTTTTTTGCGGATGTTTTGTCGATAAATTAGATGATATATTGATGGTATATTTAACGCCGAATTTTGGTGTTGGGTAAGGGGATAAACCTGCCGTCATTTTGCTCATATCTGGGCTGTTAAGTTGCTGTTTAGTCTTATCTTGTTAATTTTAAAGCGGATGATATTTTCGGCATTTTGTCGTCAATTCAGCGAAAAAATTTCGGATATCATGGCGACACAATTTCGGCATTATGTCGGCATCTTGTTTTCTGGGAACTAATTATTTGATGAAAAAAAATTTCACAACCTTCAGGCAGTGTAATTTTGCTTGGAAGTTCCAACCGATTTACAATTGTAATGTTTTTTTAATGCCACAAAATTTCGAAATTGGAAAAAGATAGAAACACTGATTTATCAATGAAAAACATGATTGTTATTTAACCATGGCAAAAAAAAGTTTATACAAAAATTCCAGCGTATCTTGAAGTACACGCAGAATTGTATGCTTTTTTTTTAGCATTTTCACATCCGCTTCTGCTATATTTACATAAATTAAATGGCTCATAACAAATGACATAAAAATCTGTGGCTCGCAGCGAGAAGTTTTTTCATTACAATTGTTTCAAGAAAAGTGGATTTTTCTTGAGATATGAAAATCCGAAAAATTGATATTTTTTACAACTCCAAAATTTGACATTATTTCTTTCTCACAAGGAGCACCTTCCTTGGAATCAATCTGGCAATACATATATCATTTTGATTTTACGGGAAACTTAACACGTGACTTGGCCAATTCGCTACCGCATATCTCCATAGTGTATATGTATACATACAGGCTATATAGCCAAGGCAACTGATCAACTGACTAGCGCCGTAGTTTACTTTCCTCATAAGTACTTCCAGTAAAGCCTATTCCTATATCCTCGATATTCCATAACTGTGCAGCAATTCATCACAAACAACTATTGATTGGTAAAAAAAAAAACTACTTTCTCTTAACCCACGAAAGACACTGGCAATAACTATAATTTTACGCAATGACAAATAGATATAAATCTGTTTTCCTAATTGTTTACATGCAACAATTATTTCCGGACTATCAATTTTCCAAAATATTTAATTTATATATCTCATGAGGAAGTCGTAAAATTTAAAATTACATCATCATGAATATCTGTCATTGAGTGGTAGCGAAAAAAATATCAAGTACGATTTTCAATGGTTATTAATACTCAATTTTGTTTTCTCAATTTTCAGAAAAAATGTCGACTACAAGATTTTCTGGAGTGGAGATGGGGCCTCCCATTGAAATTTTTGCACTCAATAAGAGTTTTTTGGAGGATAATTTCGAGAAAAAAGTGAATCTCACAATTGGCGGTGAGTTATTACTCATTTGGGAAGGGCATTTTTCAGTGACACTTCAATGATAGTTTCATAAACGCAATTGCATATTTTTAGTCGAATGAAAATTTTTTTTTTGTGGCGATTTTTTTGTGAAATATTGAAGGAAAATGGTGCACGAAATTGGGCTTTTATTGGTCATTTCCTAGTTTTTAACTTTTTTAAAATTGACTCTTGATCCTTATTTATTGAAAATAACACGAGTGTTACGTAAGCTAGATAATTGATGACGCAATGATACTATTTGATAATCTCCAATGCTCTACATTTTTGTCAAGGGTATCCACTTCATTGTTCTCTGCATGATTAGATTCATAAGAAGTGCCAGTATAATTATTAGATTAATTGTCGACAGAATTGTTTGATTGATAACGAGTAATCGAATCATATTAGATAAAAACAATGTGTCTATTCAAACTTAGACTTTGCATGAAACGTAAATATGCGAAGTTCTATTTTCCATGAAAATGAAACAGCGAAGGCTTGCTTGTTATTAATGATTGTGCGCAATAAATACACATTGTTCTCTTTCCATAAGAAAGTAATCCAAGACTATTTATCAACAATTTCCTTGAAAAGGATGAAATCTTCATGACAAGTCATTTCCAGAAAAAAACAAATACTCCGGGTTCCTTAGAGGAATCTTTAGTTTAACTAAAAAGGCTTTAGTATTATTCTTCTCTAGAATTTCCTTCTTTTGCCCTTCCAATTTTTTTGGAAAATAGTGAAAAACTATTTCGTCAATGTTAACAAACATTTAGTTTCGACTGTGTTAAGTGAGAAATCCTTGATGAAATATTTTTACTACACACGCACACACGGAATTTTTTAATTGAGTTTAATCAAAGTTGTTCAAATCGAGCAATTTACATCTCAACTTCAGTTTTTCAAAAGATTTAAAACTTTAATTAATCAAAGTCAAGTTGAGTACTGGATCGAATTTAAATTAGCATTCTTTTTCTACATGTTTTTCTCTAACTATAAAAAACTTCGATTTATTTCTGACAAAAAATTAAAATTTAAGTCTCGCAAAAAAAACATCGATCAACCTTGACCTGTTTACGCCACAAAATAAAAATCAGCACTTGACGTTTTGAAATGTATTTACAAATTAGATATGGAAAAATCTAATTGTTTTTTAACGGATTCAAATTGTATTATTAGACTATATTTGTTATTCATTACAGCATATCGTACAAGTGAGGGGAAACCCTGGGTATTGCCAGTAGTAAAAAAAGTTGAAAAACAATTAGCAAATGATGAACTTCAGACCCACGAGTATCTTCCGGTACTTGGCTTGGACGCATTTAGTCAAAGAGCTGTTGAAATGCTATTGGGTAAAAACTCCCCAGCAATAATCCAAGGACGAGCCTTCGGGGTGCAATCTTTATCAGGAACTGGAGCTCTTCGAGTTGGAGCAGAATTCTTGACTAGGATTCTACGCTATGATACGTTTTACTATAGCAAACCCACCTGGGGTAATTATTATCTTTTCTTAACGTTGTTTCCAACGGATCGGAATTTTTTAAACCTGCTATTTTCTTAATGTGTTTTGCTAATTTGAAATATTTTCAGTGTTTAATTTTTGTTTTGTTTTTTGTTTCTTATCTTACAGTTTTTTTTAATGTTCAATTTTATTTTCATTTTTGAAAGTTCAACAGGTTCATGGAGTTTTCATTTTCTTTGATTTCTCAGATTTTCAACTACTTTCATGTTTTTCATGTTTTGTTGTGCGACCGTTTGAGGTTTTTACAATTTTTAGCATTTCTTCCTAATTTTTCGAATTCTTCAAATTTTGCGAGTTTCAAGTCTTGAAAATAAAAAATAATGCGATTAATGTTATTTTAACCATATGAAATGATTGAATTCCCAAAATCTCCAATAGCGAAAATTTTTGACAATTCTGCTTTGTCAAAAATGCGTTGTCACAAATTCTAATAACGTTGTTTTTCTTTCTTAACCAGAAAATCATAAGCTGATTTTTACGAATGCTGGGTTCAAGAAAGGCTGCGAGTATAGATACTGGAATCCGATAACACGAAGTGTAGATATCGATGGAATGCTTGAGGATCTTAGCAATGCTCCTGAGAATTCTGTCATCATTTTACATGCTTGTGCACATAATCCAACTGGATGTGATCCAACTGCCGAGCAGTGGGAGAAAATCGCGGATGTTGTTGAGCGGAAGAAACTTTTCACATTTTTTGACAGCGCTTATCAAGTGAGATGTCTTCTTAAAATTTACTTATTTTTTAAATACCTCCATTCCTGTGTTTTTTTCATTATGCATTCTGGAAATTATTTTTTCCTTTTCTTTGAACACTTTCAAATCTGGGAAAACCACAGTTTCGAAGCCCTACAAAAAAGGGCAAACTTTTCTGAAGATGTTTAAGGTTTCATTCATGTAAAAGGCTGAATTGCCACTTTTTTCAGACCATTAATTCTTTACTTCAATTTTTCAAGGTTTCTGTTGTGGCCATTCCAGAACATTTCATTTTTTTTAAATTCACACAACATTCAAGTTTGTCAGAATTCGTGAAATTACTTCAATTATAAAAATTACCTTGAATGTTGAAGTCACTGAAATATGCATTTTTTGAAAATCTTTCATGGCTATTTGAATAATCTGAAAAAATGTTGCTCTTTTTAGGGATTTGCAAGTGGTGATTTGGATCGTGATGGCTATGCAGTTCGCCTATTTGCGGAACGAGGAATTGAATTTTTGGGGGCCCAAAGTTTTGCGAAGAACTTTGGCCTCTACAATGAACGAGCTGGAAATTTGGCGGTAGTTATGAACAGTGCGAAAGAGTTAGCCGAAGTGAAATCCCAATTAACTCTTATTGTACGAGGAATGTACAGCAATCCACCTAATCATGGTGCGAGAATTGTGGCTACTGTTTTAGGAAATACTGACCTCTATGAAGAATGGTACTCAATTTTTTTTATACCACTTTTACGTAAAAAAATCAAAAAATTTTGGAAATGTTAAAAACTGAAGCATCCCCAAAAATCTCAGGAACATTGAAAATTATGAGGCCTTCAAAAAATCCAAACAATCTTTAAAATTACACATATTTTTCAGTGTTTCAAACATATTTTTATTTCACAGATCCCGGAAATTTTAAAAATTTCAAGATTTATTCTTTTCTTATATCTCAGAATGTTAAAAACTCAAAATGCTCAGTACTCATATAGCCCTCTACATTATTTAGAATTTCTAATTTAAAAAAGTTCAAAGGTTTCATGAGAAAATTTTTATTTTTAAGTCACATTGATCACTGCAATGACCAAAATAATCTTTCCCTCCACAGGAAACAGCACATTCGTACAATGGCGAATAGAATCATTCGAATGAGAGAGGAATTACAGAAACGTCTTATAAAGCTCGGAACTCCAGGTAGTTGGGAGCATATAACAAACCAAATTGGCATGTTCTCCTATACTGGACTAACAGAACCTCAAGTCGAGCGTTTGAGAAATCAATATCACATTTACATGGCTCGAAGTGGACGTATCAATATGTGTGGTCTAAACGAATCTAACATCGATTACGTTGCAAATGCATTTCACGAAACAATAGATGCCCTACCAGACATTCAGGCTAATTAGGTACCAATTGAGACATTCGACATTATTTTACAAAGAATAGAACGAAATAACAGAATGTAGCTAAAAAATTCAGCATTCGATGTCAAATGTAGAAAATTTATGTATTAACACTAAGGATGACAAAATTTTGTCAATTTTTAGTTGAAAAATGCATGTGTCAAAACCAGAAAAAAAGTTCAAAAATCTTCTCCTTGGATTTTTTTAAATTCTTGGATTCCTAAAGTTTTGACAATCTTCCAAATTCAAATTTTTCCAATTTCCTGAATTTAATAAATTTCGAGATTTTCTGAAGTTAAAAAAAATCATATTTTTCACTTTTTCAAAAGGTTTTAGATATTCGAATGTCTTCTTTTATTCTTTCGAATTTCAATTTTTTTGAAAATTTCTAATACTCCAAAATGATTTGAGAACCTATTGAGTGAAAGCACAAGTCAAGCAATTGAGAAATAAAATATCATATAGCTCCAAGTGGCGTTATCAATATGTGTAGTTCAAACGAATGGATGACGTTACAAATGCATTTCCCGAAACCATAAATGTTCTATCAAACACTCAGGGTAATTAATTACCAGCTTAGATCTTGGAGATTATTTTACGAATAATATAGCAAAATAAACAGAATGTAGGCAAAAAATCAGCACTCAATGTTACCTGTAGGAAATATTATTGTGATTGAGAACACAAATATTTGTCTAAACCAGAAATCGATAAATTTCATCCATTTATCAGTATTGAAATGTTTGTAAATTTGGAATTTCAAAAATTTCCATTGTTCCAAAATATTCAACTCGGGTAATTCATGGAATTTTTTCTTTTATTTTATTTTTTCAAATTGTTGAAAATTCAATAAATGGGATGTGAGTGTGACCCTCGACTGGTCGCATTTATAACTTTCCGATAGTGTGTGTGTATGTGTGTATGACGATACACGTATGAAGTCAAGTTGTATATCAGTAACGCAAATTCAACTATTAATCGATTATTACGATGTTTTATCGATATCTCGTAAAATATGATGCCTAGCAAAAAAAGTAATACAACATGAAATATGTAGGTTCACGAGCGGAACAACTTTTGTTTAATACTTTTTCTCGTATTTGTCATCGTTCTCGAAAGACAGCTTTATAAACAATTAAAATTGTTAATTAAGGGATATCTCCGGAATTAGCGCAATTATGGAAAAAAGTTATTAAACATAAAATATGTATCTTCATGTGGGGAACAACATTCGTTGAAAACCTTTTCCTCTATCTCCCACGGTTTTTGCAATACAACGTTTTAAACAATTGAAATTGTTTAAAATAATCGAAGGAATTGTTATTTCAGTTTACCATTCCTTTCCGGACTAGACACCATGGAGACGCGCCGATCAACAAAAAAAAAAACATGAAATTGCCCCATTGGTTCCTGAGAAACCGTGAACCCAAAATTTTGTCCACATACACACACACATACGAACATATTGCAAAAAACGTGTCAGGATGGTGTCAAACATCGATAAAAATGAAAATTTCAAGAAAATTCTAACATTGATTTTCAGAGTGATTACAATAACTTTCCCTAGACCGGGAAGTTAAAAATTGTCAAATTCCCCCAAAGTTTTCAGATTTTATATTGTTCGAAATTTGAAGCTTTTTAAATTCTTGAGCTTTGAAATTTCTGAACATTTTAACATTTTATCCACTTTTTAATTGTTGAATGTCCAAAGTCTGTAAATTTTTTGGGTTTATCTTTATGTCCACGCGGAATTGATTAAGCAATGGAACACGAAAATTATTTGTATTCATTTAATTAATATTTGTATAAATTATTCCGTCGATCTCTGGTTAAAAATGATGGAATAGCCAATACTCATGGATTTGTTAGTTGGTTGTTTTCTATTGAGAATATAATGCAGGGATCAGTCAAAGTACAATGATAGAAGAGAAAATGCTTTTATAGAATAATAATCAATGTTTTTACGGGTGTGAGTTGACAATTCATGACTATTGTGCCAAAGTATGACATAGATCAATGTAAAGTTATTGAATGAAGGAAAAACCATATGGTGAACAGCCCAAAGAGTTTAAAACTACCTAGACAATAAATTGAGTACAATACCTTACGCTTTACCGATTTTTGTTTCATTTATTCACCCAATATGCTCGGCATGATTTAAAAAATGGAAAAATTTACTAAACTTTCTGAGCATCGATTTCCAAAATTTTGAGAAGTTTTAGATGATTGCCAATTGTGTTCTTCAATTAGAACAATTATGAGATGTTCTTAAAATACTAGAAAGTTTCAGATGTATAATTTTTTTAATAGATTTTTTTTCCGAATTGGGGTAATTTTAGAGACTTCAAAAAAATTGAGACAGTTTGTGAAACTTCCACATTTTTAAAGTTTCAATAATGTTGGACGTTTCTAAAGTATTGATTTACATTGTCAAGAATTTGAAACACCGTAAATGTCGAACATATCACATGTAAATAATTTCAAAAATTTCACTAATTTCAAAGGTTTCCCAATTTTGTGACAAAATTAGAAATCAAGGATTTTATAATATAAATATTTTGAAATCTAATATTCTGTCATTATGTTTTTCAAATGATCTGAATGCCAATGGAGATCTAAATCAGATGATACAGAAATAAAAGTTATTGACGGGGATGTCGAATTGAAAACAATGAAACTGCCCATTAAAAGTATCACCTTTCATCAATTTATTAATTTAGGTATGGTAAATCTAAATGAACATTATTTACATATACATGTGGGAAGATAAGTCACGTATCCCATTTTGATGCTTTCTTTTTAAACGTTTCCTTACCATCAGCCTCCATAGCAGTGTAATATCCCATGTCCTCGTATTTGGAACGCATGTAAAAAATATATCCAGAACATCCCACAATCGCAGTTAAACCCAATGCCATTATTATCATGTTCTGGAAATAAATCATTTCATCAATTATACAACTCATCACCTGCTCTCTTCTTGATTGATATCTATTGATTACAAAAAAATTGATGCATTATTACAGGTTTCACGTAGAGTTCGTAATTAATAGCTCTGAATAGCATTGTGCTTTTCAGAGAGCGAATACCATCACCAGGCGCTGGATTTGTAGCATTTCTACTATTCATACTTGATGCATGATCCTTATCCCCCATTTTTTCGCTCCAATTTTATACTGAAAAATAAAAAACAATATTACATTCGTACGACATTGGAAAACGAGAATGGTTCTCGCTCAGTTCCACATAAAAAAGGACAATATATTTTTTATATAAATAGAGGAAAATTCCGACAAAAGCCGTGAAACCACAGTGACCTTTTTTTAAAATATTGACAAATGTCTCGAATGATTATAAACTTCGATAATAATATTATGACATTTCGAAGCATTCTCGACTTTGGGTTTGGAAAAAATTATATCAAATTATATATTATATACTCGATATATTGCAGATATGCAACACGTTAGGAAAAACCATTTTTTTTTTCAAAATGGATAATACTAGGAAAAATTTGGAAGCCTCCATACAATTTTGACGATAACGTAGAAACTTTTATACAATTTCAAGAAAAAAAAAGTCGCACGTATGCGAAATGAAGAGAAATAGGGAGCTTCTGAAAATTCAGGTGATTGTTAGAGTCTATTTATTTGAAATATATAGGTGCTGAATCTACACGTATATTGGTCTGTTATTAAGAATAATATCTGCAAATAACACATCTTATCCGCATTCGTTGAAATCATTTTTGTAATGTTTGTATAGTAGCTTCATAATAATTATTGTAAAGCCACTGCAAACATTATGGGTTTTAAAACCCAATTCAATTTTTATAGTGATATTAGTGTTTTCAACTGAATAAACCTAATCCAGGGTTTCGAAGTTTCAAGAAAATGGAAACAAAATATTATTGCTTATTACATCATTAATTAGTCCCTCCTACTGATAATAGATTCAAATCATATAAATTATCATCTGAAATTGAGGTTAAGTTTTCCATATATGTATGTTAAGTCCATGAAATTTTTTATGTAGAAAAATGTTAATGAATTAATACCTGATATTCAATATATGTTGTTTTATACCGTGTTATCCACCGAAACGTCGAATCTATTGTGTATTCAATTTCGCTTGGCTTGACACATACAGTAGCAGGATTGAATAATATTGAACCACGTGGTATCTACATGTATATTTATATGTTGTATCGGTTGTATCTAAACAGAGAGGCGTTCGAAAAAATTTGCAGATCAATGTGTTACTAACTTGTTCGCCACATAACTAACATATTCCATTAAATATTTTCAACCAATTGATCTGACAATGGAGCAACAAAAAAAGGAAGATTTGATTGAAAACTATGGGAAATTAATATCCCAGGAAGCCAAAGGTTTGTTTAGTGAAAACTTTAGTTCGATCAAAATTTTCTTTTTATAACATACTTTATGAGAAATTGACATGCATTTTGGTAGGAAATTTTGAATATCATTGCATGAATCGTAGAAATGTGTCAGAGGCTGTCAACATTTGACCTTTTATATCAGCTGATATTCCTATATGGTCAACATTTGACATTTTATGCCAGGAAGTGTGAACATTCGATATTATGTCAGAAAATGAAATGAGTTTCTCTATATGAAATCTGTCATATTTATCATTATTTATAACTTGCTAGTCTTCCTCTCTTCCTGTCACTGCTGTCGACAAAATATGACATTTCGATTTTTATACTAATGTAACTAATTCAATAAATCTTTTCAGAGCTCTACTTGAAGGAGGAGATTGACATAATTGATGCCAACGTTGAGACATTCACACCTCTGAAATTTCATCAAAAATATGTGTCAAAAAATTTGCCGGTGCTGATTAAAAATGGAATAAAGAATTGGCCGGCTTCTGGAAAATGGAATGCCCATTATTTTAGGGAGAAATTGCACAGTAAAAAAGTTACTGTCGCCGTTACTCCTAACGGATATGCCGATGGGATATCTACGAATGAAATTGATGGGAAAGAGTATTTTGTTATGCCAGAAGAGAGGGAAATGACAATGTCAAGTTTTCTTAATAATCTTGAAAATCCCAATGACAAGGAGGTTCTGTATATTCAACAACAAAATTCCAATTTTGAGAGCGAATTTTCTGAATTGTGGCGAGATGCTGCGGAACTTTCGTGGGCCTCTGAAGCTTTTGGAAAAAATCCAGATGCTATTAATTTTTGGATGGGGGATAAACGCGCTATTACGTCGAGTAATACTTTCTAAAGGTTTTTCAATATTCAGAAGTGCTGGCATTGCTAAAGTTACTAAAATTCTCGATGGTTTGTGTCATTCGAAGTTATTGAGTTTCTTAATTTTGAATGCAATTTGATAAATTATATAAAACTTGAAAATTTATGTAGTCAATGTAATTTTTCAAATTTACACATTGTTTAATACTTGAGTCCACTTTCTTATCGAAAAATTACAATTTGTATGAAAAAAAAAAAAAATCCAATGCCCTGATATCGTTTATATAAATTGGCTATAAATTTTGGGAAGTTATATAAATGTGTATAGAATATATCAAATGGATATGTGTTTATTTCAGTGCATAAGGATCCGTACGAAAATATTTATTGCGTTGTTTCTGGGAAGAAGGAGTTTATCTTGCATCCACCAACGGATTTACCCTGGATTCCTTATGGTAAATATCCGTCAGGTGTCTATAAAAAGGAAACATCTTGGAAAATTCAGTCAGTTTGTCAGAATCATTTAGAGAATTCGAACGAAGAGGATCTATTGCCATGGATTGCTATTGATCCCCTTAATCCAGATTATACGAAGTAAGAGAAATTATGCTGAAGGTTTTCCACATTGTCCAATTTTTAACAATATTAAAAATAAAGTTACATATTTTGAGCACATTTTTTGGATTTTTCAAAGTGAAACAAAATTCTGATTTTGTTTCGTTTTATAATTTTTTTAAATTATAAATGTCGCTTACAAAAATTAAGAATTGATTAAGGAAGAAAAACCATAATTGTAAAGTTGTCGAATGTTTGCAAGTATTTCGAAACTGCTTTAAACGTCGGCAATCTCTGCAGTAAAAAGGGGATAAAATATCAATATATATTGGAATTATGGAATGACCGAAATAATGCGTGTGTAAAACACTCGTTGGGGACAAAGTATATCAATTCAGCACTATGATATGTTAGAGAGAATGCAGATTATGTATTGATTTCTATTCGTTTCATTTCAGATACCCTAAATATAGGAACGTAACGACAATGAAAGTGTCAGTGGAAGCAGGTGACATTCTCTATCTTCCTTCATTTTGGTTCCATCATGTGCAACAATCTCAGGCTTGCATTGCAATAAACTTCTGGTACGATATGGAGTACGATATCAAATACGTGTACTTCAAGGGCCTAGAGTTCCTTGGGCAGTAATACAAATGAGTCATTTCTCCATCAAATATTGAAACAGCCTTGTACGAACATAGGCACGATTACAATACATTTGATAGCAAAGTTTGACAACGGTTTCCTGTCGTATTCCACAGCAGGAATGCGACCACAAATATGAGAGAACGCTATTGTCTCTCTCAGTTTGAGACATACAATTGTTTAAACTCTTCGGACTTTCTAAACAATGGCCCCTTGAGCTTAATCCATCATAATATGAAAGATTATATGTATAATATTTTGACAAATAAAATTGTGGATAATGCGTATTTTCTCAATTGGCGAAATGTTATGCGCTTCATTTCTAAATTCCACTCCAGCTTATGGTAATAGAAAGCGTAGAGGCCTTGGACTTCTGACGCAATTTTTTTCATTTTCGAAATGCCCACATAAAAAAAAATAATTTTAAATATTTCCAATGACACAATTAAAGTATTGAAGACTTCAGGAACTTTTAAATTTGTCTGTTTTTGTTTTCAAATTATTCCGAACATTTCTCGGGAATCATATTCCATTGACAGCGCATGCGCGACCGCTGACTGAGCGCGCAATTTAGGTTTTCGGAGCATCATTACAATCCCATTATTTACGTCAGCCGCCTGTTTTCAAATTTCGCTAGTTTTACTGTGTTCTTCATTACGTTAAAAATGTCTGATACAGGTGATACTCTACGTAGGTCCTCGAGAATCAGGACTAAAATTAGTTTGAGTGATAATGAGGAAACTCCTAAAACTACAGGTGAACTGAATATTTCAAATTACAGTAGAACCTAACCTCTCTTCATGCACTTCATAAATTGTATCTATGAATTCCTTGAAGTCCAGAAATTTGAAGTATTTCAGAACGAAATTTTTTTTTCAAAGAGTAAAAAAATACACGGAAATGTATAGTTTTTCAATATTCTTGAAAAAAAAACTGTGATTTCGTAGTATATGGTACATATTGAACGAATTGACCTTTACTTTAGGTATCAAAAGAATAGATTGCTGGGAAGAAAAATAAAACAAGATATATTATTACTATTGATCTTTAATTAAATATTTAAAGCAACAATGATAGTATAATGGTCAGAAATGGAGAAAAATGTAGCTAAGTAAATTGGTTGAATTCACGAAATTATGTATGAGTCGTTAAAATAATATTTTCAGATCTTGCTTCAAAATAATTGATAATAGAATTTTTTCTTGGTTCCTTTTTAGAAACCACATGCATACATACGAGTCATTAGTAACTATTTGGTTTGTTTTATATAATTAGGTGCACAAACACCATCGACGAGAACTAGAAGACGAAGAAATAGTAGTTCTAGTGTCACTCAGCTCACAACGCCAGCAAAGACACCAGGTAATTAAAATTCTGAACTTTAAGAAATTATGAGATGTTTGTACGCAATTGTATGAAGTGACACACATGCAATTCTATGCACTATGCTTTTGCCTTACGAGACTATTGATACAGTTATATAAACTAAAATGGCCTATTGAATGACACACGCAGGTAGACGAGTCCCATCTAGATCAGCAAGTGCGGATATCGAGCCAAAGCCGATACCCAGTGTTCTGAAGGAAGAGCTAGAACGTGAGCTCGAGACCATCGATGAGGATGTGCAGAAGCCAAAAGAACTCTTCGATGACGAGGACATAAGTGGGAACAAAATATACGGGTTCCAAACACCCTCGAGAAAAAATACTATGGCCCAAAAAGCGTTACAATCACGCACACCAGCACGGCTCCAA
Organism: Asobara japonica; assembly: GCA_026005395.1. Lineage (NCBI taxonomy): Eukaryota > Metazoa > Arthropoda > Insecta > Hymenoptera > Braconidae > Asobara > Asobara japonica. The sequence continues at coordinate 679,564 of BQMI01000246.1, read as the reverse complement.
ACAGTAAATAGAACACCTCGAATTCTTCTGACGAAAATCGAGGCAGAAATTGAGACGAAGTCCTCTCCAATTAAGTCGATATTGACAAAGGAAACTGTGCAGCCTGAGGTGAAAAAAAGACAGGTTTGTAGATCACCAACGTAGTGGAATAAGAGAAATATTAGTTGAATTATATAAGTTAATAGAATTTTGTATTAATGAAAAATATTTACATTTGATAAATCACCTACAGGTTTATTTTCCAAGCGATAGTGAGAGTGTCTCCGAAGACAGCGAATATGTTCCCTCGAACGATGAAGATGACGAAGAGGAAGATGAGGAATCTGCTGAGGATGATGAAGATCAAGAGAATAGCGAGGATGGATCTCCTCGAAGGGATCTTGGAGCATTTAAGAAAAAAAATCCTGTACCTATTACTCCCTGTAGAAGAGGACGCTCGAAGAATAATAGGAACTATAAAGATTTCCACGTAAAAACTGATGAGTACTTCTCGACGCAATCCGAGAAGATATTAACTTCAGATCGTACCTTGAACCGCCTTAAGACACCAAAATTGAATGAAGAGAAGCTTCAGGAACTACTGACTAATCAAAACCACATAAGTGGCGTGCACAGAGAAGGCCTGCAGGATCTGTCGAATAGGTATGCGGAAAAATAGATCATTCAATCAATTTGGACTTTCGCCAGAACTATTAAAGATTTATCAAGTTTCGTTTGCTGGATTTGCTAAACTTCTGGACATTTCGAAGTTGAAAAAAATGCATTCTCCTAGAATGTTCTAATTCCTAAGTTTTTGGAATTTGGGAAATCCTTGAAATTGGGATCTGTGGAGTTTTAAAGGATATGAAGATTTCAAAAAGTCATCCGATTTTGAGATTTTTTTGAAATTTCAGAAAGTTTTATAATTTTATGACAGGGAGATAGCAAATATTTTATGAGACCTTTCTGTAGAAAGTAAAATGTGTTTTTATAACAAAGTTTTTCATAAAATATGTCAGATTTTCGATTATTTTTGAGTTGTTCCCCGAAGATTGCGGTGAAGTACAAACGAATATATCCTAGCTCCCCACTTCGTTACTGAATCATAATCGATCCACAGCTGTAGGTCAATGTTTCCGATGTGGTACCACATAATGGAGGAGGGTTACAGTATTCTCTTGCATGGGCTGGGTTCGAAGCGTGCCCTTATAAACGCCTTCCACGAGGAAATAATTCCTGACCAGCCAACGCTAGTGGTCAACGGTTTTTTTCCGAGCCTCACTATCAAGGACATTCTCGACGGGATAATTACGGAGCTACTGGGTCTGGCCAGTTCCTCGAACGCCAACGAGTGCTTTAACATGATTGAGGACATTCTCAGGAAGAACCCGGGGGACAAACTCTATCTACTGGTCCACAATATCGACGGATGCATGTTGAGGAATAATAAAGCTCAGGATACACTATCCCGTCTAGCTGCGATAAAAAACGTGAGGCTCTTAGCGTCTGTTGATCACATAAACGCTCCTCTCATCTGGGACAATGTTAAACGGTCCAGGTATACCATTCGCCATTAATTTGATTTATGGCATGTCTTGGTTTGTTCAATGCTGCTAAAAAATGTTTTTCAGTTTTACATTTCTAAATCATTTGAAACAATAATAACGTTGAACATTTTTGAACGGTGGCTGAACTTTGTTCCTGGGAATAATTTCGAGGAAATTATTGTTCGGAGAAATTTTGATTTCTATAGTTTTTTGTTGGGAGAATATTTTTCTGAGAGAAATACTCTCAGAACTTTTTGAGATGATAAATTTTCTGATATTTCGAGAGGTGTAAAAATTTTTATAATTTAAAAAAAAATTCAAAGTTTCAAAGTTCACGATATTACAAGATACTCTACATTGAGTATTACTGTAGATCCTTGTTATGATTTTTTTGATATAGTTCAACGAGGTTTTTTTTCATCGGGAAATATTTAATTATGAACCCAAAATTGCATCGACACTAGACTTTTCATTTTGTTCGTTATCTTTCATATTTTTTTTTCGAGTGTAAGTCAATAACAAAACTGGTGAATCCAGTTGAGTTAATTTTTGTCTCGTGTCACTTCTCACCAGATGTCAAAATTGAAATAAAATACAGCGGTTTCGATGCAGACATATTTTGTAAAGCTAAATGAGACCCATTGGGATTGAAGCAAATATATTTTAGTTTTTGAGATATTTAGCAAAAACTGATGTGAGGCGAAACTAGGCGTATCTCGATTGGTCACTTGATTACTGAATTTATTACTAATTTATCCAGGTACAACTTCTATTGGTGGGACGCAACAACCCTCCTTCCATATTCAGCTGAAACGTCGTATGAGAGTTCTCTTTTGGTCCAGCAGAGTGGAGCGCTAGCTCTATCTTCTCTTCACAATGTTTTCGCTTCTTTGACGACCAACGCCAAGGCCATTTACGTGATCCTCGTGAAACACCAGATGGAGAACGGAAAAGGCAATACCTATCCTGGGATGGCCTTCAAGGATCTCTACAGGGGTGCTCGAGAGGGCTTCCTCGTCAGCAGCGATCAGGCCCTCAGGTCCCAACTCACGGAATTTATTGATCACAAACTCGTGAAAACCAGGAGGAATGTCGACGGAACGGAGTGCCTGGTCATTCCCCTTAACAATTCACTCCTGAAGAAATTTTTGGAGGAATATTCCGGCGAATCTTAAGGGTTAAGAGAATTTGTTGAAGAAGCATATACTCAACCGATAGTTTTGTAAAACAAGGACTTCAATTTTTTGTATAGCTTATTGTGAAGAATTTTAAATAAGTCCATTCCGAATTTTAAGTCAATTCCAAAACGCCTCGATTTTTAGAGATAAAGAAGCACGATCTTTCAATTTGGGTTTACTATTTTTCTTACTTATTAATTTTCCACTGAATCGACGTTGTTCTGTACATTTTAGGATTATGTAAATTATTCTCATTGATATTTTTGATAAATGGAATCGATATTTTCATAAGTTGAGTAATTTAATTTATAATCCCCTCTTTTTACCCCAGAATTTGAGAATTGAGAAATACTGATTTGTTCGATACTGAAGCTTCCGGTATTACAATGGTGTAAAAATCAAGATTTTTAAAATTTTCAAAAATTTGGGAGAGTAGTTTTTTTCAATTAAAATAATGGGAAGCATTGACTGCATGTCTGTTTCATAATACTACTTCACTTTGATGTTATGAGCTTCATCTTTTTCGCACTTCCTATGCTCATGATCGTCAAGGCAAGGCCGTAACCTATGAGTATAGTCTGTATTATCGAATCATTAAACTTTTTCGCGGGAAATTTAGACAGTTTATGAAAATTTTCGAATTCCTACAACGTTTGAAATCCCTGAAACCTCCCAATTTTTTGAAAAGTTCAAAACTTTCGAAATTTTTGAATCTTTCAAAAAAATTTAAACCTTTCCAGTCTTTGAAATTGAGAGTCCGAATTTTTATATTTGTTATAATTTTTGCAGTACTCAATTACTCATTACTCTTCAAATTGCCATAACACTTACTTTGTTTTCCTTTTTGCGGTATTGCGCTGCTTCGAAATTTAAATCTGCACATTTTGCCGCCAGTTTGCCGCGCTCATGACCATCTGAGCCGAGTCCGTAAGATGTCATTGTAATCGTCGGCATCTGCTGTTTCTCGCAAGTGTCTCGCGATGACCGGTTATCGTGCCTGATCTCCGCCTGAGAAGTCCCTAAAAGTGCCTGAAATGCGGGAATTACTAAGTGTCAATAGGTGTTGTGTTTTCAGCGAATTTTAGGGCCAAGCCCGAGGCATTTGTGGCCGTGCTATACGGTAAGAATTTCCGTCTTGACTCGACCTCTCTCATCCCTCAAGGTTGTCATTTCATTCGCTTTTTTCCTCCCCCCCCCCCCCCCCCCCTCCCCTCATTTTTTTCCCAACCACTAACTCGCTTGAACGGCCTTGACTTTAGCGTAAATAAAACGTCTGGCAAGTGGCTATACAGTCCCCGCATTATCCCGATAAATGGTACATCTATGGCATGGGACACATCGGGGTAAAAGCCCACCGAAACCGGCCAAACTAACCTATCAATCTTCAACAATATTCTCAGTTTGACAGCTCCTGTTAAAAAAAAAGAATAAGAACTCTCTTCCCCACCTTTTTTCTTTGAAAAGTTCTAAAGAAGATTCCACAGGAATTCCCAGAATTTGACAGATGCTCGTATAGATTCTAACACATTTTTGCCTATTTTTCTTGTTCAGTGGAATCTTGGCTGAATTCCCACAATCCTCACTGCAAGCACGATTCCTCCATTTCCTATATTTTCCATTTTTGTTTTTCTCATTATTTATTTCAACCTTCCTACAACGTGACGACTTCTGTCAAAGCCAAATACAAATTTGTTCAAAATTTTGGGGAAACTTGCACTCAATATCTCCACCATTTGACAGATGACAACTTAGGTCCCTACTTATTTTGTTTTCACTTTCCCAAATTTCCAATACAAGCTCAATATGTTTTTCATCTGTTTTTCTTTATTTCTGTTTCAGATTCATTCTCTACATTTTCCCAACCTCATTTTCACACCTCAAAATTGCTTGTTTTATCATCTGTCTTCTTTCGCTCTTAGTTTAAACCAAATCATCACAAATACCATATTTTCACATCTTTAAAATATTTGTTGTGAAACTCGTACCCTAATTCTCATAATTTGACAGCCTCCAGCAAAGTAAGATCTGAATTTTTGTCTGTTTATGTGAAATTTTTGGGGTATTTTTCAATTCGTACTCAAATTCGTACGGTTTAGAAGTGTCAACATAGGCTCCGATTATTGCCATGTTTCTTAAAGAGTAATCTATCTCTTTCGTAAATTTTCCTCATTTTTTCAAATGTCTGCACAGTTCCCAAAGTGAGTTAAACTTTTCTATTAACAACTGTTACTTTTGAAAGTTTTTTTATCAAATTCATTTGTCTTTCGATTTCAAATGCAAATTGGGAAGACTTCTATGTACCCTCATGGATTATAGCTCCAATCGGCTTATTGAAATAACAATTCTTCAGTTTTTTTCCGGAAACTTCTCATCTTCTAATAATTCTTTTTTCTCGGTAGTGATTGGGTATCGTATTGTTATTGAGTCTCTCAGATTCTCAGCGGCATATCATATTCATTGAATTCCCCTGCAACTCCTGAAAGTCGTCCATTACACTTTAACAACGTGGTAACATTTCTCGACTTTAACGATCCACGTGGCGAGTAAATAATCTGCGGATCATTTTTCATATATTTTTTTTGCACTCGGTTTTAGATGCTTGTTTATTCTAGGGAGTAGGGTGATGAAGTTATGTGTCGTCGTGCATATTTTTTATTTATTTCCCTAATCTCCAGAATGCGATAGCGAGGTAATGTTTCTGCAGAGTTTCCGAAATTCCCAATTTTTTCTCCTCAATTTCTCAAATTTAAAAGCGATCAAATTTATGAAAACTTCAAAAAATGTTTTTAGGAAAATTTGTCAATTGTCATCTTGTTTTTGAAAATTTGGAAGGTCTCAAAATGTATACACTTTTCAATATTTTCATCACTAGTTTATTTTTCTTTAGCTTTTAAAATCTTTAAATGTTCTTGAGGAATTTTATTGGTATTCAATTTTTGCGAGTTTTTTTCAACATATCGTTCGGTAATTAATCATGACCCTACTTCGACTTTTCTATGTATGGCCCTGGATTATCCCTCGAAGATAATTATCACAAAAAATTCAATCAAATTGTTGAACTAATAATTCAGACAATATGCATACAGGATCATAATAATATCTTACACAACTCAACTCAGATGACCTTGAAGCAATAGATCACGAGAAATATGGGTTGACTAACCTACTGAACCTTTTCAATCTGAGTAATTAGGTACTTTCGTAAACATGTTTTTCCATGGTAATTTCCTAGGAATTTACATTATTGAAGGCTTTGGGGGCTTTTTCCATATATTTTTTTCCATTTTTCAGAATTTCGAACATTTTCTACTTTAATAAATTAAATAATTTTCGTCAAAAGGAATAAAAGACTTGCTTGTTACAAGCAAATGACGATTGAGAAAAAATTAGTATTTTCGTCAGTATGAGGTGCCGCCAATGCCTTCGATTTCTTCATAAGGACGTTACGGAAATAGAATAGCGTCATGATCATTGGGATTGGCGCTAAGCGCAATTTTTATAATATTTCGTTTGAAAATTGAATGGATGAAAATGTCTCATGGTCAACAAAGCTAAAAAAATTGAAATAGTCAAATTTTTTAAATTTGTAATAATGTCGAAATTTTTACATAGTTTCCTAATTTTGTGGAATTTCTAATTTCTAATTCTCAATGTTTTTCGGAATTTTGGATTCCTTGAGGGCTCCGATTTTTTTTACTCAAGCACAAGGAAAATCCAAATTGTGGGATATATTTCCTACAACGTGAAAAGGTGTAAGAGATTATCTTCTTAGATATTTAAAACAATTTTCTTTTCTTTACAGATTTCCTCCTGTGTAGTCGGTTCTATAACAAAATCTGGCGTCTATGTTCCGGTGAGTTTAGTCAATTTTTGATGCTCTGGTGAAATTGTAAACTTGGTCGAGCTGCTTTGACAATGACAAAAACGATTGCGTTTGGAGAAAATTTCAAATGAGATTTTAGAAAAAAAAAAAAACGAAAAAAAATCAACAGTTGTTGAAAATTAAGATTTTTCGACTTTGTTGGCAATGTTTTAAGATTGAATACTATACAAATTGGAAGAAAAAATTGAATTGAAGGTGGTAGGTTAAAAGAATGAGTTAAGGGAATGGAGATACTACAAGAAAAAATTCTATCATCACCAAGTGTTACAGTTTTAACTGAATCACACTAGTATATGGAATAAAGGCGAATAATTTTAATGCTGGACGCCTTTCCAACAAGTGATTGTTCAATTACCATTAAGGTTGTAATCGAAAAATTCAGAATTTTTTTATTATAATTATCATCTATCTCGTTTTTGTATTGGATACCTACAATACGCGATGGCCAACCGTGGGAGCACGATGAGCCGAATGACTATCAAGAAAATAGAATGAATAATATTGTTTAACTGATGTATAAGTATCGACCACTAACTCTGTCCTGAAACAATAAAACGCGGCTTTTTTATGAGAATCTCAAAATCTCAAAGAGCTGGACAAATTTATTGATTGATTGATTGGTTTTATTTAGCATTTATTGCTCACATTATTGCTTACAAACTCTTCATCATTCTATTGTCCCACTTTATGAGTTTCTTTCACGTGTTTGATTACTTCCCTTTTAAATGATACACTCCTCAACGCTTCTATCGCTTCCGGAAGGTCGTTATACTTTTTTAATCCTTTATACATTACATCATTTTGTGCAAAACTTGTCCTCACCCTATTCAATTTTATGTTGCTGACATTTCGAGTTCTTATCATCGCCATTCTTTTGTTTTTTCTATCCATTTCTCCATTTTCAATCATTTTATGAATATATTTGAACACGTTTAGCTTGATTCTTTGTTCGACTGATAAAAATCCCAATGCCTCCAACATGTCACATATTTTGTTTCGCCTATTACATCTTAATATGCTGCGCATTCCCCTATTTTGTAGCTTCTGCAGTTCTCTCAAACTTGTTTCGTTCATTACGAAGACAATTGAACTACAATATTCAAAATGTGGTGCAATAATAGATTTATAAATCACAGTTCTAGCTACGTCACTGATATGCCTACTCAAAACCCCGATTTTTTTATGATTTTCTTGACTAGATGCTTTTGGTAAGCTTTAAATGTTAAATTAGAATCTATTATTACACCCAGATATTTGATTTCTTCGACTCTTTCCAATTCAGAGCCATCTTGATTTCTTAAAACTATATTATTTCCCATGTTTTGTCTGTGATTCTTAATGATCATATATTCAGTTTTTCCAATATTAATTTTCAGCCGATTTTTTGCTAAATACTCTTCTATCAAATGAAAATATTTGGTCAGTTCTTTTTGTACTATACGTGAACTGTTGTCACTTGCATACAACACCATGTCATCTGCAACTAAGCTAACATTCATATTATTTTCACTCAATTCGAGTGACGAACCCTGTTTCTAAAGAGTGATTAAACAAGTCACACATTCTATTAGGCTCAGCTTCAAAAACTAACTTAAGGACACCGCTTGAGACCCCTTCACTCGTCCCATTCTTGCTTGGCAATTCACACAATATTTTTTTTAACTCTTTCCCCGAAATTTTTTCAAACTGTACAAATTTAGGATTTTTATTTTTTAGAAAATTTACGTCTATTTTATCATTAGGAATACTACTTATGATCTCATTAATACTCTCTATGAAATAATGATTGAAATAATTTGCAATTTTGGTATCGTCTGTAAGCACGACTCTCTTAAAAACAACTTTCCCCCAGTAATTCATAATTTTTTGTTGAATGCATTGCCATTTTCAGCGTTTTCCACATTTTCTTATTGTCACCTTTATTGTTATCAATTTCTTGTTCATAGAAATCTTTTTTGGCTTTCCGAATTCTGGACAAAACTTCATTTCTCTTACTTCTATATTTTACCCAATTGTCTTCCTCATTACTATTTATCGCAATATGTAATAGCTGTTGTCTCTCTGTTATTAAACATTTGATGTCATCATTAAACCATTTTTTGCTTTTCATTTCGTATTGTCATTTCCTGTACAGGTGAAATTTATATGAGGTGCTTTTTTAGTGATTTCTTTTGCTCGAGCAAACAAACAAAAGAGATCGATCTCTAGACATCTTCCAATTCTATGTGTCCATCTCCCCTAGTTTGTCGGAGATGAAAGTGTTCTATATCACAAATTTCATAGCGTTACATTGCACCTGGTCCCATTCCAACTTAGAAAATAGGTCACTCGCCTTGTCTGGAAGTCGGGACGTCTTCTACACGTGAATGTCCGCGTGACTTAGAGCTTAGCTCGTAGTTGCCTGTGGGACTCAAAGAACAACTTAGACCTCGTCTTGATCTTATAAGGTTGAACCGCGCATAATTGCGAGACCCGGGTTCGAATCCTGGTGTTGGAACTGCAGCGGTTTTTTACCTCGAAAGTTGATTAATTTTTTCTTTACACATCTTGTTCTCTATATCACACAATGTCATATGATCTGTTATCAGAATCTTTCCTCTGAATGTTGACTGAGAAGAAAAATGGCGATTCTGAATCAAATCGAGTTTCCTGGAGTTGAAAAGGATGAAGCTGCTTCAAGCCACGTGGAGTTTGAAATTTTAAGTGATTTCGCATTGAACGAAGCATGAAAATATTGTTTATCATTCGGGAAATAGCAAAAACGTAACACGGAAGTATTTCTTCACAAAGGCATCAATCCGTAGTTGTTATGCATAATGCAGAGCGTCCTTCCTCCACAGAATTGACCGCGTGAGGTGAGCTAACCGTGTATCGTTTGTCTCTCTGGGCTTTACATAATAAACGAGCTCGTGAGGTGCATTTTTTTTCTTATGGTCCTTAATGACTTTGTTCAGATACGTACGAGGCCTCGACATTTAGGTCCAGACACGAGTGGTCTCGTGCAATTTCGAAATTCCGTGAAAATTCTACGAAAATCCGTGGCCATCGGCAAGTAAAATAGATCGAAAAGTGCCAACTCAAACCTCAGATTTTCTGAGGAGAAGTGAAGTTTGAAATGTTACAATTGTCAGAGATACAAATCCCTATGTAACCCATTGTAGCTCAGTTCAGATATTCTCAAAATTGCTAAGTTCTGAAGCTTCTTGGATATGTTCAAGATTTTCTACTATCTATAATACTAGTATGGACGATTAAAAAGATTAAATGAAGAGAAAAACGGATTATACCAGAATACTTATACGAACAGGAATTGTTTCATGACCGAGAAAACTTGACAAGTAGTTTCAATAAATTACCGGCGCCTCAGCCCCGAATAATCACCGGAGTGACGCGATGTAATAACTTTAGCTCGGTCCATGAATTTTTAAAACTACGAAATGGCATGTTGGGGCGTCTGCGTCAGTTGTCGAGGTCGCCCCCGAACTAAACAAAAGCGTCATAACGTCACTTGCGTAACTGAACTTGAACGTAATTATGATAGCCTCTGGAATCCATTTATTTACATCATTTCGCCCATTAATGTGTGATTAAAAAAATAACGTGTTTATTATGATTGAGTTTTTGGCTTTTGCGGTCCCTACCTCACGAGTGTGAGGATTTATCATATGTGCTTAATTTATTTTTAATTTCCTCATAAATTTCCAGGCTTGTATAGGATTTTCTGAGCTTGTCAGAATTCTCAGGCCAGTAAATATTTTCATAAAAAGTAGATTATTCTTTCACAAGTGCCTTTAGGGAAAAATGGCCGATAGGAAGGTCCTTTAAAATCTTGCTGCTCTGACAGCTCGTGTAAGAGTCCCTTCGAATTTCTATGATTTGTATTCTCAAGGAAAAATTAAACCAAAATGCTTTTTCCCAGCTTTCACATCTATTCAAAATTTTATCCATGATTTTTGATGATAAATTATATAAAATAAACAAGGAATCTTATAAATTGAAGAAATGGCTAATCATACCGAAATGTGACAATTGTTGAAAAGCAGATTCCTATGTTAGCAATTGTAATTCAATTTCTTGAGCAGAAAGATACCACTATAACCAAACAACTATATTATAAATTGTCGGTTTTTCAATTTTTCATAATTTACTATGTGCTCTAGGGGAGGGTGCCATTGTACAGCCCACCTAAGGGAGAATTCCTATTTTACATGTGAAATGGTCACGCAAAATTACCACAAATTTTTAATGAATTATTCAACTCTATTACTGCTGAATTCTAAATTCTGAAGTCTTAACGAATACTGAAATTTAAATAATGAATTAAAAACGATTGTGACCACCGATCGAGCGGTGCTACCCGTCGTCGGGTAATAGTGCTCGGGACGTTTCCAATATTGCTCGCTCGGCTGTCTGTACCGCTCGCTCGGCTATCTGTATCGCGCACTACCTTATTTGATATTATATTATTTAACCCGAAAGTTATAATTATCATAACACCTCATATAAAGGTCTTTTATACCTTTAATTGTTCAACATGGGTAAATTAATATGAAAAAAAAACACAAACATACTCAAATTTTGCTCAGTTTGATTCACGGGGAGTTGGAATGGAAAATATTTCAACATTATCAAAAATTATCGCACTGCATAATCGTATGCAGCGACACGGATTTCCCATGGTGTCAAGTAAAGAACATCTTGGACAGCAGGATGATTTGCTCAGTCATTTTTTATTGATAAATCTCTGTGATGAGATAACGAGCCGGCCCTTACAACAACCAAAGCTGAAGCCAAATTTTCCACTAATTTCCTCGCTGGTGTCATTTTGTTAGACAGAGAGAAAACATTCATAAACCTAACCTCAATAGCAATTTGCTCAATTTCACGCTATATTTTGATTACGTTGATTGTTGTCGTAGGTCCTCATCACCTAAATATTAATTATCTAACATTTTACTCCCTAAAAAATGATAATTATGTTTCACGTATCTATTTCATCCAAAAATCGGCACCTGGCAAACACAACACAATACATGTACGCCACTGAGTGGTGAGTGTCCAATCGAGCGCTATTGCGCGCCTGGGCCGAGCGCTATTACGAGCTTCGCGCGCACTCGATATATTGATTTATATTTATTAATCAAGGGGGGGGGGGGTGAGAAGTTTTAATTGGTCTCAAATCCCACGAGGAAGTGCCACAAGTCGGATAAATATCTAGTGCATATTGAAATACAGGAATTTTAACTATAAGAAATCTTATTTAGAAGTTCGCTAATTTTGCACTGTAAGGACCGTGAAAGTTGCTTATTCGTTTATCGATATTTAAAGTGGTAAATGGTGATAAATTTTTGCGAAAACTACTCGACATCACAAAATTACCAATATTGAGGAAAACAAAAAAAAATTCAATTCAATAATCGGAGATAACCGGGTGAGCGGTATTGCCCGCCGAGCGGTACGAGGGCACCCTCCCCTATCTATCTCGGACTAATATTTTATAGCTTATTTGCAATTAAGGATCTGGGACTAATTAATGGTGAAAATTTTACATCGATTTATTTACTCGTTTTTGTGATTAGTTGCTGCAATAAACATGAGCTCATACATTTATCATCTGTATAGATTACTGAGTTATCGATTCCGTGACATTGAAACGAATATAAATTCAGTTTATCATTCATAAAGCAAGCATTTTTTTTTCTTGAAATCGTAAATTTTTTTTTTGATAATGTATTGGGGAATTAAGGGAGCTCACAGTTGCCCGATTTTATGAGTTTTTGCCTTGTTTTTAGATGTCAAGTCATTTAATTTAGAGCAGCTCCATTAGAAATAATTATGATTAATGACAAATATTTTTATAAATGGAATGAACGTTCCGAATTCAAATTTGGAGTACTTTTGAAAAGTAAAATTCCGAATGTCCGCGCTATTTTTTTTTCCTTTTTTTGAATATTGTTGGGGCATTATCATCGATAATAATAGTTCATATTTCTAAAATTTTGTTACTTTCAATTTTCAGACTGTTCGCAATTTTTTTAATATTGAACAAGTTTTTAACATCGAATTTGGAAATTTTATAATATTTTGATTTTCTGAATTTTGGATTATTAAATTTTGTGTTATTTATATAGGTTAATTGAATTTTCAAGAGTTAATGACACTCTCCCGATTTTTGTAATGATGGTTAATTTTTGAGTTGAAAGTGTTGTCGAATCGAAATCCAAAATTCATGTATTCAAGAGATAGTTTGTTAGAACTTTTCTTTTGCAATTTAATTTCTCAATATTTTTACGTTTTATTGAATTTGCAATTTTTTACCAACGCTATTAATTTCCGATTCTGCGGGCTCTACTTTATCCACGGCAGTCGGTAAATATGTATACTTAACCCCCGGTAGGGGGATTTGATTAATTAACCATTACGATAAATTTAGTGCCACATTAATATGAAATTTATTACCCCCTGAATAACTGAAATGGCCATTCGATCGATGTGGAAGATTTAGTGTGGTAATGAGGCAACCCCGATCGGGATACTTGAGGGTGTTTGACTGCAAAAAAAAATTGGGAAGACTGAAAAAATCACACTGAAGTAATTCACACTTTGAAAATATCGAGAAAAAATTCAGATTAATTAACAACAGTTTTACATGAGATAATACAGTCGCAAATTAGAAAAGAAAGGAACGAGTTCCTGCAAGAATCTTTCGGTTAATTAGGTAAAAATGTATTAATTAAGAATGAGAATATGTTCTTATTGGAAAAAAAAAATGGAGTATATGGCAGGTGTAGTAGAAAAATTTGAACCCATTCAGGTTTTCAGGATTTGAATTTTAGACATTATTTTACAATTTGTTTTCCTAGTCCAGATGGACTTAAATTCTTAATCGTGCTTGCGAACTATGAGAAAAAAATTGAGACAATTTTGAAGAACATTACGATGACAGCCTTAACATCTTGAATATACCCACAAAATTTCAAATCGATTGGCCAGATTTGACACGAGATACGTCAATTCTATATTCTATATGCAGTAATAGGTTGCTTCGTTTCTTATAGATATCTCAGAGTCTCGGAGAATTGAGACAATCTTCATGGAAACCTTTTTTGTACACCTTAATTATCTCTACCAAAACCTCTTCATGAAATTGTCTCCATCTCTCCTTGCTCTCAAGATATGCATAAAAAAACGAGCCTGGACGCACGTCAACTTTGTTTTACGACTTCACTGTAGAACTGCATAGTTGAAAATTTAGCGTGAAAAAAACCATATTTCGCCACAAAAATCATTTAAAAAAACGGGATATTTTGAAACTCTTTACTTAATCATTTTTTTAAATCCAGAAAAAATGTAGAGATGTTTAAGGAATTTTCTGCTTTCATTTATCAATAAAAAACAGTTTAAATTTGGATTTGTAACGCGGTCTTCTTTTTGTTTTCTTTACCCGAAATGGACCAACATTTTTAAGAGGACTATTGTTGGACGAGTGAAAGTACTCGTCGAAGAGTGCCGAGAAAATGGCGAATCGACATGGTAAACCCCTCCAGACACTTTTGCAAGTGAAGTGGGAGAGGATGTCATTTTCTCAGGAAATCAGATTATTTTCAGGTAATTGTCACCTGGGGAATGGAAGGAATTGGAGAACTCAGAAAATTGTCTCATCTTCCCCCTTCTCTTCCAATAATAGAGTCTATCAATTTTCGACAACTTTCTGAATTCGTGAGAGTTTCTGAAATTTCGAAAAAAAATGGATCAAAATTGGGATCGAGAAGTTTGTTGGTGTGCCCCAAAAGGATTACACTCGTATTCCACAAGTTAGAGTTTTCAAGTCCGACCATTCTTGAAGACGAAAATGACATTACTAAAATTCTGTAGTGAAGCAGTAAAACGAGGTAGATTAATTGACCTTCAGGCTCGTTTCTTGATGCACATCTCGAAAGTAGGGAGAGATAGAGAAAATTTCATGAAAAACTTTTTGTAGAGACGATGAAGCTCTAAAAAAAAGTTTCGACGACGATTATCTCAATTTCCCAAGATTCTGAGATACTTATGAAAAATCGAGACAATTTTCTAAATTATTTGCCTCTTTTGGATAAAAGTGGATATTATACAAACCCAAATGAAAAATTGACCAAGTACAATTTTTTTTTCGCGATTATTGTGTAGACTCATGATTACGCCTACAAATATGAGAAAGGCATCGTGAAAGACGTTGCCTCACCAATTGGCTAGTGAAATCGTTCTGACAAAAGTGAAATCCGTCCTGTGTTAAGGGAATTTCTCGCTGCTCTCCCCAAAAGTGATAATTTGGAACGTTAGGAAATGTCGATGGAGAGAAGTTGAAATGAGCTGTGGAGACAAGTTGGTCCGATCGAGGTCCCCCGGATGTCATGGAGAAGCGTATTGTGTATCTGGGTCCTTTAAAATGTGTTACAAGAACGTTTGCCCCGGTCGCTTGGGCGACGCGCGGGCGCACCACTCAGCGTCTCGAAAGTAAGACAAGGATTCGAGAGAGCGGATAGCTCATTCCAGCTTGGCTACATGATGTATTCCGAGTGAATCATTACGATGTAATTACAATTCACTAAATTCATTATCTATTTTCTAGGTGAAATTTGTATGACATGGAAAAAAACCTACTGACACATATGAAAAAAATCTATTAGATTCCTATAGAATCCACCATATAGCGGATATAAGGAAAGATATTTGAAGAGAAGAAATATATTCTTGAACATCTGACCCATAGCATTTTTTTTGTTAAGCAGTGTCAGAGTATGCGAATTGAGCGCAACATTCGAATATCAGGTTACCGTAATTGCCGCCATCTACTCGACGAACTATGAACTATATAATCCGCAGTCAACAAGAATTTGACAGAGAAAAATCTAAAAAAGGTCGAAATCATTTTACAAAAATATACGGAAAGAAAAAGAACATAATTATTAGACCCCTGGTGACTAATCTGAGGCCGAAATTTCCGTGAGTCGAAAAATTAGACTCCTATAGTCTAAAATTTAGTCGTATTGGGCCGACTTTTTCTGTTGTTTCGGGATAGTTTTTATACTCACTGGGATGAATTTTTGGACTCACGGAAATTTCGTCCTCAGATTAGTCACCAGGGGTCTAATAATTATGTTTTTTTTCTTTCCGTGTACGAATTTATAATGTTGTATCGAAAATTTTCCATTTATTTTCATGCCGAACGACTTAAAATCGAAGTGTGTCCAAAGATTTATTTCAAATCTTGCAAACCTTGAATTGAGTTTCGTTTTCATTTTATTCTCCTTTTCCGCTCACGATCAATGAATAAACATCGAGTTCTCCCAATAATTAATTATTGAAATTTAACCATTTCATTTTCTGTGCAAAAATACACTTTCCTCGGAGGACATTTTCCTGACTTCATCTGCCACAAAAAAATCCAATTAGAAAATGCAAACAGTGATAAAAAAGCCGAGTGTTTTCAATCAATACAACTCCATGTTTAATCTAGGAATGTAAATTCCCTGATCGGAATTCATCGATTCTCGGGAGCGAAAGGTGCGGTAATGCGATTAAACTTCCATCGCTGGAGTTGATTTAACTTTGGAAAATATATTCCCAATAGACACGATGAGGAGAAAAAATGGGGGTTGAAGGAGCACGAGGCACGTTTGACGCGGATGTGTCACGATAGAATCGATCGGTCGCGTGTCACTAACACGTAAAGACAATCTTCTGAAAACCAGGGGGAAAAAATCTGGATCTTGAGATGTCACATCCCTCAAAATTACGAGAAAATATTTCAAATTCAAAATTGAAGAGAATTACAACGCGTGTCATTTTTCCTTTTTCAATCGTCAAAAGATAAAAAAAGAACCGTTTTTTCGAAAAGATGGAAGAGTTTTCCTCTGCGTTTCCCTTTCTCCCAAATTTGCCAAAGTTTTTAAAAATTAATACGTTCTGCCTGAACTTGTGAAAAAAATCTCAAAATAAAGAGAAAAAAAATTATTTTCCCGAAATTTTAGAGGTTTGTCATGTTGACATTTACAAATTTTGTCCTGAAATTAATAATTTATTCCTCTCTATACAAGTCGTGCTGAAACCTGAAGTGAGAGAGACCCTGACAGCCCCATGGAGCGTGCAATGTCAACTTTTTTTCATCCAAATCTCCCCTCCAATCCCCGAGGCACAGCTATTATCACGGTTATAATTTTTTTTATTCAACTGCTAAATCCGGGTCATTACCGAACAGTCAGGGACTTGCATCTGGTTTATTTACATTTTTTTTTCTGTTGATACAGCATGGAGGCATTTATCTGCTCGGTAATGTAAAATCATTATTGATTCCGAAAAATCGACGAGATGGCTCATGAGTGTTGCCGCAAAGTCCTTATATCTTTTCATGTAGAATTTTCTAAGCTGCAGGAAAAATCCATGGGAATTTTTAGTAAAAGTCTAGTTTGTTCATTGTGATTCAAAACAAAAGTTAAATGATTTGAAAACATATATTGGTTTTCTTCAATTTTTGAGTTCAAATAAATATTGTTATGAACTATTTACTAAAAAAATTTGATGGCATGGGGATTTACTGATATTGGCTGATGATTTTATCGAAATAAACATTTTGGGTTTTATAAAATTGTCTAATTACGAACATTTACAAGTTTTGCCCTCGAAAATCTTCATCCCTCAGCCTCAACAAACCTTGATTTTTAATATTGCTTTGGTTATGGAAATTTTTGTATACTGTACAAACATTGATTTCAATGAACATTCGAGCATCATGCGTGTAATTTTTGACAACAGGTCCCCCACCCGACACTCCCCACTTTCTTCTTTCTCTCAATTCATAAGCATTGATTCGGCCGCCCGACGACTCGAGACCGCAATGACAAATAGAGTGTGAAGCGATACGCCTCTTTACGCCTCTGCATCTCTCCCTTTTCTCCCCCCGAAAAAAAAATTTCTTCATTTCATTCAGAATGGGCACCCGGTGAAAAAGCCAAAAATTAACTGGAAAATAAGAAAAAACTGATCGAAGAGAAACCACTTCCACATGTTTGAGATATACTTTAAACCCGACAATTATATCGACGTTGAAGAGGAACAATCATCTAATCCAACAATTATTCATCATGCCCCAAAAATCATTGTCGCACAATTTTTCAACACCATAAGCCTTCACAAATTACGGAGTATCATTAGAACTTAATCTTACCAGTATGTTAAGAGTCTCAGAGGTTTCTGATGGGTACGTTGGACGTCAGCGGGCCAAGCAATCTTTGCAGATTGCGAAATGCCGAACGCGAAGTGCGACTGGCTTTTCTAAAAAACTTGTCAACTTCATTCGTGCACAGGGAGCCTTGAGTAAAATACAAAAATAATTTTGCAGCTAAGCTAGTATTCGGGAGATTAGTTTCCCAACTCAAGCTTGCCGAAATAGATTGCATCACGAGACAAGATCAATTTGTGTCTTCCAATTGATCCACTCACCAAGAAAAATCCTCTTCGTTCATGTACAGAACTTTGTGGGAAATGTAAAAATACTTGCAAAGCTCGGCCAGCCTCGATGGCCACCCAATCAAAAAATCATCTACTTTACATATGTTGACAATAGCTCTGAAATTGTCCAAGATCATCAGATAAATTTCGTGTGGGCTATGCAGCACAAAGTCGCATTTGCGTAGGAAGAATAATGACTGAAATTTTATCCCAGGAACCCTAGTTTTTGAGATAGCCGACAAAACTTTTAGTTGAAAATCCATAGGATAGCCAATGCGAAACTGTGGGCGTCACTTGGATTAACTTAATCGTCTCTGGCAGACAATTACCGCCCACTGGAAATGCGTATATATATATATGTATATATCTGTCTCTATCTGGTCTTCACGTTCAGTATCACTGGCTGGGTCTCCACGGCCCTGTAACGAGATTACGGTACCACATGCGGACACCATTGAGCTCTTTATTTGCATACAGTTGTGCCCCCGGTCCGATTTCCGCTTCTGCCCAAATGGAGGTCGTCACATTGTTGTCTCCTGGTTAACGCTCACATGGAGCCGAGGTGAAATCTATTATATGATTTTTCATGAGTTGAAATGAGAGAGTTGGGGAGAAACAATTGGATGAGGTGAAAGTGAGAGGTACTTTTTATTTTTCTCTGTTTTTTTTTCAATTCTATTTCCAAAGTCGCTTTTCTCTGGCTTTATATACATTTGGAATGTACTAAAATTTCTGTTTCTCTGCTACTAAATGATTACATTGTTATATTATATTATGTACTCACAAATGTACAGTAGAAACAAAGTCATCGGATCGATATGTAGCTTTCCCCAACGAGGCACGAGACGAAAAAGGTCCATGAAAGAAAAAAATTCTAAAATGAAAAGATTTCGCTCATTTTCACGTTGTTTTTAGTGATTTCTAAATTAATTCTATGAACAGCTTGTTTCCAAAAAAGGGAAAATGGGTGTAGACATTTCCACAATAATCATTTTTTCAGTCAAAACGGCGATCGTTCAGAATAACTTTCAATACTGAGAGACATAAAAGCAGAAAAACAAATATCGAGAGACCAAGTGAGTCTTCATCAAGAGTAAATAATCTGATGTTATAAATTGCTATATATTTTGGCCTTACCTACGATCTGATCTCGGAATTGACATATCTAAACGTGGATCGAGTCATATCTCTGCAGTGTATGAAATTAATTAAAGAGCAGTGGCTTCCGTGTACATAATTACTTCACGTAATATTTGAAAGTTTTATGATGCTAATTCGCCGGACTGATGCGATAACCATATTGTTTGATGAACTAATCGCGGAGGAAAAAAATGGATATCTTCTATATTATACATTGAGCTCCACATATATGTCATCAGCTTTGACCGTTATTCAAGACAGGAGCCCACATATCTATTATAATTATGAGACTTCTGGGCTTACATAATTGAACTTATCACTATATGCAATGTCTCATGTCGAATTTGGTAACAGCATGATATAGCAATCGTCAAGCCGGACTAAGCTCTTAAATGGAGATGTCGATCATACAATTGGCATAATTTTAGCCTTTAACGAAGATCGAATCGCAGTGAAATTTTTCAATTCAATTTATAATCTTTTTCGTAACATGTCCCATCTCGTTCTCAGCGTAATTCGTTCTGGCAAGGCTATCAGTTTCATTCTGCATTTAGCGTTTCTCCGGAACATAATGAAACGAAACCAAAAAATCTCTTGAAATTGGTCCGGTATAGGTATCAAACAAGCAGAATCGTAAAGAAAAATGAGCAATTCTTTTTTTAAATACTATTTGCTTGAGAAGTATTATTCTCTCAGTTTGAAAATTCAACAACTTTTATCACTCGTGTGGCATGTGAAATATTCTCTCCCCTCAACAATTTTAAATCAAACAGCTAGGCTGTATGCGCTTCAAGTAGACTGCTCTGAATTCCCGGGAAATTTAGCCCGACAGACTCAGCTCCACAGGGAATGCCATTGGGTTTTGCAGTGAAAACGTGCCCAGCTAGCAAAGCTCTCCCCTCACCCCTAACTGTGTGTTTCAACGTTCCAACTAGAGTGAGGAATCCCTCCAGCTCGTGGCATTATGTAAATCTCCATGTTTCATCCCAATGGTGTAAGTACAAACGTCCAATTTCTGCGTAAACCTATCGTCGCATCATTCGGTTGGCTATTCACCGGCTTAAGAACCATGTAGTTAGCTACATAACTAAGGCTTACAAAATTCGATATTTGAATAATTGTTGTTCATTGAATGAAATAATTGATGCTCTCAGATCGAACCGTTACTCAGATGTATCGAAAAACAGCTCAGAATCTGAGTTTCATTCTAAGCAAATTAATCCAACAACTGTAGATTTGGACTTGTACTTGAATGAGATAATCAGTTAAATTTCCTATGAACATTGGTTCTCAGCAAGTATGGCTTGATTACGACATGGCCTGCATATATTTCAGCGAAATGGCCAACTGAGTTGAGGCTGTTTTCACTTGCTATCGGTGTTCCATAAATATTTCGAAATCTAAAGACAATCGTAAAATTTCTATTTAAGCAAATTTCTAAGCTCTATTCTGCTCTACAACAACTGTTGTTATGAATATTTTGTTATAATCTGATATTATCATCTATATGTCTGTTGATGGTGGCATAATTAAGTCAGTTGACGACGGCGCTGGATTTTGCATTGATCATCAACCGAGTAACCATTTTCAACACAATTTCCTAATTTTATTATATATTTTGGTATTTAGCTATTGGCGCACATGTATACATATATCTTGTATTTCATTCGGAGCAGCTGAAGCTAGGTGGAATAGTGCACAGTCACTGAATATGTTAATCTCATTCATTTATCACTGGGATCAACATTAATAAACAGGAGATTAATTCAAAGTTGATTTATCATGCCACTTATCCTGTTTTATCCCAACAATGAGCGGACGTGGGCTATTTTGGGTTTTTCCGGTGAACAGCTTAGAGTATATCGGATCAAAAATACATAGCATTCAAAAACCCATGTTTACCTTGAATTTATAGTTTCTGCCGATTGGAGATATTTGTTTTTAAAGCTCGTTACGGACTAATGAATGAAATATTGTAGAGACTGTTGTGAAAATTCGATGATCATCAATTACCTTTGGAACCTTCTGCAAAATGATATCTATTAGAAAGAGATCAACTTACTACTCGATTCCAAAATATTTTCAAGCTAAGAAATTTCTATAAGGCCACTTAGTTTCTGGAGGGAATTCAATTGGAAATTACTGCTGAAAACAAATTATTGAAATATCTCAAAATTGGATCAACCTCAAATTTTGACCATTGCAATTAGTTTTTATTTTTTGCAAAAAAAAAAACCCCGAGGAATTTGATCTTGTGAAATAATACCTAGTACAGATAATCGGAGATGTTCTAGGCTTTCTAACAGACCAGGTGTGAATCCTTCCTCGCCACCGCGATTGCATAAAAAAAAACTTTGTAAAATGCGTTAAACCGTGCATTGTAGCTAATGGTATTGAATGAAGTCGTTCAAGTGACAGAATAAAGAACTGGGAGAGCCTTGATCGGGACAAATTGCAAGTAGAGGTGTTAGTAACGATTACTACGTGTGCATATAACACGAAATGCTCAATGATACTGTACACAACATTACCGCCTATAGCCACAGTTTTGCTGACTTGATGGAGTACGTGATGGTGTGTTGATGTGTTGATTCGTTGGGGCGTTTAGATAATGATTCAACTGCCTGTGGCGATCACAAGGAAATTACAATGGTTCCTCACTCGAAGAAAGCCCATTTTCTAGCTGACTATCCTTGGGGTAATAACAATTGTACAAATGGTGCTATGCAATTGCCAATGGGTAACAAATCGATTTTCAACGTTTCGCTAATATTGACTTTCACACAACGAAATGTCTTGGAAAAATCAATCTCTCGTTTAGTTCAATAGATTTGAACACCAAACAATGAAATATTGTTTCGTGCCATTTTTATGTGATCAGCCACTATGACTGGTATTAAGAAGGGATGAAGCGAAGAACACAGAGAACATTAGTCACAGTTGTTTCATGTAAATTGTTGGAAGTTAGTGGCTGTCAACGAGACTCGTTAATTATGTTACATACATACCGACCCATGCGAAAGTGAATGGTTTGTTTGAGAAGTTAGAATTTTTGAAACTAGAAGGTATTTGACATATCTAAACGGCACGTGAGAGGAGTGGTATAGTTTGAAGTACAAATCAATTTCAAAATTTTTTCATGATTTGAAGCCATCCTGGTACGATATATAAAGGTCGCTGTTTTTGGGAATAATTTGGAAGATAAGAATATTACTCATGATAGAGCAGCAGAGACCTGAAAGAGAAACCGAAAAAATGGCTCAGAGAAGCTCACAAATTGAGATCGGATGTTTTAGATTTTTTTTACGTCTGAAAGGCTTACGTTACTACAGCTTTTTCGGGTAGCAAGCTTCTATCTTCTTTTATCTCTGCCCCACTGGGGGAGAAAAACCCCACGCGGGAAATAACAAAGGCCGACATCAACATCCCTCCTACTGAATTCACCAGATCTTTTAGTTTCTCTGTGTATGTCGAGGGCAGACGTTTCTTTCATTTGCCGATACACACGCATATACCTATGTCCTCGATAATAACAGTTATGAAACGTAGCCGCGATAGTGAAAGTGGCGTATGTATGCGTTTCACAACTGGGTGTCGTTAGCTTCGTAGATGATGATGATTGTTGACTGATGATATTTGTATTAATTGACGATCGAAAATTATGGGCAAGTTGTGTTAATGAATGATCCGTGAGAATCATTCAGCGGAGGAACATTAATGATTCAGGGTTTATGCACTGTGCGAATGTTTGTATGTATCCTCATGATGAAACCTTCGGCGAGAAAGATTATTTAGAATCGAGAAGCTTTCCACCGATTTCGCTGAAATGTATACGTAACCTGGGGAAGAGTAGCGCCGATTGAGACACCAATTGGTGCTATGATTACACACTTATTCAATCAATAATAATTCAGGTAATTATCGGAATAAAAAAAAGAGAAAATATGCATAATAGTTAAAACCTAAAATAATATAGTCTGAAATTATCTCTATGGCTTTATCGATCTTTTCACAGTTATTAGCTACATTCTGCTTGTACATCAAGGCTCTCAGAATATAATTAATCTTTCATGGTATTCCAAGTGATTTTCATGCAAAATTTCTCCACGAGAGAGTAATTTTGATTGAACGGATGAATTTTTTTCATTGATATTTTTTTTTCTCTCCTTTTTGAGGTGATAATTGGGGAAGAGTACGTGTTCTGGCTGAGCTAAAGCACCGATCTTAATTACTTGTCCTTAATTGCCACTCTTGAATACGAGGTAGCCATTGCAATGGAGTTGTGCTTGTGTTACTTTACTCGAGAAATAATACACGCCATAGGCATTTATTCAATTTTTATCTGATGATTCGCGATTAATCATCAATCTGTCCAGTTACGGTAGAATATTCGGCCGTCGTCATGACCTCAACCACCTTTCACCTCGCTGAAGAGAGCCAGCCGATTGATCCATTGTGAAACAAGAATATAACGGCACACATACTCGGATAACCCGGTTCTTTATCTCTAATCCTTTTCTCAAAAAAAAAGAGCGGCCTAAAAAAAGCGGTTTCGAGTTCCTCGAAGAGCACCATTAGAAAGTCTTTGATGTTGTCAACATGGTAATCGCTATTCTGGGGAAATTATGACTCACTTTCACGATTTTTGCTTAACGATGGAATCTTCATAATCGTGAGGTTTGTCGATTCTCCAATTTTCCTTCGAAATGTCTTAAAATGTCAGGATGTTTTGAGAAATCATGGTTACAGAAAATGCCTGCGTGCCATGTGTTGTTTATGCGCCGGGCGGAGGTTAATAAGTCAAGAAGGGTCAGCAAAGACAAGGTTCAATTTTGCGCGCCAATCGGTATTGATGGTGCAGAAGTTGTGGATGAATTTCAGACGGATTATTAGGACTTCTCTTCATTATGATGATTTTTCAATAACAGTCTTTTGCCGAGTATCCCGAGGGCCAATCGAAATTTCATTTTCTCAAAAGGTTCCGTTGATATTTATCTAATCAAATCGGAGTATTAGTGACCCATAGGGAGAACTTAGATGGTATTGATATTTATCAATGGAATCGCCTGCAGGGACGATAACTTATGTAATAATTTAGATAAAAACTGAAAACCTAATGTGAATTTTCCGGAATGATCTGGAACTCTCTATAATTGATTCCCTCAGGGAAAAATATCCAGCGTATTAAGTAAGAATATTGAGTCACGATATGAAGTTTCGTCTCTAATTTGAGAACTCTCCAAATTCTTTGAAGTATTTGGAACTAAAGATAGATTCAAAATTCGTTCTTACATGACTGATTGTTAGCATTGATTATTTTATAGTAGTTTAACATCAGTTATAGTAGTAGGAGACTAGTAGTTAGAGCTATAACAAGGAAATTTTAGGAAGTACTGGGGTTCAATTATAAAAACTAAAAAATTCCCGGTATTAACAAAATCCTGTACTGGAATAAATTTTGAAGCATTACTGACGTGAGTGATAATGTTGTTGAGGACCTTGAGGCTTGATGGAGACTTGATATGTTAGTAATTTCGCATAACTGCTCAGTTACTACCTGATGGCAGAACTAATCAACGTAAAATACTCTTATCACGTTTCAAGTTAACCCTTAACTGCCACACCTCAGTCCGGCCACCTAGCTGCCACACCGGGGTGACTTCTCACCCCACGTGAAAAATGAGTTGTAAAATACGTATGAGTGTTTCAAGACTTTTAATCGATTGGGTCATGTTTATTGAACATATATTTAACATTTCCAATGATTTACATCAAGAAATTTATAGATGGCGCTTTAAAAAGTGGTCATATATGTGAAAACTCATAACCGAGGTTTTTCAGAAAAAAATTCATTACTCCGCCATTTTTTAATATTAAGGGCTAACATTTTAAGATTGTACGCTCAAGATACACCACTATCATAAGAAATTAACAGTATAGGTCGATCTTTCAAAAAGTAAAAAAGAAAAAATTTTTTTTTGCCAAGCAGCGGATGCTGCCACACCGGGGTGACTTGCTATGGCTTGGTATGTCATGAAATCACATCTTACATCTATCTACTAATGAAAGATATCGATATTTGTATGAATTTCAACGATTGTAGACCTCTAATTTCACTTTTCCCCAGCCTGGGGTGATAAGCCACTTCCAGTGGCAGCTAAGGGTTAAGTCAATGAATCTCATCTAACTTGAAACCCGTCTGTTTGCACTCGATTCAAATTCGTATGAGGAGAACCTGAAACCGAGTTCAGGCTTTTGATAATATTCTCATCAGGCATGTCTGGCAGATCTCAAACTGAGGTTCGTTTGGTTGCATTCATTTGGAAGGTGAACCTGACTCAAATTGAATTTCCCGCTGGCGATCACTGTTATCAGATTTTGGTTAGGAGAGGTGCGCCTGATCTGAGGTCTATCCTGTGGTAATTATTCAGATCAATGGGTCATTAAATAGCTGTGATTTCAAAAACTGATCAGATCTGAAGTTACTCCATCGGATCTTCAACCGACGTCTATTTTCTTGCAATCGTTCTGATTAGGTAGCTTAGCCCGGGGTTAGGCTGCATAACCAGCAATGCAAGATGTATCGGCTATATCCAGGGATCGATTCATCGATATGGATTCCACAATCCATTATCGGTCGGCTCTAATCAAATGTGGGTGGCGGAGGGTAGATAATGATATTCAGCTGTTATTGAGCTAGTAATTGATTCAGAAGGACGATTCACCGCGGAAACGTTCAATTATTTTGCATTTTCAATGACTCGTTAAGCATCATTGATATTGGTGCACAACTCGATTTGACTTGATCAAGTTTACGTTATGTCCAGATCCATCCGCTTGGATCAAGTATGTCGAAGGCGTTGCATAACTTCCAGTCCTAATGCGGCAGTTGGATCAATACCTGATCCAACATCAGCTCTAGCGTGGTCAAGGTTCGGTTGGTGCCCGAGTCAAATTTACACTTGGGAGTTGCCATACGTTGCAGCGTAAAAATTCATTGTGCGTTAATGAAGATGTGACAAGTGCATGCCGCGAATCCCGTTTAGACTGAAATTTCGGGGGTGAGTTGAGGGCCCTTCAGAATATCGTTTGTTCAATGAATGAACAAGAAGCAAATTGGCGGTCTAATTGAAGGTAAAATTTTTATTTGAATTCATTCAGTAACGCCCGGGTACATCTGGAACAACAGCCGCTTCTATATATATGTAGTAGTACTGGCTGGCATTAGTATTAATAGTCCAAACATCTCTGTGATTGTGCACATAGATCCATGAATTTACACATAATGAGAAGACAAACAGTCGAGCCGTAATCAACTGTCCCGTAAATTCAAATATTCCCGCCCACTTGTATGTGTTTGGGCTACTCCAACAATTCGGCCATTATTCAACAAATGCAGGGGCAAAAGTTCGTCAATGGCTGGAACAGTCGGACATAAACTATAACATAATTGCAAATGTTGCATACAGTACGTCCAGTCGCATTGACACACATGCATTCGTCCATCGGCATAAACTTCACTATTGTGAGCTAGTAATATATATATATATGTATGTGAGCAGCAATGCCGCACAAACTGCTGGATTGGTTCTTGATGGTACTCATCGAGGCTGTAGCACAATTTTCTGGTGTTTGCACGTGTCAGGGCTACTGTTATAACGTTCGGTCATCTCTTGTGTTTCTATTTCATTCACCTGCATGATTTATTAGAAAATGTGTTTACTAGTTATGAGGTATTTGAAGTTGAGAAGAAAATAACATTTTTTTTACACGTTTGAATGATTTCTTAGAAATTGTTGAAATTACTGTTGACGATTTGTAGATTGCCAAAGTCTTTGAACTAGTTAATAATTTACAAATTTTGGGAAAATGCAGTAAAAAATTTACGATTTTCGGGGAAATCTTGAACTTTTAAGAACTTTAAATGTTTTGAAAATATTCAAAAAAAGTTTTGGAAATCTTGATTGTGTATGGTCAAGAATTGAATGTTTTTATTATTGCGAAAGTTTAGAAAATTTTATAAGTTTCACACTTCACGAAGTTTTGAAAGAATTACAATTTTCGGAACTATTGGAAAATTTCAACAACTTCCAAATTTAAAAAAAATTCTGTTATTCCGACCATGTGAAGAAAAAAGAAAATTGAAACCATGACCTTTCAGTGTAAAATACATATCATTCCACTATTGCTCTCATTTCGGCTTTTTTCAGTGGACTGTCAAACCTTGACTCATCGAATGGAATTACGAGAGTGTCTATGTTGAATGTGATAACTTAGAGGATTTCACAGGTGTGTAGGATGGTGTCAAGGGTACAAAATCCTGAATTCCGAATATAAAAAAGTAGTTTTCAGAATTCAAAAATGTCAGAAGTTTCAAAAGTCTCTGAGCTTTGAAAAAAATACAATAAATAAATAAAAATAAAAACCCCACGAAATCTTGAAGAATCTAGAAATTTTTGAAAAAAAAAAAAACAAAACAAAATTTTGGCAATAAAAAAAAAGTAATGATTGAAACCTTCAAAAATAAAACGAAGTAAAAAAAATTCAATGGCGATAAGCACATGAAGAAACATTGAAATGATTACTTTGATCAATGTGCAGAATAGATATGATTTCAGCACTGCTCTCATTTTGGATTTTTCAGTGGATTGTCAAACCTTGACTCATCGAATGCAATTACGGGAGTATCGATGTTGGGTGTAATACACTTGGAGGGTTTTATAGGTGTGTAGGGCGGTGCCAAGGGTGCCGGGGTCGAGATCGTTCGGGCAGGGAGGTGAGTTCGAGGACGGCACGAGGAGTCGAGGTCGTCGTGTCCTTCTCGCCTCGACCTTCTATCTTCTATACGCTTTTCTTATAACCCTCCACCCACCCTCACCCCCGCCCCCACACCAGCTGATATCAGCACACCTCAACCTGATTGTCTCGTAAAAACTCGACATATGCCGACATTCGTTTATCATACATATTATCGCATAATTACATACTAAGCAGTTACTTGAATTTTTACAAATGTTAAAAATAAAAACAAATTTGGAATATTCAAAATTCGAAATTGCTCAGAAAAAATATACTTGGTCATATTGTTAATATTCAAAGAAATCAAATCTTGAATCCTCTCCGGATCCCACACGTGACAAATTCCAAATAAATAAATGTTGAATACTTCGAGGGATTTTCTTATAACCCACCGCTCACACCCACCCCCTCCGCAACTCATATGAATATGTCAACGTAATTGTCTTGTGCAAGCTTGCTGTACGTAAATTCATGTTTGTTATCAGAGCTACTATTTCATGAGAATTCAATTGCACAAAAGTTGGTTTATGTCTCCTGGAAATATCATATTGTATTTAATAACAAAAATATAAAAATGCAATATTGGCGAAACAATGTGAACTTATGTTAATTCTTGGAATTTCTGAAACATTGCAAAAATTGTCAAAATTGAAACACTGTCGAAGTTAATCAACGAAAAAACCCACAAGAACCACCATAATTTTTTTAAATTTGCAGTTCCTTTTTTTTCAGTTTTCAGAATGGAAAAAAAATAAGACTTTGAATTTTTGCATTACCAAAAGTTCTTCGATTCTCAAATCCCATTTGTTGAAATTTTGGGTTTGTTCATGATACAAGACAATTTTGTTGGCACTTTACACAATTTAACATGGTGTTGATCATTTGAAATCATCAAAAATCGCATAAAAAAGTCACTCGAGATTTAATTCCGCGATAAAGTGATAAAACGTGAACGATCAATTTCGGCGTTTTTTTATCTCACGGCAATATTTAAACAATGAATGAGAAAACAATTTCAAAAAGTTTGAAACCTCCCTCAATTTTATATCGAATTTTTTTTTTCAATTTCTGCAATTACCAGAAATTTTGAAAATATTTCTGGAAAAACATTTACTTGAATGAAACTTATAAATTTGTAACTTGAAAAAAATTAAAATTTTGAAAATGGTGGAGTTTCTAATTTCATTTTCAACTTTAAAAACTCCAAAAATTTCAGAAATTTTAGAAAAAGCGTTTATTCAGAAGTGCGAAGGAGATGCGAAACCACCTACAATTTGATAAATTACAGAATTGCATAAACGCAATGAGCGTGTGATGCTCTTCGCGGCATCATTAACTTCCCTATATATAGATGTAGATATGGCCGGTACCCATGAAATGAGACCTCATAGCCGGACGGGAACCCAACCGGACGCGGGAGGGGGGGGGGGAAATGTCCATCATAGGCACCGGCCATAGTAACTGAGGGGTTTTTGGAGGTTTACCCTGTGTTTAGAAATACGATGATCTAAATGGCGAAGGTCGGTCCCAGCCGCATGGATGGGTGTCTAGTACTCCCTTCTGAAGCAATCCTTGAGAGTAGCTACTGTGGGGAGTGCAGACGAGAGGGACGGAGACAAAACAGCATCCCTTCAAAAATGGAGTCAAACATCGAGAAAAAGAAAAATTCTCGATTCTTGACACTTTTCATTCTCCCAGTCATTAAAACATTGGGGAGTTGAAAATTAAAGCAAATTGAAAATCTCGCAATTTGTAAAAAATGCGAGAAAAAGCATATTCTGTTTGCAATATTCGGAGAGCTCATTTATTGAACAGAAACATTCGAGAAAATTGGCTGAAATAATTAGTTCCAGAATTTTAATAAACGGCGAAACTTATCCTCATTCAATTATTATTTCTATCCGTAACTTTTCACATCATAATTCCGTAAAGAGCGGCTTGGCTTTGTTCCAAGTCGTGAGCAACAGCTTCTTAATCGCTATTGCCCCTTCCACAGAAAACAACGCTGACAAATACCAATCTATGAAGATAATTTTTTGGTAAAGTTCCACAACTGGTTGTAGGAATTACTTTGCAATGAGGGTTCATGGGATTGAATGAACAAAGGGTTGGTATAATATTTGAGGATTTTGTAAATATTTGAAAATTCGAAAAATATCAAAAATTTGAAAAGTCTTGAAAATACCAACGTTTTTTTCTCCACTCAATGTTTTTTCGTGATATCGGTGAATCGGCTACGTTCCAAACAATATGAAATAGACTAAAATGTTACAAAAGTTCGGAAATCTCTGAAAAAAACATTTTAAACCCAATGTTAAATGACTCTAATGGCCCCGAAATAGATTTTCCTTTTTTCTTGTGCCTAGCCTTTTAACAATAAATTGAAAACTAGTGGGTGGGATGTATTTGTGCCCTCAGTGAGGCCACAATGCAAACTTCCCTATTTGGTAACTCGAGTTTTCGGGATCATGTATGTTTCAAAAATTTACGAGACTTCTCACTTGAGTATTTACTGATTGTTTTTTCATTTCTCTACAAAAATAAGACGCGGGTATTATATTCTGAGTCGGTCCATGTATACGGTATACACCAATTTTTGCGATCGCCAACGCCATCGAGTCTCCATTCATGCACTCATCACATGAATTATTTTTTTCTAACGGCTCTACCACCTTAATTATGCACATTATGGGGAGAAGTCAATAAATATTAAATGTGGATGTTTGTATGAGGAACAACTTATGTTAACAATTTTTTTCCCTAACTCCAACCGTTTACAAGACATAACGTCATGAACAATTGAAATTGTTGATAACAATATATATTCTGAACCAATATCCATCAAAAACTAATCAGGGCTGAGTTACATGAAGACGCGTCGATTGAGATCTCGATGGCTCCGATTGGTGTATCCATTCGTGAGAAATCGTTGACCAAAATTTCGAGCACATACATACAAACATGCACACACACACACACAACTTAAGAGTCAACCGATGCCATCACCGACCTGCCCCGAGCTTCTGGAGAGGATTGTGTCCGTTTTATTTCCTCAACAATCAAAGCTCACTAGAACATATGGGAAGAAATGTCAACGGCGAAATTTCAGCGATTACAGCTGACGAACTTTTGCTGGCCTGTAGCAGAGTGGGCAACAACAAGGCCCCCGGTCTCGATGGTGTGCCCAACATTGCGTTGAAGGCAGCCATTAATGCAGCACTTGGAATATTCCTAGACATGTACAATGCTTGCATTCAAGAGTGTATCTACCCCAACAGATGGAAGCAACAGAGACTCGTACTTCTTCCTAAGGGGAAAAAGCCACCGGACGAGCCGTCATCATATCGTCCACTCTGTATGCTGGATACGGCGGGCAAGATACTGGAGCGCATAATACACCAGAGAATTGAGGCAGTGGTGGAACCCCTGTTGGCCGAAGCTCAATACGGCGTCAGACGACGACGATCTACGTTGGATGCTATAGATCGGGTGGTCAAAACAGCCCAAAAAGCAATCGAGGGCGGCCGATGGAAAGGAGATACGAAACAATATTGTTTGGTTGTTACTCTGGACATCAAGAATGCCTTCAACTCAGTGCGGTGGGATTCCATCCTGGCGGCATTATCGAAGCTACCGGTACCGGTATATTTGCAAAAGATGGTAGCTAATTATTTTACCGACAGAGTCCTCAGATATGACACAGAAGTAGGTCCTAAAACATATAAGGTTACTGGGGGTGTACCCCAAGGCTCAGTGTTGGGTCCTCTTTTGTGGAATATCGTATATGACGAATTGCTCAAAATAGCATTACCGGCGGGGGCCAAACTCGTAGCTTTTGCGGATGACGTAGCCATAACCATCGTGGGCAAACACCTTTTCACGCTCCAGCTCATTTTCGAGAATGTTTCCAACAAGATACGGCAATGGATGGATACGATAGGTTTACAACTTGCGGAACATAAGACCGAAGTCGTCCTTATCACAGGCCGAAAGAAATTGGAGACAATCACGTTGCAAGTCGACCAGCACAAAATAACCTCCCAGCCCTGCATACGGTACCTAGGAATTATGATTGATGCTCGACTTAGTTTTAGACAGCAAGCCCAACATGCAAGCAGTAAGGCAGGAGCAGTGACGGCTGCCCTTGCAAGACTTATGCCAAGCATGGAAGGGCCAAAACAGAGGAGAAGGCTCCTGCTATCATCAGTTGTTACGTCGGTATTACCATATGGTATTCCTATAAGGAGTGATGCATTACGGAGCCAAGCATCTCGGCGGCAAATTGTTCCAGTCTACAGGCTAAGTGCCCTTAGAGTGGTTAGCGCACACCGCACAGTATCGAACGACGCTGTGTGTGTCATTGCTGGGATGCTACCTTTCGAAGTTTTAGCGGAAGAGCGTAGGCGACTCTACACACGCAAAACATCAACTGAGCTGAGCCCACTGGAACTGAAGACAGAAGAACGAAACCACAGCATCCAGCGATGGCAGCTACAGTGGGACGCCTCGAGCAAAGGCCGGTGGACTCATTGACTTATTCCGAAGCTGAATGTTTGGCTTGACCGACCGCATGGGCAAGTCAAGTACTAGCTAACCCAGATACTCTCAGGACACGGGTGTTTTCGGGAATATCTTCATAAATTTAAGCATGAGGATTCCCCGGATTTCCCAAAGTGTCCGAGAATTCAGGAAAACGCGGAACATGTTCTCTTTGCATGTCCGCGTTTCGACGTCCAACGATCTATATGGGAAAATAGCGCAGGCAAACCCATTAACGCTGGAAATCTTGTGGAAGTTATGCTATCATCAGAGGCAGCATGGAACGCGACAAACGATTTTGCAATGGAGGTCCTGTAGGAGCTGCGCCGCGAGGAGCAGCTTAGGAAAAATCCATAGTAAACGGAGGATCTTCTTACCGTGAACGACCGGAAAGGATTCGCTACTCAGGAAGCCGCGGCTATCGTCCCCTACGCAACGAAGTATTGCTCCGCAGATGTTCCGTCGTGATGTGGGGATACTGGGATATAGAAGGTTGTCCTTCTACGAGTGCAGGGCAAGGGGTATTGTCCCTTGTTTTTTCTTTATCTTGTTCCTTTAATTTGCAAATTTTTTTGTTTTTTTTTTTGGTTTGTTTTCAATGAAGATTTGAAAAAAAAGGGAGGAAAGAGAAAGAAGGAAGCGTGAGGAAGGAGGTTGGCTTCCTTCATTCTCTTCTTTCTCTTATGAAGAAAAACAAAACACACACACACAACTTGACTCAGAATTTTTCGGGGATCATTTTGGTACCCTTATTTCACCAGTTACAGGCCGAAATGAAAAAGTTCAATTTCGGAGTGATTACAATAACTTCCCTATCGGGAAGTTAATAACTCCTGGATTTCTCTCGAATGAGGTGTATCGAGTTGGCAATCCTAGGTACTTAAATCGGGTCTTCACTGGGCTCATAATTAGGTGCTTTGTTGGTGTTGAATCCATTTTTTTGGTGCTCGCATAAAAACATGAAAAATCGCGGTTTTAACAGTCCATCCCTTTTATAAAGCAGATAAAAAAAAACTCCTGTGGAATAATTAGGCGCTTTTTTGGTGTTTTCAAATGCAGAATAGAAAAAAAAAAATTTATGATTTTTTTTAATTTCTAAAAAAGTCATTAATTTATTTTTTATAATAATTGGGCAAAGTTCCAACTAAATCATGTGGATCGAATACTCGAATTAGGAACTCTTCAATGGTGATTGTTCAGAATTTGGTGCTGTCCCATAATACCCTGAATCACCTGCCCACACGCCCTGAGTGCATGGATTTTGCTATAAGGGACCGAATCAGACACTTTAATGGACCCGGGAGTCTCACGGAATAAGGTGCTCTCGAAAAAAGGGACTTTGGAATTTGGTGCTGTCCCATAATACCCTCAATCACCTGCCCAGACGGCCTGAGTCAATGGATTTCGCTATCAGAGACCGAATCAGGCATTTTAATGGGCTCGGGAGTCTGACCGAATTAGGTGCTCTCGAAAAAAGTCGATTGCAAATTTGATGCTTTTCAATAATCACCTGAATGACCTGCCCCGATGGCCTGAGTCAATAGATTTTGCTATCGGGGATCGAATCAGACACTTTCATGGGCCCAGGAGTCCCGCCGAATAAGGTGCTCTCGGAAAAACTCACTTTGGAATTTGGTGCTGTCCCATAACCCCCTGAATCACCTACCCAAATGCCCTGAGTGCATGGATTTTACTATCAGGAACCGATCGGTATTATGGGACAGCACCAAATTCCAAAGTCACTTTTTTCGTGAGCACCTAATCCGGTCAGACAGTGAAATCCATTGACTCAGGTTGTTTGGGCAGGTGATTGAGGGTATTATAGGACAGTACCAAATTCCAAAGTCACTTTTTTCGAGAGCACCTACTCCGTGAGACTCCCGAGCCCATTAAATTGTCTGATTCGATTCTTGATAGCAAAATTCATGCACTCAGGGCATCTGGGTAGGTGATTGAGGGTATTATGGGACAGCACCAAATTCCAAAGTCCCTTTTTTCGAGAGCACCTTATTCCGTGAGACTCCCGGGTCCATTAAAGTGTCTGATTCGGTCCCTTATAGCAAAATCCATTGACTCAGGGCGTCTGGGCAGGTGATTCAGGGTATTATGGGACAGCACCAAATTCTGAACAATCGCCATTGAAGAGCTCCTAATTCGAGTATTCGACCCACATGATTTAGTTGGACCTTTGCCCAATTATTATAAAAAATAAATTAATAATTTTTTTAGAAATTTAAAAAAAAAAAAATTTCTCTTCTGCATTTGAAAACACCAAAAAAGCACCTATTTATTCCGCAGGAGTTTTTTTTTATCTGCTTTATAAAAGGGATGGACTGCTAACTCGACGCTCCGATTTCGAAAACCGTGATTTTTCATGTTTTTATGCGAGCACCAAAAAAATGGATTCAACACCAAAAAAGCACCTAATTATCGCCTAATTATGAGCCCGGTGAAGATCCGATTTGAGTACCTAGGACTGCCAACTCGATACACCTTCTCGAATGAGTGACACCAGCGAACTAATCGACGTCAGAATCGAAGAAACTTGTTCGTCGTTGAAAACAATTTCCATTTTTTCTAACGCTCCATAGCCTAACCATATGATGGACCCCCCACCCCGTCAAGTCAGTTTCCCGCCCGGCCGTGTGGTCTCATTTTGGGAGTACCGCCGCACATCTACTAATTCCTGCTATCTGTCAGAATCCACGAAAAAATATTTTTGAAAAACACACAAAAAAAAAATCGCAGATCACGAGGGAAGATCTGCGAAGCAATACTTCGTTGTTTAAGGGACTTCGTTGTACGTGTAAAAATCGAGAAGTTTTCGTTGTGACCTTTATTTACACCACAAGTTTCCCTTATCATTGCCTAGGGCCTATAACGCTTTCGAAACGAAAATTAGAATGTCGGGGCTGTATCCCCTTTCTTGCATTTTGGGCGCCCCCACATATTAATCACTCAAACCCGCCAGGACAAACAGATGCGCGTTTTGACTCACCCTATTGCGATATTCGCAATTCGCATAGACCGGGAGAATAAACCCATGAAACAAGTCTCTCTCTTGCCCATCTGTATAAAATGTTCACGTTGAGTATTGCGCAAGAGCATTCACCCCGCTCAATACCGAACAGCCCGGTTAGAAGCGAAAACCATCGTCCCAAAATTGGCCCAGCTTAAACCAGGTGAACGAGCATGTTCATGTGCACTATGAGTAATCAGACTCCACATTTCGCGCCCTTTGACGCTCTTATTTAATATTCCGGGTTTAATTGAATCCAATATCTGGTATGTCTTCAGAGATCAGAATAACCAAAATAAAGTGATATATATATGTGTTTTGTATATAAATTATCACATCGAAAAGTTTATTTGATGGCCATCATTAATTAATATAAAATGCGTTTCTAAATATATCGTTCTAAAAAAGATTATATTTGTTTTTGCAAATTGTAAATTATTTTTATTTTGTTCTGAGCTAACGTTCCCAGTAAGGAATATAGCAGATTGATAATTGTGCAGGCAATTAATAAACATAGGGAGACAAAATGGGCCACATACGAAAAAAATGGAGAAATGCTAAAAGAGAACAAATACTGTGTGGGATTTTAATGGATTGCAGCAGTTGAAATACTCTCACTTTCACATTCGCAGGCGTATTGCAAAATTCGATGATAATTCGTGAGGTGTTGCCGAAATTTTTGGACGTAAATAGTAAATTTTTACGTGAAATGAAGAATAAAGAAAGTGTATTACAAATTTGGATTGTTCCTTAACATGTCCTTTCATAGTTTTCTCGATTATCAAAAAAATTTATGGTCCGTACGTCGAAAATTTGCGTCATTATTAGCACAGAAATGAATTTCCCATCAAAAATGTTCATTGAGATGATTCTGTGAAGTTACCAGTTTTCGGACCATTGTCATTTTACGGAAAATGACGAGTGCGAGAACTCGAATCTAATGGAATTTTGAATTAGGCTGAAAAAAACACATAAGCATGTGGCCAAAAGGATCGAATTGAGTATTTCCAACGAGATAAAATCACTTCTTGATTTCTTTATTCGCGTCTTTCGGCACGCCTTGCTTCTCAATCAACATTTCAGAATTGAAATAACATAACGGTATTTTTGTATAGATCTTTTCTGTAGAGCAAAGTAAGACCTACAAATTTAGCTGAAGTTGTGGTATGCTTCTTAGTGTGCTAGATATTCAGCGAAACCTGATCATTTCCCTACTGATTTATCAATCGTCACACGCGGTAGAGTATCGGATCAAGTATAATTTTAGATCTTGTGATTTAAACATAAATTATGGATATATTGATTCATTTTATGGTAGTAAGCTCTATAAATACGGGAATAATTACAGAATTTCTTGAAAATAGTCTAACGATGGAAGAAACGCCTTGCGAAAGGACATACAAGGACAAATTGAAATTTCATTTTCGGGAGATAAATCATAAATTCCCCGATGTAGAAGTTAACAAAATCAATTCACTTAACGGTAGAATTCATATCTTCATACAGTCGTCTCAGCAATTGGGTCACAATTCATAAATTCAAACAATGTTTGAACCAATTTTTTAACTGAAGAATTTGTTAATGTAAAACAATAAACAATTATTATTGCAAACACGTCAAAG
Source organism: Asobara japonica (assembly GCA_026005395.1). Taxonomy (NCBI): domain Eukaryota; kingdom Metazoa; phylum Arthropoda; class Insecta; order Hymenoptera; family Braconidae; genus Asobara; species Asobara japonica. The sequence goes on along the minus strand of BQMI01000246.1, from coordinate 642,371 downwards.
GTGATTTCATTAACAAAATAAAATAATCAAATAAATAAAAAGTTCTGGTTTTTTTTGTAAAAAATTATAGAATTGTTTTCTGTCGGACAGTCATTCAAGTTTTTCTCCCAGTTTTGGAGATTTGGTAAATTTATTTGTTGCCCTAACAAATTTTTTCCTAATTTTTTTTTTCAAATATCGAGTTACTAAAGATTTATGTACGTCATACCGAGATCTCTCAGGGGGAAAACGGGGGCAACGAGAAAAGCTGCTCGAATATTTGAGGTCGCCAGATATAAATAAGTGCGTAATATCAACAGACTGGGTGCTCTCGTTGATATCGAAATGTATCTCCTCTCGAGTTCATTCCATCTTTTTTTTTTTTTCATTTTCAGTCCATAAAAATTGGTTATCCGCGCCATATGCACCATGTGGTCATTACGCATGTTGAAGTTATTCATGTGTGAGGAGTTTGGGATCGGAAATTGGTCCTCGGAATTACTGCATTATGAATTCCGTGATGAGAAGAAAATGAGATTTTTTAATAATTTGCCGAAAAAAAATGTTCTGATTCAAGGTAATTTTTGCTGTGATTTTTGCTAAATTGTGGCTAAAATTGTCATAAGAACTTGTTTTAAATCCAAATTCTTCATACTCTGAAAATTTTTAAGTTTTCGAAATTTTGAGATTCTACGCACCTAAATTTTAAATTTTTCTTGCAATTTTTGAATACTTAAAAAAAAGTGAAATTGGTAGGATTTTTTGATTTTCTAAACACTCAAACACTTGAGAATGCTTCACAATAGCTAAATTTTTTGTTGCTCGATATTTGGCAAAATGCATGAGAATAAGCATTAAAACCATCACACGTTTTTAAATTTCAAACTTTTCTCGCGTAAAGTGCTACCTAGTTTTCAACCACAAAATCGGATTTTAAAAGTAGAATTTACAAACAAAGAATTGATTATCAATTTTCTGGAGAAGGCATCAACCAATCGAAAAACTACAAATCTTGGGCTTTTGACATGAATTTGAAACAAGGTAGACCCTGCTTCAAGTGTCTCAAGATCTAATACATTATCTTTACCAAAATACATATAGCCCTGCTTTGGTGAGTTGCAAATTAAAATAAGGATTGATGGGGATTGTCCGAGATTTTTTATCCTTCAATTTCTTGGGCAGTTGGGCACCAACTGTATGGGGACGAATCGAGCCCACCTGCTCGCTTGACAGCTCGCGTTTACAACGAGCATCGGGCACTTATCTACGTAACCTACTCCACTATAACAGTTTTACCGAACACTTCCTCATTACGAGCGCCCGGTCACAACACCTTTTATTGATCTGATTTCAAATCTTCCGAGTTCGGGCAAAAATTTTCCCACTGCAACGATTCTGCAATATTGTTTTAAAAAATATTTGTTTTTACCTCTATAGTTTAGAAATGAAGAGTCTGCATGTGTAGGATAGATCCATCGCTGGATGCGCTTATTCGCAATTCGCTCCAAAACTACTCAATTAATTTTTTTTCATTTTCAAACTTGTGATAATCCGCAGAAGTCCATGAAGATAAAAAAAGGGCGAAATTTTCCAATATTTCAGAACAATCCAGAATTTGCAAACATTTCCTATATTTGAATATCGGAAGACTCATGAAGTCTTTCTCTTCTTCAAAATTACATCGTTTATCAATTTTCAGACTCGAAATCGAATTGAATTTCAATTCGGAATTGAAAGAATAAATATAGCTTTTGCAGATAATTGGCAAATAAATCCCACAAAATACTTTTTTTCAATTAGGTTCAATTGGCAATGGTCTCCTTAATGTGCACTGAATTAATTGCTCACTTGAGGAAGGAGACACACCATTGCACGTTCAATGTTGATCGGCCAGCAGGGCTAAAATAATTAGGTTTCCGTCTGTGACGCCTGAGTGTGTGTGCGTGTGTGTGTGTGTGACGGACGGCAATTAAGCGTCGAGAGCGTCGTTGTGTCCACGAGTCCTCCACCCAAGCTGTCAACCGCAAGGCTGTGCATCGCTCGATTCAATCGATCCCACCTATGCATATATATATTCGCCCCTGACCCAAGTGTTCACCTCGGGATACAATTTTTTTGAGAATCACACTTTTTTCGGGTTCAAGTGCTCCTTCATTTTCTTGCAATTCCAACTCAAGTATTTTTCGATATAACTTATATATTTTTTTTTTGGACTATCTGAAATGTTCTGAATTTTCAGAATTTATGTTGAGTTCTAAAAATATTCAGTATTATTTGCAAACTCTTGGCTTTGAGAATCTTTGAGTATCACGGCCAGTCCTCCATTCCTTTGCAAAAGGAAAAATTTGCAAAAATTAAAAAATTGAATTATGCTGTTAATGTTTTCAACTTCCAAGATTCTCAATTATTGTTACAATTTTTGTAATTTCCAAACCGTAATATTTAAAATGTTCCACTGTATCCTTTTTTTCAAATTTCAAAAAATTATAAATTTTTGAATTCGCTTAAACGAAATTTTTACAATCGTCAATGTTTTCTCAATTTTTCGTATTCCCAAATCTATCGAATTTTCCAAATCTATCAAATTGCGATATACTCTTTTTTTACTCTCTCAAGTTTTCCGAATGCCAATAGGACGACTCCCTCCTCTGATTTTTGCACTATATTTGCAGAAGTGTTAACTATTTTCAACCACTGTAGTAGATAAAAATACTTGAGCATGACATAAAAAAAAAGTAAAAAAAAAAAATTGAACACAGTGAGATAACCCATCGCATTGTACACACGCACCACTCAATCCCCATTCCCTCTCCCGTGGGGCAATTGTATCGAGCGACCTAGTAGTCATTCCCCGTGCATGACGAGCCACGGACGGACAGTTAACCAAATCATTCTGCCGATGTTTATGGTGACTCGTCCATTATGCCCATTTGCCCCCTCTACTTGAGTACAACGCCCCATAGGGCGAGGGATAACTGTAACTGGGTGATTCGTGAGACCTACATTATTCCTATTTCGGTTTAAATCTTGAATTCAAGAAATTATGAGAGAACCAAGCTGTTTCTGGGTTGAGAGTAACAGAGACTGGATATATATTATTTCATATTCACCTGATTTTTACCTGATTTCGTTGGGAATGATGCAGATCATAAAAATCATGCGTCATAAACATGCAATGTAAATTAATCCCACAATTCATGGACCCTCTTCAGCCCCTGTCATGCTATTTCGCTCAATGGGTCTTAAAATACGCAGAGTAAATTTTTAGGATTGCTTCATTACTCAGGCACCATACATTAGGACCTATACGATAATCGTTAAACCTTAGTCTAATTAAAAATGAGGTATAATAAATTTAAATTGAGGTATTCGAATGCCTCAACAATCCATATACCTCAAGTTAAGCAATCGCTAAGACTCAACTTAAAATCGTACGTCTCAAAATGAGTCTTTTCTTCTCTGGGTGTAGGGCAGCTCATTGTACATCTCGCAGAGCATACTGACCTTTTTCCACAATACGAAGGCGTTGTTTAATTCCGTCCTCTTTTCTCTCCAGCTGCTCTCGATAGAACGAGAACGCAGGTGACGGGTCAACGCGGTAGGCTATTTACCTACTTCACCTACCTCTCACCTACGTCCGCCAAAGACGCTATTCATTGGTTTTCGCTCAATGCGGAGGCGGCCATCGGCTCGACCTGGAGCTCCAGATCACTTACCCAGGAAAATAAATACTTGCGAGTCATCTTAAGTTGCGCGATTCTAAGCCCAATCTTCATGGCGTATTTCCATTAAGGGATTCAAATTCGCTCTCAAATTGACACTTAAATTACGACGCTTCAACGTCTTAAGTCAAGTCATTTGCATACCTTCAATTAACGTTTTCACATGTGTGGAAGTCTTACATTAATTCAATAATGCCTGAAGTGACGGTACAACAACTTAAATTAAGACATGACCAACGTAAATTGAGACACGCAAATACCTAAATATGAGATTTTGTAGTCTATTAAATTGAGGCGTTCAAACGCCTTAATTTTGTGAGACAAAAATTTTTGGTTCCATTGGAGAACCTGACCTTATGCATGTAGCATAGAAACATGAACACCAATGCGTAAAATATGCTTTCTATCATTTTCTCCGTTGAATCCCTGACAACTTCGATCTGCAACAATCTCGCGATTAACGACTCTTGAGGTGGATATTTATAGCCATATATACATCATCCTGCGAGACCCTGTATATTTTTCCATGTAGGTTCCATTTGTTCGCTCAAACATTGAGCCTTGATACTTTACCAATCATACTTCTTTAATTGGCTTCGATAAATCCAGGAAAAATGGGAAAAATTTTATGGAATCGCCGGTTACTTGGGGGGCTCCTCAGACCAGTGGACGCGCCGAGGCTGTGACCGCGTTTCTCACCGCTTAAGTGGCACGCGTCTTAAGGCCCTCTCTCTTGCACACTCACTTGGGGCAATTTTTATCTCTGTTTGTCTCCCACGAATATGTAACATTGTCAGCAAGCATGAGCAATAGTTTGTACAGTGAGAATTCAAATTTGGGTGTGACCCTCACGCGTCGAACCTGCAACTTCCCGATAGGTACCGGCACTTTTTTATGACTTTTTTGACGATTCGAAGAACATTTTATGACCTCAAATTCAGTATAATTCTACCTAGCAATAAGCAGAGTTCTCTGTACTAATAAGTTTCATGAAACAATCATTTTTGGTGTTCAGAAAGAATCGCAACTGAATTAGATTAGCTCATGCAGGGCAGGGTGGGACATCATAGCACCGGAGAGGGGGGGGGGCAGTTTTCTCCCTGTCATTATTGCCCCTATCCCATCATGCCTCAACCCACCCAACAACCAGAATTTCATCCGTATTTCCATGATGTATGCAACAGCAGGAGAAGGACAAGCCTGCCCTATCCTATTATTCGCTTGGGGTCAGTAAGCAAAGTTCCTGAACAACCTCTGAATTCTGCCTGAATTAAATTGCAATGTGCTTCAATGAAGAATTTTTCAAATCGATACGACAAAAGCCTGAATGTCCTCGGAACTAGAGTCGACAAAGTAGTACCTTTTCCTGCGGACCTCCTTGTACGTTATCTGGCATCACAGGAATTCCAAAAATGCGGTGATTTTGGAGCTGTGAAGAAAAAAAAATCATAAAATATTAGAAACCCATAATTCATGAGATACAAGCGAGCCTTTCTCGATTCGAATGTAGCGAAAGCGTGTGTTTTATTTTTGCCGGTCTCTCCTTTTTTTTGTCTCCCCCTTGCAATGAATAAAAGCACTGTCGCCCGGAGTAATTGAATCTCCCACTACGTTAGGAGGGGCTGAGGGGAGGGGGATGACAGTCAACCTCGTTTGGCTACAGTAATAAAATGTCGTTGCTATGAATAATGTCGACGCTACTGAGGCGCTAATTGGGAGTCCGGCTGTGGATTCATCTGAAAAATCTGTATTCCAATGTTATCTCGCTTATTTAGCTGTATGATCCCACCGCTTTGATAACAGCTTGATAGGATAGCCGTAAAGTTATTTTTTGTCCATTTATATTTAGATTTTTCAATCTTTGCTTGTAATGAAGCTGCAGACTTGTTTGTGTCACGATATTTGCACAAATTGCCGAATGAAAGGAAATTAAATTTTCAACCTAATTACCTTGGGGCCGCCATTAATATACAGATAAGGCACTCTTACATTATCGCAGTCGGTGAAGTAAGGATCTCCTTCCAAATTGTAACATTTTAGAAGATTCTAACGTTATACAACATTGTTAACGCATCAAAATCAAATGCTCACCATTCAGAGGGCTGAGGTTTTGGTAGCGTATAGACTACACATTGTGGTGGTCTTTCAACTAGAAATCTCCTAAAAGAATTGTCAATTTTTTTGCAGAGAACGAAATTTTTCATGGAAAAAGCTTTCGATCACTTTTTGGGAAATCTAATATTTGAAATTTTCTTCACCATAAAATATAGTCCTATTTCCTAAATATCTACGAAATGATATATGAAAAGTAGGAAAGAAGGTGAGACTCATTTTTGGTAGAGACTCCGAAAATCCCTATTCAACAGCATTTTATATGAGAGGAAAAAATCATGTCACATTGACTAAAGCCCTTTGAATCGTTAAAGAGCATTGAGGAATGAAACTCACATTCCGCGAGGGCATTCACGTGCAGAATATCCGATATATTGGAAAAAATATCAGCGTGCACCAGTAAATCGTACCTCCGAGTGGAATACAGCTTTCGAGCAGAAATAAATCCGTCGTATTCTCGTTCTTCTAACCCCTACCCCACCAGACCTGAATATTCCGATATTTGGAGAACGCAAGCAATTTTAACAAACATGTTCGTTATTTCCACAGAATAAACGTGTACATTTTTTAGCACGAATGAAAAAAAAACTATTCTTAAATCAACAAATATTGAAATTTTTGGTTCAGGTGATGCGGCCCACATGGCTTTTAATTTTCAATGTTTAGAGTCACTACTAAATGTGAAATATTTTTTATTTTTAGATTTTTGAAAAATTTCCCAATATTCAAGACGTTGTCTACAATGAACTAGAGCGATCCTCAAATTCGTACAGATTTGTAGGATTCTACAGTATTTATAAGGGGCTTCTGGAAGTTTTCCATATTTTATAGTATCCGGAAGAACATTTCCTAATTTTTACTGTTTTTTAAAGTTTTTGAAACGTTGCAGTTATCGACATAGTAATCTATGATTTTACCGACTGAATCGCCCATATCGTAGATAGCACTGTGATTAGAAAAGCAGAGTTCATTTTTTATGTTGTGTATTAATAACTCACCATGCGTCAGAAGGTGATAATTTACAGCCGATATGTGAGCGAGAACCTGCGACTAATTAACGTGAAAATTTCCCTTGGATTCATTTAATATTTTTTGCGTGAATCCCACACAAACCCATTTCGTCCTACAGTTTTATCATGTGTGCAGATAAAAACAGCTAATTGAATTCAGAATGTTTTTTCTACCTTGAAAAATTTGCAAAAATGATAATATTGGACCGATCATAGCCTCCTCGGTATTTCTCCCACGCTCTGCTCTGACATTTTGCAATCTCGGAATTGAAACGTCGACCAATTAACAAATTTTCTCCCTGTGGAAGGCTGAACGAGAGGTGGGTGGTTGCGCCACAGCGAAAACGTAAGAGAGCGGTTCGGGTCAGGCCCCAGAGCATAGAAAGCAACTTGGGCTTGATGTCTACGCCGATTTCCATCTAATATCAACCATTGAAAATTAAATGCGACCAGGGAGAAATTTTTCTGGTTGTCAAGAGAAATCATCGCAATGTATTTCTCACATGCTTGGTGAGAAAATATTTGAATTTCGCGGGTTTTTCAAACTATTCCGCACATCGGAGATTTTTTCCAGTCTTCCATTGTATCGAGAAATTCCAAAAGTTCAATTTTCAATAAAAAATTGTGTCTTTGCTGTCGATTTTGCTGTTTCCCAAACATCTGCTGATCATGAACTCTGGTTTTACAATTTCGTGAATATCTTCAGAGGTGTTGGAGTTAGGAAAAAGCTGAGACATTGTTTTTTGTTTTCTTACCATCGGGTTTCTACACAAGAATTTTTTTTTTTTTAACCAATTTAACTTATGATTATTATCACGGTTATGTGTATTATATGAAATTTATTCCAAATTTCGCAAAATTCTGCGGACTAGAAGTCAAAAGGGAGATCGAGGTTTCTTGTATGCCTTTGGCAACATTCACCAGGTATGTAACCTAATATTCTCGTCTTTCGTTTTACCCAACGTACCAACACACTGGCCCCGAAACACGTGTTACTAGAGTATGTGCAACTTTCAAATAAAATCCGATAATTAAAATTGCAATATTCTCAAGAGAGCATTTTACTCTCAAACATTTCTTCTTTCGTCACCAGCAGCATTTCTTGAAAAAAAATTTTATTCATTCTTATAAAGCGGGGGAGAAAAATCCGTCTCTACGTTTCTTCCAAATTAGGTTTCTTTTTCGTTAAAAAAATGGAAAATACTTTCAGCAAAAGAACTAAAATAAAATCAATAAATTACTTGTTAGCTGTGCTTCTTTTTTTCAATATAAAAATTTCATGAATTCTTTCTCCTCGACTACGTCTAAATCAGGGAACGGCCGTTATGACCCGTGTCCTTGGAGTAATAGGTGTGCCAAAAATAAAAATCGCTTCTTTTTCTCTTCCCTCGAATCGCTCAAAAGCCAATCGTCGAAGGCTCCTCATTGGCCTCGACGTTACTAAATAGCAAACAACGAATGGGATGAATTTTTAAAACCACCGACCACTAGCTGGCCCTGAGGATATATTTAAGCCTTAATATTAACGAAAAAAAATTAAATAACCATCAACATCCTACTGTGTTGGCGTTTCCGACCCGACTAGCCTTGGCTCGAAAATTCCAAAAGCTATTGTCACGGCTTCCCAAACTTATCGATTTTCTAATATTTCTGGGATGCCGAGTAACGGGAATGATACAAGATACACGAATTTACATAGCCTAATTTGCCTATACCGGTAGAAGTTATAAAATGTACAAGAATGCGTAGTGACTTACCTTTTACAACAGCTTCAACTATGTTGAGTTTCAATCAGTACTTTTGATCGTGCTAAATATTGTGGAGAATCGCGCTATTTTAAATATTGCCTCGACGAAAATTTGTTTCCCAATTCGCGGCAGAACATTTTATTCTTCTCTCTCAAATCATCGTCACGTTTTGATTTGACGAGGCCTAATTTTTAATAAGACATCTACTTACCAGGGCTTCACCACACATTTTCAACCAATGTTTCAGTCAACGTTCTCTGAAGAACGATTTTGGCGATTCAGGTCAATTATGCTAGAATTGTTTGAGTTTCTTCGTGCACCTCAGTCTTGATTATTGACCCGATTATGATTGTCGATGAAATTGGACCAGCGGTTTGTTCATTCGAAAATAAAAAAATTACATCTTTCGCCAAGTTATGAGCTGAGAAAGTATTGTCGTGGATGGAACGGTAGTACTCGTTTAATTCAGTTAGTTCATCAACAACGTCAGACATTCTTGTGGTTTTGAGAACGATCGTGTGAAAAATATGATCAAATGCACATGCTATTATGATCTGTATATGTTCATCAATATTTTTGGGTAACTGATAAATGAACGGGCTCCTTTTTCCGCATAATGTTGGATTTCGATGAATAATTCTTTTTTAAAGTTCGAGATTACCAGTCATAAAACATGAATTATGAACTAGTGAAATGATGAGAAGTTATGTTGAAAAGGAGAGAGAAAGGAAAGAAGAATCTGGGAAATGTTAAGCTATGAGATTGTACGAGGCAGACATTAAGGTCTGTTAACCTTAAACAAATCAAATGAAACTATTCACTGACGGTATCACTTAGGTAAGAAACTGCAAAGCTGGAGAACATTTCTTGACCCACAAATTTCGTTATCCATATTGACTTTTGATATATTCACAAGAGAAATGATACTAAGTAAAAGCAGACCTGAGTCAGTTGACAGTGCTTAAGCGAAATAAAGGTCGAATCTTGAAATTGGAATGCTCGGATTCTAATTTAAGCGCTGTCTTGTAGTCTGATCATTGATTGACTCGTTAACAACTACCTGGCAGACGTCAGCGAACAATTGTTGGAATTTAACGAAAAATTTTCGCTTGGAGTTGGAAAGTAATACCACGCGTGCTTACCTCGACGGGATAAGTGGACCGAGACCAACTCCTGTCGCGTCATACTCGAGCCTTTGTGTCAGCCATTGAGCTGAACCGGGCCCAGTCCGCCTTCGGACAACTTGCCCCCCAACAAGAGCGTTAATTATGTACAGGATATAATGACACTTTGGCTTTTCGTTTCTCGGTCAAATCAGACGGTATTGGTTCAGTATTGGCGAAGGGACCGTGACGACGCAGGAAATATAAGGAACACACGATGTTCAACACCTTTCATTTTGCACTGACAAAGTTGCATTGGTGAATGATAAATTTGAAATCTTTCTTTTGCGACATTTGTGGGATTTGAAGGAGATGCACTACTTATAGGAACTTTTTTGGAGAACATTTGAAACGAGATTCGGGTCTACCTTCGAAATCCAAATAAAAAACTAGTGGTGTGTGCATGTGTGTGCCCCACTCGGGGCACAAACAAAACTTCCCGATTTGGTTTTTCAGCACAACTTACTAAATTTATTCTTCTCCAATATACTACGGTTAATCAGTGTGACCCCTGTTATTATCATAACGAAAACATGCCTATTTGAGAATTCCAAACTGACTCATTTATGAAGCAGATAATTATCAATACTTGAGTAGACGCATGGTGAGCATGAGGATGAGACTTATGCGTGTTCCTTGAGTGAGACTGAGACGCCAATAAGGATGCGGCTGCAAAACAAAAACTTTAATATTTTATTCAGTGGAACAGTATAAACAATTGCAATTGTTAATAACATTGCATATACTGCACAAATGCCATCCAAAATGTGATCCGCTCGATTTTGCATGAAATCTATGCTATACCTCCTTAATTATGCAAAATTATCGAAAAAAGGCATTCTACATAAATACGTATTTTTATATGGCAAACAACTGTTCTTATATGAATTTTGCGCTAACTTTAATAGTTTATGCAGTAGAACATTATAAACGATTGACATTGTTAATAACAATATAAGTACTGGACCACTTTTACTAAAAATTTAATCAGTTATAAAATATGCTTATATCTTTCAACTGTGACATTGAGCACCTGGATTACAACATTTTTGTGTGGATGAACGTTCATTATCACTATTTTCGACTTTTGCTCAACATGAGGTTCTCAAAAACAGGGGAACTACTCGATGGATTCGATCAAAAATCTAATCAGCTCTAAGTTACACGGAGACGCAACGATAGAAGAAAATTAATCGAATCACACGATCCGTTTCCGAGAAAACGTAGACGAAAAATTTGATCACATACGGACGAGCACACACACACACACACACACACACGACGGTGCGTGTATGAAATATTTTCTGACGGACTCCGACCGATGGCAGGAACATTCCGTGTGTACTATCGGCGGTATCCATGAAGTGAGACCGTGAGCCGGGACCGAACGCGACCCGTCGCGCGGGGGGGGGGGGAGGGAGGGTTCCATCGTAGACGCCCGCCATCGTATCACAGGGGTTTCTGGAGGTTTACCCTGTGATTAGAAATACGATGAGCTGAAATGGCGAAGTCGGCCCCAGCCGCAATGGGTGGGTACTCTGATCCGTAGTATTACCCATGAAGTAATGCCTACCAGCGGTTACGTGGGTGAATACGAATAGAGAAAGAGTGAAAAAAAAACACATACACACAGACACTTCTCTGAAATCACTTCAGGATGATGCAAATCATCCTCGAGAAACGTGAAAATTTCATCGATCTGGCACTTTCCATTTTCAGGGTCATTACAATAACTTCCCTAGATCGGGAAGTTAAAAAATAAATAAAAATTAAATTGGTACGTCAATCCGAGAACATTGTTGTATCTGAATTGAGCGTCACGCAGTATGAATTCAAGAAGTATTAGTGTTGACTTTGAATTTGCAAAGTCGTAATTCTGAGAATGGAAGGTTTCATATTTCGAATATCTTGATTTGACACTTGGCATGTCTAGTTTGAGACCTATAGGGAGGTATAGTGGGAGTCTCAAAGGACTCAAGTTATGGCATCAATGCAATCTTATTAAAGCACCTGAATCAACTTGAACAAACCCAACCCCAAGTTTTCGAGTCTTGTCTTCTATAGACAGGATGCCTCATGACAAATTTGATTGAATAATAAATTCCTTAAGCCCTGAAAACTTCCAATAATTTTTGACAAAATGCTACCAACTATTAGTTTGTTTTGACGAGGTCACTCCATAGTTTCAATGAGTGTTGGTAATTCTGAGAAGTACAAAAATTGGTAAAAAGAATTGGAATCAGGAGGAAACATGATAGAATGGGAAAACGTGAAGCAGGGAAATATGTGGAGTGAGGGCGTTTAACTCGGTGGGAGAGCTCGAGCCGGAAAATTAAATCCCCAGGCGACTTTACGAGCCCTGAATTTCCACGCCAACTCTCTAGGAAGAAGCCACCCGGGCGTAATTCACCCCCCCCCCCCCCTGTGTCTGGCCGTGAGTGCATTTACGCTTGAACTTTTCACTGAAAAGGGGTACGTGTCGGGTTATTAAACGGCCACGGGGGGACAGATCAATATCACGATGATAAATTATGTGACCGTAAAAAAAGTGATCATGCCTATTTGGAGTCTGCAAGCCTCAGGATGTAACGTTTACAAAAGCGCAAAACTCAACTCTCCCCCTCTATATGTTGCATAAAGCGCAATATTTTTCTGTGTGGATCAGATCAGCTCTTCTGCTACAAACATTGCAAGAAATCTGCACCAGATTCACGGATTTTTAGAAAATTTGTAGGATTCAGCTGTTGCGTTAATTTTGCGTTTGGATTTACATATACCATCGTGTATCGTACCGAAATCTGCTTCATAAAAATTGCTAATCATTTTGTTGTTTTGTCAGAAACGCACATACGGGTTGCATTTGTTCATATGACTGCATGAAAAGAAAATCTCTATTAATGGCGCGAGCATCGCAGCGATCCTTTCAGATGTTTCCGCAAAAGGAATATCGTTGCGATGACTCGGCGACATCCAATTTCTACTGGGCACATTTTGGAAACTTCTATTATATCTTTGTGAACTTTTAGAATGTACTAGAAAATGTTCTTCATTAGAAGATTATGCTAATAATGTTAGACAAATTTCTAGAAATATTCGTTTACCTATAGAAATTGTGAAATTGGAATAAATTACAAAACAATTCTATGAATGTTTTGATCTTTTAAAATGTCGTGGAAATCCTAAAAAGTTCCGAGAATGTCTTCAAGCTTTTTCAAGTTTCAGTGACAACTGTATCATATTAGGCGCGGTTAATAATTAAAATATCAGATTAAAAAGAAAAGCCTTCAGTCCTACGAATTCATTGTTATGCAAAATCAAGTCATGTTTATTTGCCCTACCCCACTCGTAAATTATTCCGAATCGCATTAAATCCTTCGCATTTAATGAGCCCATCCCGTTGGCTGAAAACCGCCCGCTTGAAAATGACCTGTCATTGTTTCATTAATTTTAATCCCCCCCTAGACGACCCACTTTTTGAACAGAAACTTATTGTAACAGGGTAACAATTTATTGATAAGGGATTCGTAAAGAGTGTAGTATTCAGGGTGAGAGTGTAACCCTTGATGGGTACACACGCATACGCACATAGATACATATATACATACACCCACACAATCCAGGAAATTCACTTTCCGTGGAACGTTTCCGAAGCAAAAACCTATAGTATCCAAGATTATTTCCGAATACGAGCTACTGAATTGCAGAAATAAGTAATTTTCCATTACTAACTCAGCCAAAATTTATTGTTGTAAAATGACCTGTGATTGTTTCATTATTTTCAATGACCTCCCCCCCGTCTCACGACCCACTTTCCCAGCAAAAACTTATCTCGATAGGGTACCGGAGGGGGGCCCCTGTTCAAGGACAGTAGGTCATTTTCACCAAAGGCACACATAACCAGACGAAAAAAAAACGAAGAATCGAGTTATCAATCCTTTGTCTCTGCTCCTCAGGTTTATTCTCGAATTAATTTCTCGTGATATTTCACGCGTGATGCACGACTTCCGGTGGGTGGACAGACGTCTGATTGGAGCGTGAAGGGAATGGTAAGGATATTTTATTTTTTTTATTTTCTTGATTTTTATATTCATTCATAATTTTTATTTTACAGTCAAATAGGAAGTTTCATGGACAATTTTATCATAATTTAACGAATTTAGAAATTCGCTCCAAAAATTCTCATTACGTCTAACATTTCGTTTTTTGTTTCCATTTCTATTCAAATAGACATGCAAATTTAACATTGATAATTTAATCCTACACCAAATTTTTCGTATTTCTTGCAAATTTTTTTCGTTCCTATGACATTATCTTTACAAGAGAATAGTAATGTTCCAAAATTTGATGTCCATGAAATTGGCCTTTGATCATTTCTCCAATTAATTTAGTACCTTATTCGTTTTGGTATTTTTTTGCTGCTGATTTTTATGTTTCAGAAGAAAATTCGTCTGTTTTTCTAGACTTTTTTTACACCACATTTTACCCTTCATGATTCTCACAATTGTACATATGCTTTGAGTGGGACTAACGTATTTGCATAGTGTTAGTGGAACCCACCTAACTTTGCCCTGAATAGTTTGAAAATTCTTAAGGTATCAATGAAGATGAAGATTTCAACGAGTGGTTTTTTCAATGAATCGCTCGAATTTTGAGAAAATCTGTTTTCTCAAGGCTTCAATTGCAGTATTCCACATCCCACTCACCTTCCATTTTTTTTTTCATCTTTTTTTTTCCTTGTAATTTCTCCCCCCGTAATGTAAACCCGATACAAGCGCGATCGCTCTCATTTGCCCAGTGATTTTAGCGTCCACCCATCGTACGAGAAAACGATAAATCTTTTGTTCGCACTCAGCAGACTGTACTTCCGCGGGGGAGGGGGAGGACGGGGTCCCCGGTAGAGGTGGACGATGTGGTCTCGGATACAGGAAAGTGTATATAAAGGGGTGGGGATGGGTGAGCGGGTGCGTTCTTCCGCTCTGTTATTACTCCCAAGGGGCAGGCAGGGGAAGGAGGATGGGGAGCGTAAAAGAAAACTTTCGCCTGTTGTGGTTGTGTGTGCAATTGATCCTTGGGACACACATACATTATTTTTTCATGGGAAGTCCAAACATGAATTTTCATACCTTCAACTGCAGCAGCCTTTTTAGCTGACTAAATTTTCTTACTCGAGTTTTTCTATTCTAAATTTCGGGTCTTAGAACTTATGACAATTGCACACGAGTTTTCTATAGATATCTTCTTTGCGCTTTACAGTGAAAAAATGGAAATCTCCGGGAATTTCGTATTCTTTTTATGGTGATAGGGGAGAGATATGCGTTATAAATCAGGAAATTCATTTACATTCCTACACTTCTCTAAAATTTTCTGTATTTTCGTCGAATCTTACATTGCGCAACTCACCTTTCCGAACGTTATGATGATCGAGATAATAGAGTTCTATTTTGCCGACAGTAGGTGATACAGTTCATACGATAAGCGGAAGTCGCACCAGGAAGGCATAGTATTATTTTTCAATCTTGTAGTATTACAGTATCCATAATATAGCAATAATCTCTATGGTGAAGTGGTAAAACGAGGTAAGTGATTTGATCTGAAACTCAGTTTTTTATTAATATCTCGGAATCTGGGGGAGATCCGATAATTTTTCATAAAAACTTTTGTGTATAACTTTTACTTCTCCATCAAAAGTTCGTTATGAGATTTTCTCCATCTCTTCTTACTTTCAAAATATTCATTGAGAAGTGAGCTTGGAGGTAAGTTAACATACCTGGTTTTGCCACTTCACTACAAATTGCTAGCTTATACTTTAACCCTTGGACGGTCGTGATATACGCGACCTATAGACTGCGTCTGTAGAGCGAGTGAGATGTTAGAAATCGCGACCACCTAAAGGGTTAATCGCCATCGCCAAATGACCTATACAATGACCAATAATCTTTAATGAAGCTCAATTGTTCGTAATGACTTATTGAAAATTAAGTTAACAACGTTTATTTGGTAAGTCCCACTTTTACAATGGCCCGAATCACTCTAAAAGAAAACTTTCGCCCGTAGTTTTGCGTCGGTGTGTGCAATTGATCCTTGAAATGGGACCCCAGGCAATTCTCACCACCGCAGTCGAAGTATGTTTCTCTCATTTCGTAACGTCTCTGGTGCAGCAAATTTCTTCCGTAAGTCATTCGCTAAGGCGATTCTCCACTGAGTTAAGGACACTGTTACGAATCAACGGGTAAATCACAGTGCGAGGTCATTGAGGTAATTATGGAGGGAAAACAAAAGCCACTGGTCACTGTGATATAACGAGTTTTCGACTCAAATTAAAGTGGTATGATCGAAATCCTGGTGATACGGTGTTGAATGTGAGAAAAACAATAGATTAAGTGGTGGCAATAAATCAGCTTTTTATTACCTCATGTGACCTCATGGGATTACAGGTTAAAAACAATAACGATAAAAGAACAAACATAAGCCGCATACTTTTTCAGTAATCGAGGTTTCTCAATTTATCTCATAGAAAGGTTAGCTTAGAGAATAATGACAACAAAGATTTTTGTCGGCAGTTATATTCCCTGTAAAAGATGTCTTTTGGAATTTGTTTATAAAATCATTGGTTAACGAGATAACGAACTTTGTAACTACCGAACAAGTGGCGTTATTGTCATGATATCGTATAAACCATCTTTCTCGATATTTGTAATTATTGATACGATGTGTATGCGTGCACGCACACCTGTGTGTGTGTGTGTGTGTGTGTATCTGGGCGGGGGGCGTGGGAGGGCGGTGGGTGGATGGGTGCATGCGTATGTACTGAACATTTTTTTGTGGCAAATTTGTTATCGACGGTCCCTCGCGATATATTCCGATAATCCCAGCAGGCCCCGACATCATTCCCAAACCCTGATTCTAAAATTTCTGCAGTTAGGAATTTTTCACCCCTAAGCAGAACAAAATGTGGTTTGCTGCATTGTACCGAGTGAAAGCGACTGCCGCCGATCTCAGTGTGCACTTTTACTCGATCTGAAAAGAGCAGTGTAGCACGATAGCATTATACACGTGCGGTAGTCCCTGGCATAGTTACGCGGGTTGAAAAGCACGCCCCAATGAAAGGTAAACTGCACCTTCTCCATCAGCCGCCATTACACCAGATACCTTCTGTATTTCGTATCCAATATCATTTGTCCCCCGTATTGCATTCAACACTTTATGGCTGATGACTTTCACTCGATAGAAATTCCCGCATTAAAGCGAGAAATAGGGGAAATGTATCAGATAGTATTTTCTACAATTACCACAAATAACATTTTTCTTTGCAGAGATTGGTTTTTCAAAAGTACATGTGACACACTGTGGTATTTTTTCGACTTTCATCCCGTATTTACAATTTTTTTGCTACAAGGTGCAAAGTTTTCGCATGAGACCACCTCTCAACTGTTACCAAGATCATCAACTTTGTTATTTAATTTTTCGCTTTAATTGTGTTTATCAGATACAATTGTAAAATATATATACAATACAAATATACACATGGGGAAATCTTTCACACCGACATCTCGTGGATCGAATTCTTCTCATAACCCAAAATTTTGGTCTCAACCGAGTCTCTCGACGTCCTTAGAATCTGCCATTTCGGAAGGGCGAGGGTGTCTAGGGACCTCCGGTAAAAGCCCTTGTGATATTCCCCTGTCTCCCCCATATCTTCTTTCGGCTGAAAAAGAAAAAAATCGAACCCTCTTGCCTCGGTCCCTTGATTGAGCAACGGCCCCTGCTCTTCCACCCTATCATTAATTTCTCGGAACTCATGTTTTTCATTGGATAAAATCCTGTCGTTCATCATCGTTAAATTATTTACGGGAATTTATCCCTGTTGATGGAGAACACTCACTTGTTAAACGGCTTTTGATTAATTATCCTCTCGAAGACATGTCAATAAGCACGTTTTTATGGAGTATTCAACATTTTTGGTAGACAAAGAATCGATTCGGTATTATTTACCTTTCAATAGGGAGGAGATATTTATTCTTTAAAAAATTGTTGATACTTGTCTTGAGCTAAGTTTTTACACGAGATCAAGAAATTCCGAATTCTATCCGTAGGTTTTTTCCTTTGAAAAATATCCCAGAATAAAACGTCTCTATACATTGCCTAGTAATTTGTCAATCCATTTTTTTGTTATCTCATCTTATCACACCCCCTGTTTAACATCATTCAGTACCACTTTTATCCCCTTCACCAAATCGATTTGCCTCTCAATGCAAATAAAACATCAGTCTGATAGTTTACAGATGGCCATGTGTTTCATTCGTTCTCAGAGAAGAAAAGGTCTTATCGTTAACCTCGATCCTCGTGTTGGATATGCAGAGGTTAATATAACGTGGACTGTTTAGTGGTCTCTAACTGTATCACTAGGTCGTACAGACGCTGAGGTGGAATCGATAAGATTAGGGCATTGAAACGCACCGCGAAATGGAATTGCATTTTTTTTTAGACATGTATGGTCGTTTGGGTGGTAGAAAAATGTGTTCTCTTAATAGACCGACGAAGATCAATCCAAATTTGCTCGCGAAAATTACAATTCGATTTATTCCAACACTTTTAGACCATTTTCAACAAAATATCTCTGTGTGGCGATCTTTGTACATAATCAAAATGCGCCAACGCTTTCTCATGCACCAATTATGCAATCAAGCTCAATCGAAACGTTTCGACGTATTATAGATCTGAACAGATTTTTGTTGAACTGCATGCAGTGTAAATAAGAAAATCTCTCGAGACCGGATGGAAATAGGGAGAAAAAGTTTCAACAAATTTTGTTGCTTACGATAAACCAAACATTTCATGTTCAATAACTTTGTTCTACTGCTCATAACTTAAGAGGAAATGCGAGCGGGGCATTGTGAATGCCGAGAAAACAAATTCAAGCAACACTCAATCCCCATTTCGAATCCATTGAGTCTAAATGATTGTACATGAAACAGAAAATACTTTATACTTCGAGCCTTTTCCTCTATCTCCATTATTCAGGGTATAGTTATCAGGTACTCTGGTACTCTAAGAAAAAAAAATACCATATTGAGATTTCGAACACTCTGATAGCATGACAGCCTAGTTATCTTTATTGAGCTTTTCTTTTCGTGGAGCGTAATAATGATGGTAGGCGGTCGGTGGGAGATATAAGGGGAGAAAGAGCCAATCCCAGAGGGCTGGATGAGCAAGATAGACACCTATATAGATAAATTAACTCAAGGCATTTATACTTTAATTTGAATTGTTGAACATCTCAAATTGAGTGATTTATCAAAATCATTCTGAGCTTTTTGGCATTCATGCCTCAATCAACTTGTTCAAGTCTTAAATTGGAATTTGAGTGTTGAAAAAATTTGCCTTCCTCACAGTGTTATAAGCCAGTGTCGAGCAGATTGATTTGACATTCTTAAAACAGGCTTACAAGCCTTCAAATTAAGACATTTCAATGTCTGAAAGTAAGATTCTACATCGCCTCAGCTTGACACTTCTGAATACCTTGAAAAAACGAATGACAGACTTGAATTAAGATTTTTTTCAGTGACTTAAGTCGAGTCTTAAGAGCAGTCTGCACGACAGTTCAAATTGAAGGATTCGACTTAACTTAACTTAATGTGACTTAAATATGCATTTCTTCGGAGATCGTACTATATTGAGACATCGAAAACTCGATTAGCATGGCAATACAGCAATCTTCACCGAGCTTTTCTCTTCATGGAGCGTGGAATAATGATCGTAGGCGTCGATGGGAAATATATGGGGAGAAAGAGCTCATCCAAGATGGCTGGATGAGCGAGATGGAGAATGATTTGGACAGCGGCGGCCCTGAGCCACTTGCGACAGTAGGTCAGCTCTCTTCACCTCACTCTGCCTTGTTTTTTCGAGCCGCCATTATGCCACACTAACCCTTCCTCCCCCGACCGTCCCCCTCCCCCCTCCTCCCCCTTTCAAAAAGAACCGTACACGCTTTGATCCACATTTGTCCAGGGCAGAGGTTCCTTTGTTTCGGATTCCGAGAAAAAAGAATATAGAACGATGGGAATTAAGGATTTTATGCTGAGGCTTAAGGAGGCTGCTTAAGAATTCAGGAGAGTCCCTCCCGTATCTTTCGCGCGTTGGGGTCATTTGAAATTTAGTAGATTTTTTACATATTGTCAAGTTCTTCGCAATTACGAGATTGTCAAATTTTTTGCAACTCTGAAAATTTTTCGGGATTTTAATTTGTTGCAATCTAATTTCTCATTTGTTTTCCATGAATTGATGTTTTTTAAGTTTTTTGACTTCTTGGATATTTATTTTGTTTTCCATATTTAAAATTCACAATTTTTCACATTCTTCAATTTAATTCATAATTTTGGAAGACCTAGAAAGTCTGCAAAAGTTGAGACATCATTCAACTTTCTTTCGATTTTTCGCTTTTGTTTTTATCAGGCCTCTATAGAATTTTAACTGAAGAAAAGAAGATGGAAGATGCACGAAATGCAGCTAGGTCAGTACGGAACTATGGGTCAAGATTGAACTACGTTAAAATTCACATGGATCTGGAACGTCGGGGTACGTCACATTGTCGAAGATCATGGGAAAGCAAGTCTGGTGGTACAGCGGAGGCTGGAGAGAATAGAAAGTGGCGGAAGAAGACTTTCTTTTTCGGGGGTAGGTAGATTTAAAAAACTTTGAAATATGTGAAATTCTTGAAACTACATCAGTTGTTCCAATTTCCGAGTTTTTTTTCAAATTTGTGAATTTTTGTAAATTTGCATATTTTCGAATTTTTTTTTTTTTCGACATTTTGTAAAGTTTCAAAATTTTTGAGTTTTTAAACTTTTTTTTGGGATTTATAAAAGTTTTTCCAATTGACGATTGATCAAGTTTTCTGATTTTTCCATTTTTCTCAAATGTATGGAAGATTGGAATCTTTGAATTGGTTGATTATTTAAAGCAATTTCTTCAAAAAATTTCATATATCTCGAATATGTCCAATTCTGAGGTAAAAGAGGAAATTGACATATTAACTTTTTCTCATTACTGAATTATCACCTAATTCGTTAGCATCACAATTTTTCTTTCTCATTCTCGATGCTCTGTCGATTCTATTAGAAGGTGAAAAAAATTCCGAGAAATAAGTTTGTCGTTGATATTAAGGGCTGGATAAAGTGGCAGCCCCAACATCTGCCACCCCAGCAATCACTCTCGTCGGGTCAGGGACAAAGGAAAAATAGACGACGAGTTTACCGTTCTCCCTCCTCTCCATCTGCCACCCACGATGCTTTCCGCTATTTTCTCGGCTCCGGTCCCCGGTGAATCGCTGGGACCACCGGAAAACCTATCCTCACATCAAAAGAAACTCAAGAAATTCATCTGGGGAGGAACAGATTGGAATTCAGGAAATACAGGAGACCCAGTAAAAAATGGACAAAATGCACTATGTAATCAAAATTTCTGAGACTGTTGAAAATTGAAAATCCATAATTTAAAAAATTTGAAATAAACTGGTAAAATTGTTCTTGTATTAAAGTCCGTCGAAAAATTCATAATACTCTTCCAAAAAAAGAGCAAAGTCTTCAATCCGTTAAACATTTTAATTAAAATTTGGAGCGTCAAAATATTATTGGGACCACCGGAGAAAGCCTTTTCCCGCATAAAATGAAAGTCAAGGAATTGAGGAATAGGGGCAATATTGTAATTTTATATGAAAATCTCTGAAAAGAAAACAACAAAAAAATACTCCCCGATTCAAAATTTTAAGAATTTGAGAAAATTGAAAAGTGCGAAACATCTTCAAAAATAGGATATTTAAAAAAATGAAGATAAGGTAGAAATTGAAAGAAAATTGCGAAATTTCTGAAATCAGTTTTCAAACATTTTAAAAATGTCCACAATAGAATTGCGATCAATTCCATTACCCCTTAAGCAATGAAAGTAGTAGAATGGATCGATCGCCTGGCTGTTTGATGAAATAAATCAATTAATTAAAGGAAGATAGGAATGAAACTGGAAAGTGATGCGTCTCGGGGCATTGGTCGTAATGAAAAGTGTTGGTGGGTTTGTGGTATCGAACGGGTGAAAATGCTGTTGCGATAACCATTTTCGAGCGTGCTTTCTTGGAGGAGGTGGGCAAAAAGAGGAGCCGAGCAGTTTGAAAGTCTCTCCCCTCTTGTCGACTTGTGGTGATTTTCACTCGGCTTGTGGGCGGCATATCGAAAGTGAACTGGCTAAATGGGATTGGATTTACATCCTCGGCATTTCAAATTTAATCCATTTTTTTAATGATTGACATGTCGGAATTTCGCAACTTTCCACATTTTTAAAATGAACTTTCAAAATGTCTGAACTGATAGTGCGTAATGTCTTCTTCATAATTGTGAATGTATACGACACTTTTTGAGAGATTTCAGTCGTTTCATTCTTTGCAGAAATAATATTCATGAGCTCCATGTGAAACTTTTTTATTAGCCGCACTCACTAATTTGATTTCTCAATTCGAAACTTGTCTGTCGGACTCCTTTGAATTTTGAATTTTTCTCCAAGTAGGTCGTGATTCATGATTTTTGGCCACACAAAGACCAGAATAAATTGGCAAATTTCTCTTCCGGTTGAATGTAGGGCCTAACGTACCCGGGGCCATTAGCATTCAAAAACTAACCATTTGAAATCTAACGGGAGAAACGGGCGGCAATTGCAAAATAGGAGACGAAAGCCGGCTTTTGGAAATTTCGGACCTCCTGTGCTAATTGAGTCACGCTTTCATTTTTTTTTATCTCTTTCTTGTCATTGGATCAGTCAAATAGTATGAGTTCAAATTATTTGTCAAGAAGGAGAACGAAATTTTCCAAAATTAATTTTCGGATTTGTCAAATGTTCAAAATTGCAATTGTCAAATTTTCCAAATAGCGAATCATTCTAATTTGTACAATTCCGAATCGAGTTTATGCCAGTTTTCTGCATTTTATCAATCCTCCCAGTTTTTCAAAATGGCTGATATCTGTTTCCACTCATCAGTTTTAAAAATACATCCCAAACTTTGGTTTCGATTTGTACTGCTGATGTGTCTCAAACTATCGGATTTATTGAGGAAAATGTGAGAATACTTTTTGTAGTGAATTGAATTTCCCACAAAAAAGGTTTAATTACATTTTTTGCTAAATTTCATAGTTTTGGGATTATAGAATAATTAGCAGCAAGTTTGAATAATGGAGAAAACTCAAGTGAATTAAGGTTTCGCTTAATGATTAATTTAAAAGCCGAATCAATTTTGCCAAGTGTTGCAACACTTTGTCTTCTGTGTTTCCCATTTGAATCTCATTGAGGGTATCGGAGAAAGTGCCGTAACGAGACAAAAGTCCTGAAATACGATTAAACTCGGAGAATTATGTGCATACAGTTGGCTCGAGTAAAAGTTGTTCTAAACTCAGTTCAACTCAGACACATTTGAGACAAAAGTTTCGATTGCCGCTGGCGGATTTCTAAGAAACTCACACTCCTACTCTTCTCTCCTTTTCTCCCAGCTCTTGTTTTTTTTTTTTTTTTTTTGCCTATTTTATGAATTTAGGAAATTTTGTAGCTTTTTTAGATTTGCAAAGTATGAAAAATTTTGCAATTTTTCAAATTTCCGGAATTGAGAAAAGTTGTGAAAGTATTTGGCATTTTTCATATTTTCCAAATTTTTCCAATTTTTTAACACGTCTCAGAATTTTTTGCAATTTTAAAGATCCGCAAATTTAGCCTTTGCTAAAAAAAAAACACTACAATTAAAACTGTTTAGTTTTTTGCAAATTTTCCTCACTTTTCCAAACATCAGAAATATTCAACATTTCTTTACATTAAAAAAAAGGGTTTTTGAAATCGTGCAATTTTTCCCAATTTGTATTTTCATATTGTGGACATACTTATGCAAATTCTTCGAATTTCTCAAATTTTCGAAATAGATCAAAGACTGAGTTCAACACATTTGAGACGAAAGTTTTCCACCAGGACATTTCTTGGAACCTCACACTCCCTCCCACTCCTCCCTCCCTGTATCTCATTCCCCATTGCCTTTTTTGCTTTATTTTTTGTTTTATTTCCAGAGCCCTCGCCCTCGGCTTTCTCCGCCTTTCTTTCTGCGAACAGAGGCGAGAGCTCCGGTGTGTAATAACAGCACAAGTGTACGAAATTTCCGCCATTGTTCGATCAAATGAGAAAGAACACAATTTTCAGAGCAAAGTCGGAAATACTTGACACACTCAATCTTGAGCTCTCGTGTTGACATAATAATTGCGGAAAAAATATTGATTTCTAAAATTTGGAAAATTTTTTACTGTGTAAAACTTTGAACATTTTCAATCATAGAAAAAGTAGAATATTAATTTTGTTTCCAATATTCTGACAGCTTTAAGCTATTGGAAAGTTTTCAGCAGTGTCACTGCTCTCAAAAAAGGTAAAAAAAAAATGAAAATTTTGACACTGTGAAAAAAAATCCACAATTTGGGGAAATTATGAAATTTTCAGAAATTTCAAAACTAAATAATAAATTGTGCTCGATGATTTTTCTTGATATTGTAAAACTTCCGGGTTATGGAAATAAACGAGTTGTGACGATTATCAACAATTGATGCACGCTCCATATGTACACGTTGCGTAATTGCCTCATAACTGATTGAGTAAGCCCCACCCACACAGTCCACATATTCAGTGCAACCATCGAAATTTTCTCATCAAGCGTGAACCGTATTTCTCCAATTGCCCACTACAATTATTCTCCTTTACTCAACGAGTATTAATCACCCATTGGTTTTGCTGCACACTCAGCACGTGTGACATCACTCGTCCTCGAATTACGTAAATACATCGGTGTGCTCTATGTGTTTCCCTTCTCGCCTGCGCAAAACCATTCCGCCATTAGAAAGACGCGTTTTTCCAGCCGCGGAAGCGCTATCGATCGCGCCAATTGACTGTGGATCGCGAATCGGAAATCAGTGATTTTTTCGGTGTGATTGTTGTAGGTTTTTTTTTTATTTTCTTCATTTTCATTTATTTTTTCAATAAGAGTATTTCAGTTCGGAAAATATTGAAAGTTTTGGAAATTGGAAAATTTACCAGATTTCGGAAACATGGATTTGTAGAAAAATTTCGACGTTTTGAAAATTTAAGAAATCGGATGATCCACCAGATTTTGACAGCTTGGTTGAATATTCTGAAAGTTTTTAAATTTCAACAATTTTGGATATTTTCAAAGCTAAAATTTTTTGACGGACATTTCTGAAATCTTTGGTAAATCACGAAAATGGTGAAAAGTTGGAAAAGACAAGGGAGAGTGGCGCAAAATTGGACCCGAGGGCGAACTGAGACGTAGGCATGAAGTTACACTCCCCGCCCGATTTCGCATTCATGCCCCACCCGCCCCTAACAACAGAAATTCAAAAAATTCCGGAAGCGGAGAAAATTACTGGGATCGATTATATGATAAACATAGAGAATTGTGAAGAATCGAGTGTAGATGGCGAATCGAGAATCAGTGATTTCTCCGTGCCAAACACGTAATTTCTTTTCATTTTATTTTGTCTTGTAATTGTAAAAATTTTGGAAATTTTTGCAAATTTTTTATTTCATAAAATTTCATCACAATTTTTTTTGAGACATGTAGCTGCTACTGAACTTTGAAATTTTTGGAAATTTTATCTGATAAATGTAAACTTGTATCCCGTTTTTGACATTTCTTTGAGACTATTTCAATGTAAGTTGTAAAACGAAAAACTTGAGAGAAATCCTTGAACAAATTAATGAATAAATGAGAAGAAATTCAATAAAATTCAATGCAAATCGAATTTTCCAACATTTTCTCATGAAATATCTCGCTAGAGATGCAATCCCAAAATTACAATCCCGTAAACCTTCGGCATTAATTTGGTATACTAATTACTCAAATATCGCCAGAACGAGTAGATTCCCCATGATAAAATGTAAAGTAACACTTTTATGGGGAATTAAATCCCCATAAAGTATTACTTAGTCATTTCATCCCAAAACTAGTCGTTAAGAAGGTAATTCGTCAATAAAAATCCGAATAAAAGGTTTACTTGGAATACAATTTCAAATATTAATTATAAACATATCTACACAATGGCACTAACAAATATTGAGAAGGATATGTTACAAATAATTCCATTGTCTACAAAAAACATTTAAGGTTGTTCAGCAAAAGGTTGTTCACCGGAGCTGAAAATTTTGGGAGAAATTACCCGTTCGTGTATTGAAGCTTTAGTCTGTGTTCTTTTGAATTTTTCTATCTAAGGATAGAAAATAATTTTTCTGTCTAAGGATAGCAAGAATTTTGAAAGGAAAATAATTTTGAAACTTTCAGTAGTTTTTTTCTAAATGGACATTTCGAAAACGAAATTTTTCATATGTTGTTTGACTGCATTTTGTCCTAAAACTACGCGTTAAGAAGGTCACACGAAGTTTCGAATGCTTGTACCAATTGAGTAGTGTAGAAACCAGAAAAATAACACGTGGAAGTTTAGTGATGATAGGAATAAAAAATTTCAACGATGCTGACTATGTCCGGGGCGCGGCTTGCGCGGATGATGCTTCATCGTCCGCCGTTGTGCTTCAAGGCCGGATCCGTCATCATTTCGTCAATCCGTCGGTGAGTTAGTCCAACAATGGGGAGCTTGCATCATTTTTAAATAATTTTTCTTACGGAGTCGTCGTCGTGTAATATATACCTGTTGCCAATGTTGCAAAAATAAATTTTCCACACGTGTACCAAGTGTTTGGTATCTTAGACTTGAAAGTTAGAAAATTTTTTGATCGCTTATGAAATTGCTGGATTTTTTGGAAGGTCTTTTGAAACATCCGAAAGTTGAATTTTATATTTTTGTTTCCAATTTGTAAAAATTACAGAAATTTGAAATATTTCAAAGTTTACGATTTCTTTTTAATTTACCCTGCATTTATCGATTTTGTTTTACCATTTCTGAAACTTAGGATTATTGGCTAAAAATTATCAAGTATAGAACTTCCTAAATTTTTCGAAATTTTGCAATTAAAAAAACAACAGTTTTCGATTTTTCACTTTTCGAAGACGTCTCAGTGTAGGAAATTCTCAAATTGTGGAATAATCTGAACTTTGTAAAATTTTAAAAAAATATGGTGAAATTTTGAAATAGTATATGGGACATTTTATGCCCAATCAGCTATCTTAGTCATTCACGAATACCATTTTAAATTAATTCATAGAAACGTATTTTGTAATTGAGTTTTATACGCAAATGAGAATTTTCAACTGGGAAAATTTCAATTTTCAGTTGACATAAAAAAGTCAATGTGAAAAATTGCAAACTCCCGATCAATCCTATTGATATTGGAATATTTTTATCGCAGAAATTGGAGCTGTTATCAAGAATATTAGATGAACCAGTCAGCTTAAGGCTACGGAAATCTATAGGAAGTTTTCATTTCTATAATACTCACTTTCGAACATATCAATCGGATTCATAAAAAAAAAAGTTACGGTGGCTGGGTTGACATGGACTGAGCCATATACGATCAATTCACAGGTGAAGTGGGAGATACTGAGTTTCACGCAAGTGCATTAATGAACCCAACAATTGAGAAAAAAAAATGGTTTAAAAGTGATGTGACCTGGTTCGTCAAGTTCCAACCGACTTTCCGGTCTGTGGTTGAGGCCGTCAGTGCCTGACGGAAGAGAGAGGGACCGCGGGATTTGGAGTACGCGTATGGTGACGGCGCGTGGCTAAATTACGTTCAAAATAGCTATTTCAGACGACGAGGTCGTCCAGGACAAGTAAGACTAGCGATCGAGGACAGATCAAAGACTTGGGTCCACGAATTTCCGGCTTTCGCCCAATTTTTTTCCGACTTTAGAGTTCCTAAACTTACCAAATGGAAATATTATTTTATATGGTAATAGTGCAAAAGGTTCAACAAAAATTCTAAATTTGACCAAGCTATGAAATTCACTTAATTATGGATTCATTCTAGCCAAAAATATCGCGCGAAAAGATTATTAAAGTGGACCAAAATTTTAGTCAGTTCCGTCATCGCCTGCGATTCATTAAATTTTCTTCGTCGTTTGGGTTTAGGTGAATATTTACGTAATTGAGGGGGTTTACTCGAGAATAGTTGCGCTGAAAGGACCGATTAAAGCGTTGGTTCCGTTGCAGACGGCTGCTTCCGCGTGGCAAAACATTCCAGTCCGGGGGATGATAGGTATTTTCATTAGCCGAGTGGTGGAATACTGGGAAAACCGGAATTTTTGCGGTACCATCAAATACGGGTTTTTCTCTTTATTTTACGGTGAAAAGCCATAAAAGCTTTGATTAATGTCGACATATATGAAAAAATCCAGTAGCATTCTTATAGAAATTATGTGGAGTCCGGGACCTACAGGATATGGGAACCACAACATTCAAATTTCAACTGCTAAAAAAACCATTCAAAGACTCAAAATAAATTCTCTTTTTAATTTTCTTCTCAATTTTTTGCATCTCCGAAATTGATTATTGTTTCAACTTGTTTGAACAAATATTTAACTTGTATTGTGCACCTTTCGGAATTTGATTAAAAAAATGGACTAAATACACAAAATCTATAGAGCTTTCTAAATTTGGAATATGTGAAAAATTTCAAAGAGTTGCAAAAACAATAGAACAACAATAAAGTTATTAAAAAACAATAAGATACTGTTTCAATCGTTCAATGTTTACGGAAATGATTCCGCCATTTTCTGTGGCCTCATACCATCACCGTAATCACCCCCAGCATCCCATCGCTGTCCTTGTATAATCTATATCTCAAGAAATTCGTGACATTGCCTTGATCCCGTCAGAGGGGGAGTTGCCGCCCCCAAGGAAATCTCGAATGCCGGGGAATTCGAAGGCTCCCCATAACAAAACTTGTCTCCAAAAGCACTCCCCAAGGCTGCATCGTGCTACAGAAAACGATTTCGGGAGATAAATTTACAGAGCAAAGATTTAAGTACAAATTCATTCCTTTGAAACGGGAAAAATTCTGAAATTTGGGAATATTTTAGAAAATTTAATCATCGTAGATATTCAGAAAATGTTGACAATCGTAAACTTTCAACAATTTGAAGTTCTTAACAATTTTGAAAATTTCAGAAATTATATACTATATCAACAATTTCAAATCATTCAAAACTTTGGTTGATATCTTTTCAAGTCGCTTCGAAAATTTCAATGTAACTGTTTTGCGGCCGTTCAAAATTCGTAAATCGGAACGAGTTCCTCTCTTCATTTCGCCACAGCTATCCCACCAAACTTCCAAAAGCCTTCCCACAAAGAATCCATTTTCGCTAAATACCAAAGAAGATTCATGGGCCACCACCACTACCACCACACTTTTCTCACCTAGCATTGAATCCACTGTGTCCCATGCAGCACATTCACTCACAAGGTACCTCTGCCTTGACCGAGTTGAGCGCAATCCGTATCGGATCTCCTCCATCTTGACTTTGACCCTATTATATGGTGACCGTTATGACTAGATCATGTACTTAACCATCCGAAATCCTCTACCCAAAACGTGATGTTCTTACAGCCAAAAATGGTCAAAATGTTGGTAAAACCACATCGGACATTAGTCTTTGAGAGATCGTATTTCTTCCTCCAATGGCTGTGGTCGCGAATGTAGTAGATCGCCGACCGTGTTATGTTCAACATTATGTCTCATACTATTCTCAACATAGTGTCTGATGCTGTGTTCCAGATAGTGTTTGATACTATGTTCAACAAACAAGTATATCAGTGCATGTTGAGCATCATATGAGAAACTACTGAGCTCATGAATATTATTATATTCATGTGAACAGTTGCTAGAACTAACACCTGGTACTAACTCCTACGGAGGTTGTTACTATTTAACTTTTATATACTAAGCCGTACTATGTACTTATTTATACGAAAACTATTTATTTATCTGTGTCGAGACGGCGGGAAAATTCAATTGGCCTGATATTTTCTCATGAGACATATTTCTAGCGAACGCTGCCAAGAATTCACAAGTATTTGTGCCAGGTCGTCAAGAATGTCAGCATTTTTGTCAAAGTGCACAATAACCCAATGCATTTGTTAATGTGCAAAATCTCGTTATAGTAATTGATTTCCTTATCGCGGTTTGTTATTCAAATTATCAATTGCTTGAAGATGCTTCTGATCTCCATTATTTCTGAAGACAATATGTCAATGCCAATGTCAGAGATACAGGTTTAATGAGGCGAATCAAATTAAGAAATCTAAATTTTGGGAGGTATTGTCAGTTGAAATTCTTTTCGTACAGCTTCGATTTTGCAAGGTTTTAATATTACATTCTCTAATTTTAGGTAGTCTTGAAGTTGTTCTAACTGTAATTTTTTTCACGCTTTAAAGTTTCAAATTCTTTTGGGAATTGTATTTCAAATTGTCACATTTGAAATGTCCGAAATTTTCAGTAATTTCAATATTTTTAAATCTTTTAAATTTTACATTTTCGGGAAATTCCAATACTTTTAAAGTCTTTCTAAGCCCGTAATAAAATCTAAGTGAAGTTGCATTTGTGAGATAACGTGGCTAATGATGAAGATTGGTCATTTTTCCAGTGGCGGGAGAGGAGCAGGAGGGGATAAGTGTTGCCGAAGGTCTGGAAGCTATCAACTATTATTGGTAATGAATGGAAAAATGTTAAACGGCATCACTAACTTGGAAATTGAAAAAAAAAAAATGCATTTTAAAGGAGTTTCCAATTTTTACGATTGTCAAAATCCAAGGTTCAAATTCCTCATTTTTAGCAAAGTCTTTACGATATTCAGTGTTTCAAGAAATTTTTGAAGTGTGTATGCAAAGTCAAAAAAAAATTCGAGAACCCAATTCTGAGTCATCTTTTGAAGCTTATTGATATAGTGCAAAAATTTAAATATGCATAAGCAAGGAAATTTCAATCGAAATTATGATTAACTTTTGACTGAAAATTTCTATTTTATCCCTTCCCACCATATGTTACCATATTTTGCCATTTCTTATGATCGCTCAAGATTCCCAGTAATATTCAGCGCTTACTGGGATGTGAATATAGGATTTTCATTTCTCCGAAATTGATAAATGTACGCTCGGCGAACGGCGTTGAATACTAGAAAAAAATGTTCAAAATTTCGCAACATTTTGAAAGAAAACCTACTATGGGACCCCGATAACTGATCTCACAATTGTCGTGTTACACCCCTAATTACGAAGATTCTTAATTTTTTTTTCTCATCATTGGAAATTTTTCTCCACGGGGGGCAGTAAGGGGGGGGGGGAGCTGGAGGTATGGAAGAGAGGTATCGACCGGGTCGGAGCGCTCAGTGTATACCAGTGTTCGTCCCGTGACCTGACCTCGTCTGAACCCTCCATTTCCACTCTCTGCCTCGCGCACCCTAACACAATCACCTCCACGTAACTACCCCCCACATTGCACCCATCGCTACTGAGAAGCGTTTCCCGGTTACGCGAAAATTGGAACAATGCCCGAAAATGAAAAATTGAGACAATTTTTTTCACTGGATTCATCTTTTCTTTTAGCTGATCAAGTTCATTCATGGTTCTCTTTGGTGAACTTACTGTGTAAGTCTTATGAGTTATACTATTCATGAATTTTCTGAACTCGGAAATTTGCAAATTTGGAATATTAAAATTCTGATCCAAAGTTTCAATATGTTGAAAGATTTTGTAATTTCTAACAACTCGGAGAGTTTCAACAAATTTTGACAATTTTCAAAATCTTCAAATTCTTTGAAAATTTTGGAGAACTCCAAAAGTTTCTTCGTTTTTAAAATTGGACGTTTTAAGTATTTCTGCAATGTGCTATGCACCCTGTAGTGGGGGCCACATGAACACCGTCGCGAATAAGTGGTGGAGAGCAGCAGGAGGGAGGTCACAAGTGAAAAACTTTGTATCGAAAAAGAAAGGACGGTTTTATACGTTCGAAACCATTGGTACCCGTTGGCACATTCACCCTTCCTCCGGAGTTTTGATGTTGGGTCGAGTTGCGCTATAACCCACGTAGAATATATATCTGCTCGATTCCACTCAATATGTGCATAAAATGTCATATCTAATTTTTCGTTTTTTTTCATCTAACAACATTATGAGAAAAGTCGTGAGCGTCTAAGGACTATAACAAATCCAGAGCCGGCGCTAAAAACCATTGCAGTTGATGCGTCGATAACAACAAACCGATCAACATTATGAGATAAAATTTAGAAAATTTCGGAGGTTTAGAAAAATCCGACATTTCCACAACTCAAAAATTGGCGCCAATCGAACCATTCGGAGTCGCACTCACGCTACCCACTAGTTATATTTTATCATTCTTTTTCGTGTAAATTGATATATATGTATATATGTATCCGTCTACGTACATAGCTGGTGTAACCACCGAGCATGAATAGGCTTTAGAAAGCACGTGTGCGCGCAATAGTCCGCCTATATCTGTTTATTAAACGTTTACTCGCGATGTAAGACATGTCAGACACGACGGAAATGTGTCTACGGAGGCGTAAAGTATTTTTTAACTCTCTTTCAGTCTGTCGAACTGGTTTAGTCGATTTGTTAATAGGCAATACATTGATACGCTATTTATTGGTCTCATATGTAATTTGGTTAATTGAGTTACGTACACTTAGAAACACATTTCTTTTTCGTAGAGAATGTTCTTGTGGTTCGAAACGGTGGATGATTGATGGTTCTTCGGCCCTTGTTTTGAGAGATTTGTGGGTACGAAAAGCACAGAAAGAACACAAAATTATTTTCGATTTCACCTCTTCTTTTCATGCAATTTTTCTGTGCAAACAGTACCTGAAAAATGCAATATTTTTTTGTTTCCAGCAGACATTTCAAGCTGGACCAACCAACTCAGCCCGCCAAAGTTTTGACCAATAGAAAAGTAGCACGGAATTTATCATGAATTTATTATGGGAAATTGATTTGAGTTGGATGGTCCAGCTTGAAATGTCTGTTTCCAGCGTAGGTATACAATTTTGTCGGTTAATTATTACTGATTCTTTTCAAAATTATCAGAACTTCCTGAAGGTTTTAACTTCACGATAGAGGAAGTTATGGCAATACCCCCGATTTAAAAAAATAGATTTTGCAATATATATCCACGTTTGATGACATTTCTGACCATTTTCGACGATTTTTAACAAGATATGTATGTGTGTCTCCCAGGTGGGAAGTGCCAAGCTTTGACAACCGGGACAAGCTTGGGACAGCCTCGGATACCAAGCCTTGGCACACCTAGCTTGGCCCTTGCTTTGACCGATGGTGTTGCCACCCGGTATCCAGGGCTTGTAGACCAGTCCCTGGCGACCAGCCTTGGGCCAGCCTAGGCACAGAATTGGTAACCAGGATATCGGATTGCCAAGCGTGGGCCAGGCTATTTCCAAAACTTGTCTAGAGCCTTGGTAAAACTCAGATTGTAATTTACATTGAGGCTTGGCGACTAAGCTTGTCCCAGTCTACAATTAGGACTGGTATCCAAGGGTCGATTGAACCCAGCTAGGAACAAGCTGTAGCCAGGACAGGCCTCAAGTCTCGGCAATACCCTGATTAACAAGTCACATTGGGATATAACAACCACTCTTGGGACAATCTACAGCCATGGCTGGTACCTCAGAGCTGGATATACCGGACTTGGACCAGACTGAATCCACGACTAGCTCCAAGTCTGGGGGATACCCCGATTTACCAATTACATTGAGATTTGGTAACCAGTCTTGGGCCAATCTACCACCAAGATCGCTTAAATCCGCCTTTGGATACCAGTGCTGGTTGTAGAATGGGCCGAACCTGGTCGCGATGTCTCAATAGAAGTTATAAATCTGGGTTTTACCAAGATTCTAGACCAGTCCTGGCAATAGGTTGGCTCATGCTAGGCGATGCCAAGCCCTGGTTAGAAGTTTCGTGCATAGACTGGGCCAAATTTGGTCGCCAAGCCTCAATATAAATTGAAAATCTGGGTTTTACCAAGGTTTCAGACCAGTCCTGGCAATAACCTGGCCCACGTATGGCAACACCGAGCCTTGGTTACCACTTCTGTGCCTAGACTGGTACAGAGCTGGTCACCAGGAACTGGGCTACGAGCCCTGGAAACAGGGTGACAACACCATCGGTACAAGCCCGGGCCAACCTAGCGTGCCAAGGCCTGGTAATGCGGGGCTGTCCCAAGCTCGCCCCATTTGTCGAAGCTTGGTACTTCCTCTTTGAGATCATCCCCCGCTCTCCATTATGCTTGCCATTCCATTATACCCCGCTTCTCATTATGCCCCTGTTCCCATTGTGCCCCATCCCGCCCTTATTTATCTCGCTCTATCCCATTTTATCCCGTTATCCTCTTTTGCACTACTATTCCATTTTGTCTCGCTATCCCATTTTACCCCACTATCAAAGTATATCATCCCATTCTATCCCGCTTTTTCATTGGTTTATTGTCTCTCACCCTCCTACCCCGTTATCTTCCCTCCCATTGATTCCCCATATAAACCCAAGAAAAATATCCTCTCGTGTAAGCAGCCGCACAGCGAGTATTTGTTTTGAGTCGGTGTCGTGCGGACGCATGTCTACCGCTCTCTGCGAAATATAAATTTCTAACGTACAGCGCTTATAGTACAGTGAAATTCTAAATCGAGTAAAAGTTTTGGCACAAAAGTGTCAAACTTAAAAAACCTCAAAATCCCCTTGGCTCCAAAAAGGAAAGCCAAAATGAGTCCTCCGATGGAAGACCCAAAGAAAACGAAAAAAACCGTTACGAAACCTTCGACTAGTACGAGTTCAGTTCCCGCTCGCCTCGCCAAACCCTCCGGCACTTCTGATGGACCTCAAGAGACTCCAAAACAAATTTCTGTCCCTCCATTAATCATCGAGAATGAAAAAATGGAGACAAAAAAATTAATCAATTTTCTGCAGAGCAACGCCACAGACAAAAATTTCAAGATGAAATTTAATGGAAGTCCCACGATCGTCCATCTACGAACGCTCGAGGACTACAACAAAATCGCAAGTATCCTGAAAAGGCAAGATATAAATTTTTTCACTTTCGGTCTTAAAAGTGAGCGACCGAAAAAATATATTCTGAAAGGGCTTCCAAGCAGTTTTTCACAAGACGAAATTCAAGCCGAGTTCTCAAAACACGGCATCAACGTACTTTCCGTTCGCCAGTTCGTGAAAGTAAACAAAGACGGAGACACCAAAGAAAACAGGCCATTACCGATCTTCGCTATCACGGTTGGCCCGGAAACAACCTTGAGCAGCTTTGCTGAAATCAAAACGATTTTCTACCATACATATAAGGTAGAAAAATATGTAAAATCCCAGCAACCTACCCAATGCTTCAGGTGCCAGAGATTTGGCCACGCAAGCCAACATTGCAACCTGAACCTGAGATGCGTCAAGTGTGCGTCAAACCACGACGTAAAAGTCTGCACTTCCAAAACCCTGAAGTGTGCAAACTGCGGACTCGCCCACACAGCCAGCTACAGAGAGTGTTCCATGCGCCTAAAATTCATGAAAACTCAGAAAAAACGAGCCCAATCGGCCAGGCCCAGCATGGCGCCATTGGAATTGCCCGCTACACCTCACTCGGCCACGATCCAGAATCTGGAAAGGAACATCCAGTTCCTCCAGTCTCCTGCAGTCCCAGTGCCAACTCCGAGTTCTACTGCCAACACGTCCAGGCCCACCTACGCTTCCTTCTTCCCGACGGCGGAAACCTCGAGAAGGAATCTTATTACACCAACTGCTGAACCTAGGACCATCCCAATGGAAACACATGTTCCCGAATCTCATTTAAGTAGAACTAAAAACTATGTAATTACAGCGAAGCAAGTCCTTGACGAGCTAACAACCCTTAGAATCCCCGAAATCCTTTCAGAGCTTAAAGAGATGAGCTCTAAACTCCAAACAGCCCTTACACCAATTGATAGGATCACAATCATCGCATCCTATGTCCACCTGTTCTTACCCTCCCCAAACATACTTACGATTCCCCAGCAAACATAACCAACATATTAGCAATTAATATTTTTGCGCTCAAGCCAAATCTGGACGAGTTATTACACATCGTCCACAGAAATAACATCAAAATTTGTTTGATTTCAGAGACTAAGTTAAACAGCAAAACGAAGAAAATTAACTTCCCAGACTTCTCGCTGATCAGGGAAGACAGAACGGCCAAAGCAGGTGGTGGTGTTGCGGTGGCGATCCACAAAACCTTGCCACATAGAACTCTTCCGCATGATCTCCTGTCGCTCACCGAATACGTGGGAGTAGAGGTCCAAGTAAACAATAAAAAAACGAAGATCTACTCGATCTACAATCCACCGGATGTCTCAATAGATACAAACCTATTGAGGCACCTATTTTCCGATAGTACTCCAACAATTATTGTTGGAGACTTCAATGCGAAGGACACTGCTTGGACCTCTGCTAGGCCAAACGAATCAGGTAAGATTCTCTCAAATTTTTTGACGGAACAAAAAATTAATCTGCTCTTTCCAGACGTTCCTACACACTACCCTCATAATTCAAACACTCCTAGTACTATTGACCTTTTATTAACAAACAACATCTCTATCATTAAAAATTTCACCACACTTTCCGAATCCCCATCCGATCACCTACCATTGTTTTTCTCCCTATTTGGCAGACCAACCTCACCAGAATCATCAAAAATTTTAAACTACGCAAAAACCGACTGGAATAAGTTCAAGGATATCTTAAATGATGAGATTTCTACACCAAACCCTACTTGTAACAACACTGAAGCAATAGATCAACACATAACACATTTCACCCAAGTCATTCAAACAGCCCTGGATTCCTCCACTCCCAAACGCTCAACCAAATCCACCCACACTCCTATCCCACCCGAAATAGCCTCATTAATAAAGCTAAAAAATTACATTAGGTCAAGATGGCAAAAAACCCGAAATCGCTACCTTAAATCCGAACTCAATCAGCTGATAAAAGAAATCAGACTTAAATTAACCGAATGGAAACAATCATCTTGGGACAACAAACTCAGAAACATAAACTTAAAAGATCACTCTATTTGGCGCGTAGCAAAATATTTTAATAACACCGCTAAAACAAAAATCCCCACACTGAAGTCAAACAACACACTCCACACAGAAGACCACGACAAGGTGAATACACTCTGCATACACTATGCAGCAATACACGAAATATCGGCCTCCCGAGGCAACAAATCTTTTGAACAACAAGTCACAGGTCATGTGAGAAAAACTATCCTCAAAGCTCGCATCGAAACTCCCATTAAATCCCTGACAAATCCCCGTGAAATCTCTTCCGCTATCAAAAAATTAAAAAATAAATCTGCCCCGGGTGTGGATAATATTCCCAATATAGCACTAAAAAACCTCCCAATTAAAGCAATAAGTTTACTAACAAAGATATACAATGCATGCCTCCTCAGACAATATTTCCCGGAACTCTGGAAAGGAGCGGTGGTCATTCCGATTCTAAAGCCCGGTAAGCCCCCTTCGCATCCGGTGAGCTATAGGCCTATCAGCCTCCTACCGGTATTGGCTAAACTCTTTGAGCGAATAATTTTAGCTCGTCTCAAAAAACCCATAGAAGAGTTACAACTAATGCCTATCAATCAATTTGGTTTTCGATCAGAACACTCGACCTGCCACCAGCTGGTTAGAATTACGAATGATATAAAATCCGCGAAAGACCGGAAAGAAGATACCGTTCTTCTTCTCCTGGACAGCGAGAAGGCCTTTGATTCTGTTTGGCCCACAGGCCTTATATACAAACTCGAAGGATTAAATGTCCCTAAATATCTATGTAAAATTTTACTATCATATCTCTCAAATAGATATATCCGAGTTCGAGTCGAAACTTCGCTTTCGAATAAAATAGAAATTGTCGCGGGAGTCCCACAAGGGTCCATTCTCTCGCCTGTTTTATTCAACTTGTACATTGCTTCTGTTTTTAGTAGAATTCCGAGAAATGTATCCATTGCAGGCTATGCTGATGACATTGCCTTGTACTCAGCTAGCAAATCGATAAACAAAGCTATTAGAAGAATAGAAAATGCTGCTTCTCTCACAATCAGTGAATTAACGAAATGGAAAATTCAAGTGAATGCTGCTAAAACAGAAGCAATCTTATTTACTAGCTCCAAGGCCAAGTCGACTTTAACTATTCGTAGTGATAAGATCACACCAACCGACTCTGTAAAGTATTTAGGCTTACACATCGATTCCAAACTCCTGTGGAAAAAGCATATATCTGAAATCAAGGTCAAGACTAAAGTTATCCTAGTAAGATTATATAATTTGCTAAAATCACCCGCGCTGAGTCAATCCCTCAAACTTACTCTCTACAAAGGGTTAATTAGGCCCATTATCACCTATGGTTGTCCTGCCTGGCACAATGCTGCGAAAATGCACTTGAATCATCTTCAAGTGATTCAAAATAAATTCCTACGAATAATAGGAAATTTTAAAAGAAGAACGACTATTGTGGAAATACACGAAACGCTCGGCATGACAACCATAGGCGAATTTATCGATAGAATAAATGAGACATTTAAATTTAAGCTACAATCCCATCCTAATCCCCAGCTCCAAAACATCAATATTGACATAAAATCCAATTGGTCCCGCTGACCACCTGTTTTGTCCCACCTTTCCATATATCCTTTTCTCTCCTGCCCCTCATGCACCCATTACTTGTAAGGTTTTTTAGAAGTTATTTTTCCTTATATCGAGTCATCATGTAAATAATCACAAATATCTGTAATAATGAAAAATTAGTTTACACTTCTTTCAAATTAGATATAAAGCCAACGGCTGGTGATCTAGAACGTAGCACTTAAGATATTAATACTGTACATAGTATGTATATATGACAAATGTTAATAAACAATTTTCAAGTCAAGTCAAGTCAAGCCGCACAGCCCAGGAACAACTAGAATATCCAGCGATCACTGAAGTTAAGCACCACCGAGTATGGACCGTAGGAGGATGGGTGACCGACAAGAAACACCTAGCGATCTGGATATTCCTATTTCGCCAACTAATAGTCGAAATTGTTTTTTTATTTTTTTTACTATTCTACACTCGATGAGCCAATGAGATTAACATACTCATCGCTCTTTTAACAAAACATTTGTGCAATCTTAATTGAATTAATTATTTTTTTATGTTAAGCGTATATCCTGGTTCTAGCTAAATGCCAGCCGTGGGCCAGGCTAAACTACCAGGCTAGTCCCAAGACTGAGGGATACCTCAGTCCTAGCCTGGCCCCATGTTTCATTCCAGGCCTGGTATAGGCTAGTTTACCCAGCCTTGGCCAGGCTTTGCCAGGCTTGAAACAAGCCTAGGCCAGGCCTGGGCCGGTTGTCAATTCCTACCTGGGCTTTGTAGCCTTCAAATTTGATTAGGCCTTGGTTGGAATCGGTCTTGTAGTTTTTTAATATTTCCGATAAAATTACCGTTTTGAATAAAGAAAAGGCGAAGAATCTTCCCGTTCCAAATAGTCTTCATTTGAAACGGTTGCGACAGCGTATTATTCGATTTTGAAACAAATTTTTATTCCAGTTATCAGCACATTTTTTTCAAATTGAGCGGTGTGCGGTGTGATTGGTCAGTGCTTCATGTGACATATTGGCATCTAACGACACCTGTCACTAGAGGCTTCGTTCGAAATATTTGTTTACAAGCGGTAAATCCAGCCTGGGATAAACACGTGGAAAAATTACGGATGAATATAGTTGGTGGGGGACAGCGACACTTTCATCCCGCTAATTTAGTGTTTTGTAATCGTTGGGATTTTTGTAAAAATTTGAAGTTGTTTTAACGATTTTCGGAAATTTGTCAAATATTTCAAATTTTTAAGTTTTTTCAAATTTTTCAAATTTTTCCAAATTTTCAAACGTTTTATATAATAAGTTCTCATATTCATAGTTAAATTGTGATTTTTTTCAACTTTGAAAAAAAAATCCAAAATATTCCATTAAATGCTATAGAAATCAGACAGTAAGTGGGAAAATTGCAGACGATTGTAAAAATCTTTTGGAAGGTGAGGAAAAATAGCTACTCATTTTTCAACGTTTTCATCAATATTCGTAATAAACTGTGGATATATCGTGCACTCATCGTTTATCCAACTATGCGCCCCAGTTTCCATGGCGGACGTCAAGCGCGACAGCTGGACCGTGAGGCAATTTTCATTTCCATCCGAAGTACTCCAAAAAGCCTCCACTCGTAAACTTGCCCGTTGGGCGGCTCAACCCTGCGTTTTATCTCAATTTTTTATTCCTAAAAAAAGCTCAATATACATAACAGAAAATAAATTGTATTCACATGTTTCTATCAGAAGCAATCATTCCAATTGAATACAATTTAATCGGAAGAATTACATTTTTTTAAATTTTCAGCAGTGAGCAAAATTTTGATTTTGTGGTTTGCGAATTATTCAAAATTTTCGCAATTTTTCTGAATGTCTGCAA
Source organism: Asobara japonica (assembly GCA_026005395.1). Taxonomy (NCBI): domain Eukaryota; kingdom Metazoa; phylum Arthropoda; class Insecta; order Hymenoptera; family Braconidae; genus Asobara; species Asobara japonica. The sequence continues at coordinate 602,103 of BQMI01000246.1, read as the reverse complement.
CTCTGGAAAAATATTTAAGTCAATTTGAAATGTTGAAACTTTTGAAATTTTTTGAAGTTTTTGGAACGGGAAGTTCTGAAATTCTTTTGACCTTTCTAAAATAGGATAAGCCGAAAAACGGATTTTGTTTTCAATTTTAAAAAATTTGATATTCTTCACAAAATAAAAAAAAAATCGATACAAACATGGCAAGATCGTGAAGCATTTTAAATAGATGGATTTTGTTTCAATATATAAAATATATTGTAATACATACAATGTCCCCTATAACAATATTGATTAATTGTATATATGAATGGAAAAACAATTAAACTAAGAATCAACTGAATGAAATTCATTTCGAGGTAAAATGATGTTAATAAATTTGATTTTTTATCTGGGTGTAATGCGCCCGTTTTCTAACGACAATCCGTAAATCGTGGTACATTTCGCTGGAGAGTTCGAGTTCTGACGTAATCAACGAATTAATTCGGCCTGAAAACACGGCTAGTCGAGAAAGTTACGTGACCGCCTCTCAGATCGAAATGAATGGAATGAATTGGAGAAAACCGTTTGGTTTTATGTTCCAGACAATCTCCGAAAGTATTAAAAAAGAATTGACAATCTTATTTCGAAAATTTTCACGAATCTTTTCAAAGTTTTTAAATGTATTCAAACTGAAAAAAAGCAACATCATTGAAACATTGAAAAATTAAAAAACACTCCGAGCACTTGCAAAACTGTAAAGTACTTAAAAATTGGAATCTATTCAGAAATTTCTAAAATTTTGAAGCTTCAAAAATGGTTTAAATTTCAAAAGCTTTGAACATATTCAAAATTTGTTTTTTTTTTTACAATTTTTACCATTTACCACATTGAAAAAATGTCAAAGAAGCTAAAAATTTTCTAAATTTTAAAAATTTGCAAACCGTTTAAGAACGCAGAGAAATGGAAAAAAAATTGTAAAATTATTATTATATTGAAATTTTTGTATGAAAAAAGTTTTAAAGTTTCCAATAATTCCGGAAAAGTAAAAAAAAAATTAATGTCAAAGAATTGAAATGCATGAATAACGGTCCTAAGCAACAACCAAAACATAATTCAAAATGTTCTGAATTATGTACATCCGATGTCCCCCACGACCTGTTTTCCGTACCCACTGTTTCCGTAATATTTAAACATGAAATAAGCGGACAAAAACGCTTGAAAAAGAGAATAGTGTCAATAGAACTTTGGGTTCGAGGCAAGGTCGGCCATTTAACGAATGACGAAGGCCATGCATTATGATGTTAAAGTGACGGAGTTGTCGTTAAGCGTTACGAAAAAAGAGACACCTCCAATTATGTTATGTGTGTACAGTGGCCTAAAAGCCAGGGTCGTGGTTTTTCAAAATGGGGCTTTATTTGACTTCCCGGGTTACATGGAGCATAAAAAAAAACATGCATAATGTAAACCAACTCTTAATAGTCCAATCCATATGTTTCCCGTTGAAAAATATTGAAAAATTATAATTTACGTAATATAAATGTTGCAATTCGTTTTAATTCCAGGTGTTCAATTTTTTAAAAAACGTTGCTACGTTCCAAAATTTGGGAAGTTTCAAACTCCATTTTTTGACACACTGTGCATGCGTGAAACCCTGCTCACGCGCATTGTATCAAAAGATATTTTTCAGCAGTAGTGCGTAAAATAACGCTTTAGGCACGCATTTTTTGATTTAACGCATTAACTGATGAAAAATGTTTTGAGACTTATGCGTAAGGTGTGACACTGTAAAATAATTTTTGACATTCGTGCTTGGAAAAATCCCTTTCTGTGCAGTAATTTCTGTGCGAAAAGGGGCCCATTTCGTTTACAGCAGCTGACTTTTCGTTTACAACTTGCACTTCGTGTCTATACGACCGCACGACAGATGGCGGCAGTCGTTGAATTTTCCACCAATCAGGTGTCGTTATTTCTACAACTACGTACGTTGCTAAAAATATCGAGTTGCAACAGTTGTATGGCCCCTCCGGTGCTGGTTATTACCCACCCCTTGCCTCGATGAGTCTATCATTGGGCTGCGCATGGCCTACGACTATCGCTAAAAACATTAACCCACTCATCTTAATATTCCCCCTTTCT